>CM042144.1:74295256-74297756 GCA_023376005.1 Doryteuthis pealeii | reverse complement strand
ACGGTTTCAGTAGATCACAGGGTGAATTTGAAGGAAAACGAAAAGATGGATAAATACCTGGACGTTGCCAGAGAATTGAAAAAGTTGTGGAATATTAGAGTGAAAGTGATACCAATTTAGTTGGTGCACTTGGAACGGTCCCAATAAACCTAGAAAAAAGACTGGAGGATCTGGAAATCAAAGGAAAAAGTGAGACGGATAAGCAATTCCAGATAATCAGGATTTACATTTTTGTATTTCATCTTGAATGATTTGGACGGTCTCGTTTTTAACCAGTGGTTGTTGCAAGATGAAAACCGTTGTACTTTTAAGGAACATGAGTATAAATATGTAGATGGGATAAGATTAAGAATTTTTTTTTCTCTAACACCCTGTAACTATATTTTTGATATGCCTTACATCTTAAAAGAAAACACATTAGTAAATAACTAGTGGGTAAGTCATAAGTAAAATGTATTACAACTAGTAACATACTAGTAGTAGGTATTTATCCAATCTCACACACACACACACACACTGGAATGTGACACAAGTTCAGTTTAGTGCGGACAAATAAACAGTTCGTCGGTCACTGATTAGTTTTGATGATTTTAAAAACTTTTTTTTTTAAGTTTTAGACTGATTAATCCGAGTCGTTTTCACATTTTTCTTTTTCAATTTTTTTTTCTTCCAAATGTTATTAGCATTTTTTCCAATGTCATCGTAATACTTTCTTTCTTTTTTCTTTCTTTCTTTCTTTTTTCTTTCTTTCTCGTTTTCTTTCTTTTTTCTTTCTTTCTTCCTTTCTTTCTTTCTCTTTTCTTTCTTTCTTTCATTCTTTCTTTCTTTCTTTCTTTCTTCCTTCCTTTCTTTCTTTCATTACTTGTTTTTCTCCGCTCTTTCAAATTTGCATTTTTTTCTTTCTTACAATTTTGATTTTCCCTTTACTTTTTTTTCTTTTTTTTTCTTTCAAACTTGCTTTTTCTTCTTTTTCTCTTTTTTCTTTCAAACTTGCTTTTCCTCTGTCTTTCTTCTTTCTATCTTTCTTTCTTTGTTTTTTCTTTCAATCTTGCTTTACCTCTGTATTTCTTTCTTTCTTTTCTCCCTTCTTTTTTCTCTTCTTTCAAACTTGCATTACCTCTTTCTTTCTTTCTTTTTTCTTTCAAACTTGTTTTATCTCTTTCTGTTCTTCTTTGAAACACTTTTTTAACTCATTCTTTCTTTCTTTCTCGCTTCTTTCGTTCTTTCTTATTTTTTTCTAACTTTCTTTTTCCTCTTTCTTTCTTGTCGACACGAGTGCAAATCCTGGACGAGACTGTTTACATGACACATAGCGCTAATACCCTTGGGAAAGGTATGAATCCAAATACTCTTCATCCAGCTAAGGATAAATAGTAGGTCACATTAGGGTTCTTGAACCTTGGTTAGGTAATCAATCAAGGAGAAGGAAAACTATAAACTAAAACCGGTTGAACTCCGATTAACAAATTTACTTTGCTTCGCATCCTGCTTCCGCGGGGTTTTAGTATATATATATATATATATATATATATTATATCCCATTTCTGAAAACGTCTCTGATGTTAAAGTTAGTTTGAAATCGATAAGACTAAACATCTTTTTATACGCATTGTAATTTCTTTCCTATCATTAATAAATAATATATATATATATCTGTGTGTGTGTGTGTGTGTGTGTGTGTGTGTGTGTGGATCGCATAGCGAGAGACTGTTAGAAACTAAGCGCCAAGTACTCTATGTCTACGCTATCCAATATATATATATATATACCGGTTGAATTCAATCGGTAGAGCACCCGCCTCGAAACCGCAAGGTTCTATACCGGTCGTCAACTCAGCGTATGAGTACCACAGATTGGGTAATCTGAATTGTGCGGTAAAGTGGAGAGCTGACGATAGATGTAGTGTCTCACCCCAGCATATACAATCTCCCTGGTCTAACGCTAGCAAGAAAGGGATAGACTCCCTCCCTGCCCGGCTGATAGCGACAATAGACCACTCAGTCAACTTTATCTACTTGACTTATATATATATATATATATATATATATATATATATATATATATATAAATATAAAGATAAATCTAATGAGTCAGACGAACCTAGTTAAAGTTTCGCTTAATGCTTTTCACGGCTAAGAGTCAGATCTTAGCCCTGAAGAGCATTAAGCGAAACTTTTAGTAGGTTCGTCTGACTCATTAGATTTATCTTTATTGTTTGCTCTACTTAGGTATTGAGCACTTTTTACTTATAAGCTTTAGTCTCCTGGCGGGTTTGTATGAATATATATATCTTATAATATATATGCATATAAATTGTTTTGTTTTTTTGGCCAAAATATTGTACTAATAGATTATTTTTGTTGGTACGATCATCTTGGTGTTTTCTTTTTTAAAAAATTTTTCTTCCCGGTTGATGTTTGGTAGTATATTTTTACAATCAAACTATTTGCTGTTTTTTTTCTCACCGCGAGGATTTACCAACAAGTTTGGTATATATATA
>CM042144.1:74247756-74285256 GCA_023376005.1 Doryteuthis pealeii | reverse complement strand
GAGTTCAATTTATGGGTTCAAAATATCAGAAAATGACCACCAAAAATAAATTGAGTTTAAAAACAAATTGAGTACCCATTGAGAATGGATAACACAAAAAGTCTTCGACATACAATAATTCAATGGGTTTACATGCCGTAAAAAAAACAACCAACCTTTTTTGCAGTCAGCTTATTCTACGTCTCGTCAACAGGACAATTAACCTAATATTATTCTAAGACAGTCGACAGGTCGCAAATGATTTCACGAGCATGATATTCAGTTAATTGCTTTTAGTCACGTTCAGGAAACGGTACGATGATTTTGTTTTCAAAAAATTGTTTAACCGACTTAAAGAAAAACAAAAACTTTTTCATACTCTCACTTTTACTTTTAGTGTATGAATTTATTTTTTCAAAATGTTTTGCTAAAAAGATTTAAATAAGTATTTGTATTCTATTGCACGCAAACCCAAGAAATAATTGCTGCTAATTGTCATTTATTAGGCAGAGATAATTTTGCACGCGGCAGCAAGTGAAAGGCACCATGTGTTAATCTTACTCACTAACGATAACCATCACATCACAGCTTGGATTTTACGGCATGTCAACCCTTGTTGGGTTATTCAATGCCGAAGACGTTTTGTTCGATTCATTCTTGTTGGGTATTGAACATTCTTGTTTTTAACTCAATTTTTAAACACATTTTTGTTAACTCAGTTTCTTCTATTTAACTCATAGATAGGACACTAACTGGGTTAGAGTGGACCTGGGAGTAATGCAATGAATCAGTACTCCACACCCCTCAGAGCTCTAAAACTGGAACTTATCATTGATGCAGTTTACCGTCATACCAGAACACCCAGACACTCAGACACCACCTTCTAGCACATATATCATAAAAGAGGATTGGGGGTTGCCATGAGGGTAATAGGGTTGAGACAATCATATAGGTGCAGGGGCTTGACAGGACCAGCTGATTGATCAGTAGTGGCTGCTTCGACTGCCCATCTAGCCAAAGTAAGGGTCAAAATCGTGTTGCATGTCCTGGACTGCTTAGCAGCCAGGGTTCTATCCTTAAGCATAACAGGACGACACCCATGGCCAACAAGTGGCCTAATTAGGGGAGTGGGGTGATTGATTGAGAATTAATAATCGATTTTATTACACAGTGAAATGTAAAATTGATCATGAATTCCCAAGCAATCTTATTTGTAAATTCAAATGTTTATGCAAATCATGCCAAAAGAAACATTAAATTCATTATTATATCATTATTTTATTATAAATGAAAAAAAGAAACAAGTAAATATTCCTGTCCTTGTTAGTTGCACATAAATCTCATACATTAAAATGCCCTGTTGGTGGGGCTGTAGAATACGCCAACTGCACTTCTTCACAAGGGTAATACCCCCTCCCAATGGGGCCACCTGTTGACCGTGGGTCGCTACCGTTGTGGGGTTGTTAAGGGTCACAAATAAAGACAAAAAACTGGTGAAAGTTGATACGAGTGTATTGAACAGAGAAAGTAGAATTTACAGAAGGAAGATGAAGTTATATCCGACAATACAGTCTAGAACTTAACCGTGTCGCTTACCCCAAGCTACAATTGTATTTGCTACTTATAGTAGTAGTAGGATCATTCCATTATTTAGATAGGTTATATCACCTATAACAACTATCCATGATGCTGAAGAATGGAACCCTGGTGGCTGAAAGGTCCATAACATGCAACACTCCACTTTGGCCCTTACTAAGGCTAGACAGGCAATCGGAGCGGCCTCCTCCGATCAATCAGCTGGTCACCAAGCCCCTACACCTATATGATTGTCCCAACCCTATTGCCCTTATGGCAAACCCAAACCCTTTTTATCATATATGTGCAAGAAGGCGGTGTCTGAGGGTTTCATGTCTTGGGTACGACGATAAACTGCATCTAATGATGTGGTCCCAGTTTTGGAGCTCTGGGGAGTGTGGAG
The DNA here is from genome assembly GCA_023376005.1 of Doryteuthis pealeii. Lineage (NCBI taxonomy): Eukaryota > Metazoa > Mollusca > Cephalopoda > Myopsida > Loliginidae > Doryteuthis > Doryteuthis pealeii. Next base: position 74,283,299 of record CM042144.1, on the reverse strand, counting down.
TACCCCTTCATTGCCATTACTCCCAGGTCCACTCTAACCCAGAGTGGTAGTACTTGTTAGGGTCCCATCTATGGGCTAAATAGAAATATGTGTTTATAAAAAAATGAGCATCCATTAAGAATGAATTTATTTCAAAACACTGTCGGCATTAAATGACCGACTAAGGTTGATATGCCGTAAAACAAAACAAACCACACCAATTAATAGTACCGGGTAAACGCTTGGTTACTTCATTTCAGAAATGATACCCCACCTTTAGAGATACCCAGTACGTTTTACAATATACCAATTTTCAGGGTGGACCAGTGAACAATGGTGATGAAGAGGTGCTCCATATTCCTCAAACCTCCAGAACTGGAACCTCATCATCAGATAGAGTTTAACGTAATGATGATGAGGTTCCAGTTCTGGAGGTCTGGGGAATGTGGAGCACCCCTTCATCACCATTGCTCCCAGATCCACTTTGACCCGGAGTGGTAGTATCTGTTAGGGTCCCAATCTATGTTTGTTTGTTTGTTTATTGATTTTAACGGCATATCAACCCGTCTGGTGTTATGTCATGCCTAACGGTTAGGAAGTAATACATATCGTGTATTTATATTTATACTTTTTTAGTAATTGGTTTTAACAATGTGTTAGCATTATTGGGGATTATGTTGTATGGTAGTGATTTGTTTCGTGTCTAAATTCTATGGTATAATTTTATTTCCCTCAAAAAGGAGAGAATATTGACATTTTTAAACAGATATTTCATATTGTTTGCTTTAAAATAACGATTTCTGATATGAGCAAAAAAACTGCATTCCATGAAAAAGTGTTTAACTGTCAAAGGTGTTTGACATGTTCCACGTTGTGGTTGTTGTTCTTGTTTGAGTATACAGGAGTGCGTTAGTCTTGTATGACCAATGCGTAATCGGGATACAATGATTTGTTCCTTTCTAGACTTTCTTAAATCTGGTCATCAGTCTCCCAAAGTGGGTTTGATTGGGAAAAGATTATTGTGGATGTTGATATTCTAGTGTTGTTGCCATTTTGTATGAAGGAATCTATTAATTTTAGGTTTCAAGTCAGTGTATGGTATCTTGAAATTGTCGGGGATCAAATCTAGAGCCGATTCAGCTGCAGAGTCAGCTCTTTCATTCCCCCTCATTTCTATATGGCTTGGGATCCAGCATATTATAATCTCCTTAGAGTTAGACATCAAGTCTAATCTATTCAGGAGCTTAATGATGAGAGGGTTTTCTAGGTTTTTTTTTTTATTTCTTAATGATAGTAGGATAGAGAGCAAGTCTGAGAAGATGATATATTTTTTGTGGTTATTTTCAGAGATGATGTCAAGTGCTAGATCTATTACACGGGTTTCAGCTGAAAAAATGGAACTTTCATTTGGGAGAGCTTTTATTATAATTTTTTATTTAAAATAGCTGTACATGCTGTTTTGTCATTGTCCTTGGAGCCATCTGCAAAGATATGGAGGTGGTTGGGGTAGCGTTCTAGAATATTGTGGAGTTTATCTTGGTAAGTGCTAGAATGGATTTCTGTTTTTGGGAGTTCACTTAGCTGAAGGATCACTTTAGGTGTTTTAATGATCCAAGGTGATGTTTTTGGTAGAATGGTTTTGTGTTAAATAAAAAAAACATTAGCTTTTAAAAAATTGAGTATCCATAAAGAGTGAATTTATTTCAAAACTTTTTCGGCATTAAATGACTCACCGATGTTGATATGCCATAAAAAATGCACTTACTAAGATGTCTTATTAAAACGAACTTGTTTTGAATAGGTCGGCCATCTGATCCAGAGTTTTTCATAACGACTTTAAATTACGAAAACCTTTAAATAACAACGTATATAATTTGACGTGACCTCCCTTTTAAGCGTAAGGCTTGAACAAAGATCTCCTGTTTACATAAATGCAATTTATTTTACTGAATCACGTTTTGTCCAACTGATGATTGATCGGTTCTCGAATCAATCAATGACTGTTCAATAATTCATCAATCACTATTCCGGGTCTATGTCAAGGGACAGCGACTGGTCAGTTGATTAAAACTATTAGCAACACCAGCTGGACGATTAGTGACCACTAGAAAATCGACTTGAATGAGTGAGCCATGGTCTTGTTTTGTTTCGCTGTCCGATAGGAATATATGTTGCATTAATCAAAGACTTTAAGTTTTCGAGCCATTTTCCAAAACTTGTCTCGATTAACAATGAGTTGCTGTCATGAATTTTACGACTCTACGTTCGGTTTTCAAATCTAACAGCTCTGTATATTCACTAAGTTTTGCCTAGTCAGACACAAGGCTAAGATGAGGGTTTATTTTGGGGTTTTTTTTTTTTTTTGTTGTTGAAAACGGATTGATTGGTTGGTTTGCTGTCTGAGGGCTCATGGAAGATTGTTATTTTTTGCTTTTTTTTATTTTATTTTATTTTTATTTTATTTACATTTGACAGTGTCGTAACTTTACAGTTACCTAGAACAAACGGTGGTGAAAATCACGGCATGTCAACCCTTGTTGGGTTATTTTATGCTGAAGACATTGTTTTATTCATTCTTGATGAGTATTGAAAATAAGTAAGTAAAGTCAACGGGGCGGCCTAAAGTCGGTATCAGCCAGTCAGCGAGGGAGTCTATCCCCTTTTCAATAGCGCTAGAGATTGTTTTTAGCATCTGAGGTGGAGCGCCACACCTACCATCAGCTCCTTACTTTACCGCACATATCCATGTGCTACTCATACGCTGAGTTGGCGGGGACCGGTATCGAACTAGGAACCTTGTGGTTTCTAGCCGAATGCTCTACCACTGTTGCTCTCATCTTTATTGTTATATACATAACGTTTCGGCCGATGTATTCTTCAGCCTTCTTCAGGTGTTACTTGTCGAACTCTGGAACCTTCTCGAACTCGGGAACCTTCTTATTGAAATCGGGAGCCTTCATGTCGTAATTGGGAGCCTTCAATGAACTTATTCAATCTACCGGGATTGACTCTGATTCTGTTGGCCATACGAAATACGACCGTTATCATCTTGTAACACCTCTTGTTAAAAATGAGACCGTCAAAATGAGTGTTGTCGCCGCCATTAACTAATGGACCATTCTATTTTTATCCTAAAGAAAGAAGAGGGAAGAAAAAGGACATGCTACACAGAGAAAATATAATAAGAAATAAAGAAAGAAAGAACGATAGAAAGGAAGAAAATAGGGGAAATATAAACAGACGGGGTGAGCACGCAGAAGCGATTGCGCTATTCTTTTTCAATCGAATCTAATGAAAATATGAAAAGAAGGAAAGAAAGAAAAAAGAGTGAGAAAGAGTTAAATTAAGATTATTATACTTTTTATATATTGAACTATTTCGCTGTAGCTCTTAAGTAAACATATCAAAAGTTTGTAATAATTAAATTATCATACTATAATATATCCACAGGTCCCGCTAGTTGTAATGATATATTTAAATGGCGAATTTATAGCATTGTTAAATACATCTTTTTAATGTTCTGAATTATAAATTCCTGGATTTTCAGTGATTGAAAAATATTGTTTTCTAGTGAAGAAAGAAAGAAGTAAGCAGAAAAATAAACAAATACTGGATATAATGAAGAACGAAAGAATGAAATCAATAAAGAAAGAAAAAAGAAAGAAACCAGGTGTATAGTGAAGAAAGAAGAAGAAAGAAAGAAAGAAAGAAGAAAGAAAGAAAGCCGAAAAGTTAACAAATAATGGATATAATGAAGAAAGAAAGAATGAATACAGTAAAGAAAGAAAAGAATAAAGAAATCAGGTGTATAGTGACGAAAGAAAGAAGAGAAGAAGACAGACAGAAAGAAAGAAAGAAGCCAAAAAGTTAACAAATAATGGGTATAATGGGGAAAAAATGAATACAGTAAATAAAGAAAAAAAGAAAGAAACTAGGTGTATAGTAACGAAAGAAAGAAAGAAAGAAAGAAGGAAAGACAGAAAGAAAGAAAGAAAAAAAGAAAGAAACTAGGTGTATAGTGACGAAAGAAATAAGGAAAGAAAGAAAGAAAAAAGCCGAAAAGTTAGCAAATAATGGGTATAATGAGGAAAGAAAAATAAATACAGTAAAGAAAGAAAAAGAAAGAAACCAGGTGTATAGTGAAGAAAGAAAGAAAGAAAGAAGAAGAAAGCCGAAAAGTTAACAAATAATGGATATAATGAAGAACGAAAGAATGAATACAATAAAGAAAGAAAAAAGAAACTAGGTGTATAATGAAAAAGAAAGAAAGAAAGAAAGACAGAAAGAAAAAAAGAAAAAAAAGAAAGAAACTAGGTGTATAGTGACGAAAGAAAGAAAGAAAGAAAGAAGAAAGAAGCCGAAAAGTTAACAAATAATGGATATAATGAAGAAAGAAAGAATAAATACAATAAAGAAAGAAAAAAAGAAACCATTTTTAGAGTGAAGAAAGAGAGAAAGAAAAATGAAAGTAGAAAATAAGCAAATATGAATACAGTAAAGAAAGAACGAAAGTTTTTTTTAAAGATTGTTTCTAGTCGTATGTAAATGATGACGTATATTAATTTATGATGTACCCAACAGCTAAAATTCCTTTTCTTTTTTTTTTTTTTTTTTTTTAAATATCAATGCCTTTGTATATTTTCTAATCAAATGCACTAATTAAGCTCTCATGAACATGAAACAGTTCAAGGACAAACTTATTCAAATCAATAACGTCAAACATCTCGTGTTTTTTTTAAAACATCCTCCCATGTTTATGAAGGTGTTTATTTACTTCCTGTGTTTATTAACAAATGGATATTCTTATCCCTATCCTCACCAATGGCTCCACCTATTGGCCGTTGATGGCAACCTGTGATTAATTCCTTGCCTGCCAACTTTTCCACGGCTGTACCAAATTTTTTGGTATTTACTACCTGTATGATGGGATATTTCAAAGTTCACTATCTATAAAAACACGGAAAGAAAATACGCAAGAAAAATAAAATTAATATTCATAATAATAATAGTGACTCTTCGTAAACAGTTATAGATTCAACCAACTATTTTTAATACAAAATGATTTATACGCAGTTTTAGGGTTTCAAGTATTCCTATTTAATACTAATTTTCCACAGGATCTATTTGACACTTAGTTGGAACCCTTACGGGCACTACCACTCCAGGCCTGTGATCACCTGAGAGAAATAGCTAGAAATGAGTGACGCCACTTTCTCCAGTACACTAGAACTGGAGCCTCACCCCCTGGTGCTGTTTATTTTCATACACAGGTACCACTTTTTTTGCAATGAGTTATCTTTCGGTAGAGGAAGTAGTCAGCGCTAACTAAGCATATATATATATATATATATACACACACACACACATATTATATATATATATATATATATATATATATATATATATAGTGTGTGATCAAAAAGTATAAAGACAATCAGGAATATTTCTTGTATGTTGTTTATTCTCAACTATTTTCGACCTTAGGTCATCTTCAGGAGAAAATTTCTTATTTGAAGAAATTGTTGATAGATTATTAGAAAGGGAGCATTATAGAAGAATTATAAAAGTTCAAGTGTTTTTGTGGGTTTAACATGCTGTTAAAATCCGGGTAGGCGAGTGTGTTTAATAGTAGCATGTCCATTTGTTCCGTGAAGAACCTCTATGAGGTAAGTTATTTTTTAGATGCTCTTATATATGTGAGGGAGGGGTTCATGGGAGTTGTGTGTATGACTGTATGTGTATACATATATATGTATGTGTCTATTTACATATACGTGTGTGAATGTGAGCGTGTGTCTGTATCACGGTACTGTGCGCGTGACTTCTAGATTTTTAATTGGTCAAGAGTGGCTTGTTTGATGCGTGGTGGTCAGTGTTTGTTTATTTAGGTGACCTCGGCCACCCTCGTAGGTGTAGACAGGTTTATTACCCTATGTTAAAGTGGACCTGTTTATTGATTAAAGCCGTACGGATGAAAGCTTTTTAACTTTTGTATCCATCTGTATTCGTGGTTTTCGATTACCGATTTGGTGTCGGTGTCTGTTTAAATTTCAATGAGGGTAAACTTGACGTCTCTATTAAAGTCGTGATCATTCAGTCGGAAGTGTTGCTCGATTGGGATGAGCTTATTGTAGTCAGTATTTTTTATTCGGTGTCTGTAGTTGTTAAGTCTAAAGTAAAATTCCCATTCAGATTTCCCCACGTATTGCCTCTGGCATTTAGTACAATCTAGAAGGTAAATCACGTTTTTGCTTTTGCAGTTTGATTCATGGTAGATTTTAAAAGTTTGTTTTGTTGTTGAGCTTGTAAATGTGTCTGTTGTTTTTATTTGTTTGCAGCATAAGTTGTTTTTTGTACTACAGGGACGGCAGAATTTTGTGGAGTTAATTATGGGTCTCATGTTGACTACTTTATTGTTTATTATGTTGTTGCCTCCTATCATTTTTCTGAGGTTATGAGGTCGCCGATAGGTCACTATACCGGGTTCTTGGAAAATGTCTCTTAGTTCAGGTTTATTTTCAGGATGTTCCAGTGTTTTTTGATTATTTGATTTAGTGGTGGGAGGGTGTTATTAAATGTCGTTATTAGGGGGATGCGACGTGTCTTCTTTTTGTGTTTTGATTTTAGGGTTTCTTGTCTAGGGATGGAGATAGCTTTGGCTACCTGGCTATCTATTAAAGTGTGGGAGTATCCACGTGCTGAGAACTGTTGTCTTAATTTATTTATTTGTTGTCTTAGCTCATTGTCGTCGATGCAGATTCTTCTCGGTCTTATAGCTAGTGAGTAGGGGAGGCTGTCTTTGAGGTGTTTTGGGTGAGATGATTTGTAGTGAAGGTAGTTGTGAGTATGTGTTGGTTTAGTGTGTAATGTGGTTTGAAGTTGTCTGTTTTCATCTATATATATTAGAATATCTAGAAATGCTATTGCTTGTTTTGATTTTTCATGGTCAAATTTAATGGAGTCGTGTGTCATGTTTAGGTCGTTTAGAAAGTTATTGAATTTGTCTTCTCCGCCCGTGTATATCATGAATATATCGTCAATATATCTTGCGTAAAAGAGACAGTCATCTTTAATTGTGTGTGTTTTCATATATATATATAATATATAATAAGATGATTGAAAAGTAACCCCCTATTTTAAACTATGATTTTATGCAGTAAAATTTTTCTCCATTCTTTATTGTATGCTATTTAATATATGGCAATTAAATCTGTGTTATTGTTGCTGATGTTTCTATTGTTGTTCTTGAATGACTGAATCACCATTGTCCTGGGAAATAGATGTGTAGACGTGGTCCACATGATTGACCGGCCAGAAGCCCTGATTTAACACCCTGGGACGTTTTTCTATTGAGGGGGGCAGGGAAGGTTGAAGAACTAATTCTACTCTACGAAACCAACGACGTTGGAAGAGCTTGCAGGACGAATACGAGAATTTATTTCTGCCATTCCACAAGAGTTTTTGGGAAGATTAGTTGGTGCGATTCTTGAATGACTTGATGGTCTGTTGGCGGATGCTAGTGCTCATGTAGAATTGTATATAAAACTTTACGTTATTTGTCTTCATCTGCTCTCCTGTCACTTTTCCTGCAGCTGGCGTAGTGAGAAGATCATGCCCACGGTTGCCTGGTTTGCTCGGAAGCCACACTGTGATTCTGGATAGATGCGAGATGCAAGAATCTACAAACGCGCCAGTGTAACACGCGCAAGACTTTTCAAACTATGCTGAGGAGGGAAATGACCCGGTAATTGTTGCAGTCGCTCCAACCGCCTTTGTTCTTGTATAAGGTGACAATGCTGGCGTCCCGCTTGTCCTGAGGGATATTTCCTTGTTCCCAGCAGCTGCAGAGTAGTTTGTGTAGTGGTTGGAGCAGCGCTGCCCTCCTGCTTTCAAGACCTCTGCTGGTATGCCGTCACTCCAGGTTGCTTTCTTGTAGTGGAAAACTACGTAGCCTGGGCAGGATTTTATGGAGAATGAGCTGTCGCCCAAGCAGCAGATCCTCCCTCTCCACACAGCTGTTGGTAATGGCGGTGCTGCAGGAGTTATATATATATACATATAAATCAATCAATATTTTAAAGAGTAATGTTGATCCCGGAAACAGTATTTTGTAGCCAGAACAGATTACTCAAAGATGGTTTCGATAAACTTTCAGAGATTACATATGAAATTATTTAGATATTTAAGGTTACCTTCTTGCTGTTAGGTCGGTGAAATTCAACGTCACATTTCTAATTAATAATGAAAGAGTTTTATATTAAACTGAAGCCAAAGGTTCCTCTAAAACAGGGGTCGGCACCCCCCGATCCGCGTGCCATTTCCGGCCCTCGAGGGGTTTTCATCCGGCCCACCAACTTAACAGCTGAACAGAAAAATAAAAATGTGCCTCTGGCCTTTAATGGGTTAACCTGAATCGAACTACTGTATTGCTATTCGATACTAATTGGATAGTCAGAGTTCATTGAATAAGATCTTATTAAGATCTGAATCAGAATCTTATTCAATTCATTGAATAAGATCTTATTCAATGAACACACGTGTAATCGGCTGCAATTAATCGGTACCTTGATTAATTCAGTGGATTTAACCCTGAATATCCTTATGGTGAAACTCAAGTAGGTTTCTATTGTATTCATTTCTTTAATAAATTTGCTCTACTTTGTATTGAGCACTTTGTATTTGTTTTATCGCTGACTTAACCCTGGATTTTGCGCACCTCCAACGATCGTGCCCATATTCACCGGTAAGCCACCCTTTTATCTATATATATATATATATATAAACAAACGTATATATATAGAGACACAAGTACACACACTGACATATATATTATATATATATATATATATATATATATATATATACAAACACACGTAAACACACACACAGATATATGTATGTATGTGTGTGTATGTTTTGAGAGAGAGAGAGAGAGAGAGAGAGAGAGAGAGAGAGAGTATGCGTACACCTAAATATATTGCAAGAAATATATCGATATAAATGTTGTGTACATGCACCCTCATATATATATATATATATATATATTATATATATATATATATATATATTTGTGTATGATAAAATGAACAGAATGCACCAGCATTTATGAGGACTTGTCATGTGCTTTTTATGCTTGCTTGGAGATGAATATAATGTCATTGTTTAGACGTAGTGGTCTGTGTTGTCATTTTACACTCATTTGTAGGTAAGACTGTGTATCTTTGGGTAAATCAATAGTCTTCAGTGTGTCTGCGTTGTGGGTGTTATTGTGCACGTGACTACGTCACGTGTCGTGCCCGGCATCGTTTAAGTGAGACGCTGTTTTTTTTTTTTTTGTTTTTTTTTTAATATCTATCCATCGCTTTTACGAGAACAAAAGACAGCGCGTGATCTCTTCTTGCCGCGTCGGGTATAATAGGGGTATCTGATGAGTGAACAACAGCCTGATAACTGCAGCTGTTTCACCAGGGTGGGGGTCAAAGTTCAGATATCGGACATGTATACCGAAAAGGGTGTCCCCTTTAGTAAAAATTGTGATATTATAAAAAGTACTCGGTATCTTTAATAAGGGTGGAGGTCATTCCTAAAATGATGTAACCAAGCTAGTACCCGGTTTTATTAATTTTTTTTGTAATTTAAACATTTAGTTCGTTTAGACAATAAAAAAAAAAAACAGGATTATTCTAATACATTGTTATTCTGATAACTCCATTGCAATCTATTAGATTTCCATATACCACAGTTAAATGAGCTGTCTATTAATTGATTAGTTAAGTTAAAAGTTGAATTTAATCGAAAAAATGACACGATGATTTGCATCTAAATAAAATTTGAAATAATTTATTATAGATATTTTAATTTAGTTGGATGAGTAGTTCATGACATCCAATACTCCATTTTGGCCCTATTTGGCTAGACGGGCGGTCGGAGACGCCCCCTCCGATCAATCGGCTGGTCAGGTCAAGCCCTAGCACCTATATGATTTTCCCAACCCTATTGCCCTTATGCAAGCCCAAACCCTTTTTATCATATGGGTGCTAGAGCGGTGGCTGCGGGTCTACATGTCCTGGAATGACGTTAAACTTTATTGATGGTGAGGTTCCAGTTTTGGAAGTTTGGGGAATGTGAACACCCCTTCATCACCATTGCTCCCTGGTCCACTCTGACCAGAGTGATAGTACCTGTTAGGTCCCATCTATGGGTTAAATAGAAAAATGTATTTATAAAAAAAATTGTATAATCCATTAAGAATTGATTTATTCCAAAACTTTATCGGCATTAAATGACCCGCCGAGGTTGATATGCCGTAAAACAAAACAAACCAAACAAACCAAATATTTTAATTTATCATCAAGATATGAAAATGAATTATTTATATTATATCTATATCTAGATGATAAATATTATATTTATTTATGTAATATGTACTATAAGTACTTTTTACAATATGACGATTTTTCCTTACCACCCCGCATTCCGGCATAAATATCCGGTACCTAAAGTTTGACCCCTCCCCTGATTTCACACACACACATCTGAGCTTACAGCTAATAATTTACTACCCAAAGGAAGTTCTTTGAATTAAGGTCTGTGTGACAGCAAGTCTCTTCAGGTCTCCAGGACTCCTCTAAAGATTTTCTTCTCTCAGAATTGTTGACTGTTTTACACACATTGTTGCACACACACACACACACACACACACACACATCTGAGTTTACCTCAGTTTACTGAGAAGGTATTAAAGATGTTTCTACAAAAAGTAAGTAAAAAAGTAAGTAAAAGTCGTCTGGGTGGCCTAAAATCGGTATCAGTCGAACAGCAAGGGGGTCTATCCCTTTTTCAATAGCGCTAAACCAAGGAGATTGTTTTTGTGTCTGAGGTGGAGCATCTTACCTACCATCAGCTCCTTACTTTACTGCACAGATCCCTGTGTTACTCATACGCTGGGTTGGCGAGGACCGGTATCGAACCAGGAACCTTGTGGTTCCTAGTCGAACATTCCACCGACTGAGCTAAATTATTCGGGTATTGGGGTATTAGTTTACAGCTAACACCTGTTTCCTTAGAATGCATCAGGATATGTAATGGATAACCTAACTCTGAATATGTCGGTAAAGAAAAGACAATGTCATATCAACAAAGGATATTATCAATATTTACTTGAATATATAGAATTAAGCTTTGGGTATTGGTAAATGTTGTTCGTTCCTTTATCAAACCCAAAATACGTGGGGGGTCTGTTGGTCGTCGGGCAGAAAAGGAATTAAGGAAGAGAAAAAGAGACAAAATGCGAGAGATACTTTTAAGGTTCAAACTTATCAAAATTTATAGTCTATCAAAGCTATGATAGCCAATATATAACTTTATATATTTTTTTTATATCTATTAATAATGGATATTCGCTTCCGGTTTTTGTCTGTAACAAAAATTACGTCACTGCTTACGTCACATTAACCAAAATCGTCATAACAGGGAATAAATACATTCAAAATTTGAACATGCAACAGACAGTCCTCATTGTTTTTTAAAACAAGTTTTAATAAATACATGACTGGTATTATATATCTATATATAGTTTGTTTTATTTTAATAAATATTTAAAGTTTACATTTCAAATTGTTTTATTTTTTAATCCTTTAATGAATTTGATGATTTTACTTACTTAGGGTACAAACTCGCTGACATTTTCTACTCCCACCCCTCAGGCAATATGTTTCAAAAATCTATTTTTACATCGCCTGGAGGGTGTTTTTTTATTTTGTACTAGTATATATAAATGCTATAATATTATATTCATAATCATATTATATTAATATAATATATATAAATATTTATAGATATATATAATATATCGTATATATATCGTATAAATGATTTGTTCTATAAGTATTCATTTATATATTCATTTATGTATTCATTTATATACATATGATAGTCAATATATAACATTTATAGCCTATCAAAATACGTGTTTTTTTCTCTTCTGTTGGTCGCCGGGCTGAAAAGGAATTAAGGAAGAGAAAAAGAGACAAAAGACGAGAGATACTTATGGTTCAAACTTTATTTCCAGTTTCACAGCTGTTGGAATATTTTGTTTTATATAAGCTGTGCTGCAATCTACAACTTAAATCTATAGACTAAGCGAGGTCACGTGGTTTATACCTCAGCCAATCCACAACCCGAATATGTAGCTGCTTAACTATTTAATTGCTGATACTGAGAGATGTCCATTTTAAAATTATTGACGAAGGACTTGCAAGACTGAGGAGCACCAAGGAACAACCAAATGATTCTTTACCAAGGATTGCACTCTGCTTAACACAAATGATCTCCGCTGGACAAGCTATATTGCTTGAAGCCTAAAGGATGGCCAATAAAATCGTGACAACAGCTATTTCTGTTCGAGTGCATTTGTAAACTTATTTATTTGATAAACCTATACGACTATGCCCGTATTATGGAAGCGCGTGGTGTAATGGTTAAAGTCATGGGAAATGGACTCGTCACCCTGAGTTCAAATCCTGGACGCGGTAATTGCATTTCACTTACCGCTTGGGAAAGGTATAAATCCTACTCTCCCTCCAGCTATGGGTAAATAGTAGGGCAGACTGGGCTCTTGGAGAGGTAATTTCTTCATGACAAGTCATAGCGTTTGTCCTCAGTAATGCCTCCTGTCCAAATGGCCGAGTTTTTTTTGGTGTCCGGAAGCCTTTCTCTTGATTTCCATTTATGCGAGTTTTTCATAGAAGTTTTAACTAGTGGTTTTAAATTGAAGTCAGAGTGACAGCAAGTCTCCTCGGGTCTCCATGACGCTTTCTAGAATTTTCTTCTTCAAGAATAGTTGCCTAAGGCTACAGAACACAGTCTACCTTACTATTCACCCATTATTTTTACGAGAACAAAGCCAGCGCGTGATTTCTTATAGCTGTTGGATTATTTTCGGATATATATATTTACCAACCCCTCCGCATGAGCAGGATGCAACACAAGGTCAATTTCTTAAGCGGAGTTTAACAGGTTTGAATTTAGAGTTTTCCTTCTCCAAGACTTGTTACCTAGCCATGGTTAAAGAGTCCAGTCTGCCCTGCTATTTACCCATAGCTGGAGGAAGAGCAGGATTCATACCTTTCCCAAGGGTATTAGCGCTAAGTGAAATGTAATTAACACGTCCAGGATTTGAACTCGGGGCGACGAGTCCATTTCCCATGACTTTAACCATTGCACCACGCACTTTGGGATATAAGGTGCGGTACAATCCACCACTTGAATTTATAGACTAAGCGAGGTCACGTGATTTAAACCTCAGCCAAAGAAGAGGTATGCATTCACCTGCCCACCCTCCAGCTATGGGTAAATAGCAGGGCATACTGGTCTCTTTAACTTTGGTTAGGTACCCAGTCTAGGAGAAAGAAAAACTCTGAATTCAAACCTGTTAAACTCCACCTAAAAGGAATTGAGCTTGTGTCACATCCTGCTCGTGTAGAGGGGTTGGTACATATGTATGTACATCAGAGTTTATCTCAATTAGTTTACTGAGAACGTACTACCCAGAGGTAGTTCTTTGAGCACCCAGGTTCAATCATCTTATTTTCACTCTATGTGAGTTTTTATATACCAATTTTAACAGGTGGTTTTAAATCGACGCCTGTGTGACAGCTAGACTCCTCAGAAGCTCTGGTTCCAGCAAGATCACCGAAGTTAAGCAGCGATAAGTCTGTTCAATTCTTAAATGGGTGTTCATTTAAGCAGGTACAAGTACTGTAAGAACCCGAATATCAACCAGACTTGATTCGGCATTAAATGACCCGAAAGGGGTTGATATTCCGTAAAACATAACAAGCAACAACCATCCTCTGTGTTCGCGTTTTCATTTAGATTATGTATACTAGAAAGAATATGCGCCCTCTACCGGGCGTAAGTATATAAGTTTTAATGTAATGAAATATATTAGATTAGAAGAGACTAACAAAATTAAATAAGAACGCATATAAAAAGATTGCACTAATTTTGATTATGTTTCAATTGGTTTCTACATAAATTCATTCATAGGATTGGTTTTGATACGTTGGAGAATAAACAATAATATTAGAGAGGAATAACACCAAGTAGTTATTTATTAAACCCGGTTTTGTTAAAACCAGTATGCAAATTAACCACACCATACATTATATAAACCTTTATTTTTTAGGTATATATTAGATACAATGCAAGATTTTAAACGCAATAATACCATGGGATGTTTTGAGGCAAATCAAATTAAGATTTTCATAGAGATATCATTAATAAATAAGATTTATTTCTATATATTAATGATTTGACTACAAATTAAAAACTCATTGATAAACTTAGGCAGTTCCTGTGGGTATTGGAATCCAAACAGTATCGTAGTTTCGGTTAAAGACAGACAGACACCAAACCTCCATTTTAACAAGATTTAGTGTGCCTGCTACTAAGACTTATTTTAAATTTTGAATTGAAAAAAAAATTAGGATGCTGAAAACGAGTTTGATAAAGAAACAATTAGGTCGGCACAATCTATCGACTATGATCATCAAATTCAAGACATGTCATCGGTTCTGTTGCCTTTACCATTCTCGAAGAAGACTGCACCAGATTATGTTCTTTTTATTACCATGAATTTGTTCTAGGCTCTAAAGATTTCCATTATAACATTCCTACTGTTGAAATACTCTCACATTCATTCCTTTATTCTTTCTTCTTTCCTAACTCGAATTTCTTCTTTCCTTACCTCCTTTTTTGTTTCCTTTCTTTCTTTCTTTCTTTCTTTCTTTCTTTTTCTTTCTTTTCTTACGTTCTTTTTTACTTTCTACCTTTCTTTCTTTCTTTCTCACGTTCTTTCTTCTTCTTCTTCTTCTTCTTCTTCTTCTTCTTCTTCTTCTTCTTCTTCTTCTTCTACTACAAGTTCTATTTTTCTTTCTATTCTTCTTCTTCATTTACTTTTATATTATTATTATTATTATTATTATTATTATTATTATTATTTCTTTCTTTCTCTTCTTTCTTCTTCTTCTTCTTCTCTTCTCTTTTTCTTCTTCTTTTTCTTCTTCCTTTTCTTAAAGTAATTATCGGCACGCCATAATCTCTGCGATTGAAATCAGTCACGTGATAGACCGGGAAATCAATCCCCTGATCCTCTTACTATTGTTGCCATGGTTACAGCCAAGAGACGTATCCCTATTTCCACACCGCAACTTAATATCTCATTTTTAAATTTAATTTTATGAACATCCTTATCTCTTGTTTTTTTGTGGGTTTTTACTGCAGATTTTACTTCTTAGAATTCCTTGCTCTCAATTTCATTATAACTCCCCCCCCCGCATCATTCATCATTTTGTACATAACTCACATCCTTTTATTTTTTTTCTTTCTAACCTCTTTTTTTTAAATAATTATTTTCTTTGTCGTATTGTTTGCTTTCTTTATTCTTTCTCTTATTTTTTTTCTTCTTTCTTTTTTTTTCAATTTTTTTTTCGTTTTCTTTCATTTTTTTTGTTAATTTTCTCTATTCTTTTCTTTTTTTCCTTTTTTTTTTATTTTATTCTCTTTTCATTTTTTCTTCTCTTCTCTTTTTTTCTCTTTTTTTCTCTTTTTTTATTTTTATCATTTTCTCTCTTTTTCTTTTTTGTCCTTTTTCTTTTTATTTTTCTCTTTTTTTTCCTTTTCTTTTATCTTTCATTCTCTTTCTTTCTTTTTTTCTTTTTCTTTTCACTTTCTTTTTTATTTTTTTCTATTCTCTTTTCTCTATTATTTATTTCTTTTATTTATTTTATTTCTATCTTCTCTATTTTTTCAATTTTCTTTAACTTTTCATTCAATTTTTCATTTCTCTTTTTTTTTTTTTTTATTTTTATTCACTTTCTATTTCTTCTCTTTTTCTTTCTATTTTTCTTAAAGTAATTTCTTAAACCATTCATGGTACACCTCTTTTCTTTCATGTTTTTTTCTTTCTCTCTTTTTTTTTTCATTCTTTCACTCTGGAAAGTATTAGTAATTTTTTTTAATTTTAGTTTGTTATTTTTTCTTGTTTATTTTCAAGGGTTCGAAAATCGCAAAATTGTCGTTGCTTTATATGTGACGCGGAGTAGTACTCATGTCTAAAAAAAAAAGTGTTCTTACTCGATGACGTTGCCAACAAACTAAACCAAAGTACATTTAAACCCAGATTTATAAACTACTGAATAGATGTTTAAACATGTTTATAAACTCTGTTTACCGACGCCATCCAATAGGAGGTTATCTTTATTAATCAACATAAAATATTATTTGACTGAATTCTTTTGTTAAATCTAATCAATATTTTATCTGGATTTGTTAGGATAATTTTTACAATTAACAAAATATACTGCAAAAGGTTTATGAGTTTATTTTCTTAACCCTTTGCATACCAAATTTTCTTCCCGTGGCTGTTCCAAATGTTCTTGGTATTTTTTTTTATGATGGATTATCGTTGTATAATATATATTTATTTATTAAATATCTATATTATTAAAGCTTTATATATATTCATCACCCCTCTCCAAATGTCTGGAACATCAAAAATAATTACGGTATAGATCCTATCATAAAATGGGAAATCATAAAAAAAGAATCTCACTGCTAACTACAACCAGGTTATAGATTCTGCTACTTTATGTTACAAGGAAAAAATAGCAATAGTTTGTTAATACAACACCCAAGTTTTTTTTAATTCTTAAAGAAAATTTTTTAAAGAAGATATTTGAAAAGGTTTAAATTTAAATTTAGAAAAATGTTTAAACATTTTTTTTTAAATATTCCACGTTAACATTCATATTTACGACACAACAACATCGTGTTTGACATTCAACTTTTCAAAATGACTCAACAGCGTTCATTAACTGCGAAACAGTTTTCAGCGGTCATAATTGTAATATTGACTGTAATTAATCAATATATTGATTAATTCAGTGGAATTAACCCTGAAGATCCTTATAGTGAAACTCGAGTAGGTTATTTCTATACACATTGTAATACTATATATATATATATATATATATATATATATATATTCTTCACCTCTTTCCTCTTCATCTACTTCATTCCTTTGTCTTACAGGATATATATGTACATATGCACACACACACATCCACACTCACACAAACACACACACATACACACATATACACACATACACACACACACACACACACACATATATATATATATATATATATATATTATATATATATTCATATATATATAATCTAAAAAAATCTCCATATCCATTTATCTACATATATTTCTGTTAATTCATCTAATCATGATCCGGCTGGAAACTGAGCGCTGTTTTCTTCTACTTCCCGCGCAATCCTGGCCTTTTCTGCCATTGTTTCGCTCTTTCCCCACTCTGTCTCATGCCTGACTGTTTGACATCGGCGACATCTTGGCAGCTCTCACCGTCCATCCTTCTGACTTGGCTGGAGAAAACGCCGACAGGTCCCCATAAATCATATTTCAAATGACGCATTACATTCACAAACACAAGAGCTAGCCGTCCCGCGGGCCATAGGTCTTTGGAATTTCAAAACAGAAAGTGGAGCTTCTTTCTTGGTTCAATAAGTCAAATAATAATATAATATATATATATATATATATATATAATATATATATATATATATATATATATATATATAATATATTTAAAGACAGAGAGAGTGCGTGTGTGAGAAAAGAGAGATTAAACGACTAAATAGATAGATAGATAGATAGATAGATAGATAATTGACCATAAATAAGTACACCCAAAACGATTTTTGTATAAAACGTTATTATTAGTTATCTTTAGTACCAACTTCTGTAATTAAAAACGTGTGTGTGTGTACATTTTATTTGTATGGAGAAGTTCCTAAATCGGAACACTCCCACCGCCAACTGATCTGGTCTACTGAATATCTATCTATCTATCTATCTATCTATATATATATATATATATA
This sequence comes from Doryteuthis pealeii, assembly GCA_023376005.1. Taxonomy (NCBI): domain Eukaryota; kingdom Metazoa; phylum Mollusca; class Cephalopoda; order Myopsida; family Loliginidae; genus Doryteuthis; species Doryteuthis pealeii. The sequence goes on along the minus strand of CM042144.1, from coordinate 74,265,348 downwards.
TTATAATATATATATATATATATATATGTGTGTGTGTGTGTAATAAATCTAATGAGTCAGACAAACCTACTAAAGGTTTCGCTTAATGCTCTTCAAGGCTAATATCTGACGCTTAGTCAGAGTCAGATCTTAGCCCTGAAGAGCATGAAGCGAGACTTTTAGTAGGTTCGTCTGACTCATTTGATTTATCTTTATTATTTGCTCTACTTAGGTATTGAGCACTTTTTACTTATTAGCTTTAGTCTCCCGGCGGTTTTGTATGAATATATAAATATTATGTATATATACGCATATAAATTGTTTTTTCTTTTGGCCAAAATATTGTACCAATAGATTATTTTTGGTTGGTACGATTATCTTGGTATATTTTTTCAATCAAACTATTTGCTGGGTTTTTTCTCACCGCGAGGATTTACCAGTAAGTTTGGTATATTAAATCTATCTATCTATCTATCTATCTATCTCTCTTTCTCTCTCTCTCTCTCTCTCTCTCTCTATTATATTAATATAGTATATATATTATATATATATATATATATATATATATATATTATTTGCCTAGGTTTCCCCCAAATGGTTCTTCAGGGTAATTCTGAATTATCCTGAAGAACCATTCTGATGAAACCTAAGTAGATAGTGTCTGACTCATGTATGTTCTCATTATATATATATATATTATATATATATATATATATATATATATATATATATATATATATGTATTGTGTGTGTGTGTGTGTGTACACACAATTATGTTGGTACAGAGTATCAGTGTTCTAAAACCGGTAATCAATAATACCTAATCATCTCTAGAACATCCATTTCTAGCAAGATATAACGCTGCAAGTTAGAACATTAATACATTCAAACACTAAAAACAAATACAGTGTGATTTTCCCGTTTTCAAAAATCACACCAGTAAGACTGAGTGTGAAATATTTTAAAAAAAACAAAAAACAAAAAAAAACGGACTGAAGAAACAATATGTTGAAATAAATTTATATTCTAAACAAGCCATATATCCATTTATTTATCTAGTTAGTTATTTATAAAACTCCTTATATGAAAAATATATACGCAAATCTTTATATGTACGTTTAAGTTCTCATTTTCGCTCAGTCCTATCAAAGTAATACTTGATATCATTGATTGGTGATATGAAAAGGACCTTGACGTTCTCGGGTGCAGACAAAGGGAAGCGTAAGTGTCAATCGAAAAACTTACTTCCACCCAGAAGCTGACCATCATAAAGTATCATGTGATAGAAGCTAGACTGGGACATAGAAGCAGTCAGATCAGAGCATCGATGCAAGGGAGAGAGAGAGAGAGAGAGAGAGAGAGAAAGAGAGAGAGAGAGAGAGATTGACAGCCCTGACGGCTGGGACTTTAGAATACACCGACTGAACCTCTGCAGTCTCTGTGGATGGTGACCCCTGTTGCTTAAGGACGGAATCTTGGTGACTGAGCTGTCCGACATACAACACTCCACTTTGGCTCTTACTTGGGCCAGATGGGCGGTAGTAGAGTCCTTCTCCGACCAATCAGCTGGTCATGTCAGGCCGTGGTGCCTATATGATTGTCCCAACCCTGTTTTTCTTATGGCAAGCCGCGATCCTTTTTATCATATATGTTCTATATGACGGTGGCTGGGAACACCCTCAGCCACCGCCTTCTACTACATATTTGATAAAAAGGGTAGGGGCTTGCATTAAGGGCAATAGTGTTAAACTGTATCTAGTGGTGTATCTAATTCTGAAACTCTGGGGGATGTGGAGTACTGCTTTAGCACCATTACTCCCAGGTACACTCTGACCCGGGGTTATAGTACCTGTTAGGGTCCCATCTATGCGTTGAATAGAAAAAAATGAGTTTTAAAAATGTGTTAAAAATTGAATACCCATTAATAATTATGATGGATAACGAGAAAAGAAAAAGAGCAAGACATTGTCTTGACTGCCGGGATCGAACCCGCGTCCTCCCGCATGCAAAAACAAATGCGATTTAGGCACTTGACGGACGCGAGGTTCGACTGATGTGCCCGGATGTTTGGGTAATATGCCGATAAATAACCAAAGCGAGTGGAGCATGGGGGGACGGGAAGAGAAGCATTCGGCTTACGTGAGACGGCCGTCAGAAAAGATTATTTTGACAACGACGACGACAACGGATTTTCAGCTGCTGGTCGAAGACGAAGACTGTGTTGACCAAAAGAAAGTTTGGCCTGCGAGAAGACGGTGAACTCGCTTCTTTTTTTCAGCAGGAACTTGTTGACTCAAATATCTATTCCCCACCCTCTATTTTCCCCCTTCTATAATAATCAATAACTCAAATTGTCTTCGGCATATAATACCCCAATAAGGATTTACATGCCGTAAAATCTAACCAATCAACAAACGGGTCTTTTTTCTAAGCTGAGCGCAAACAACTAGTTTTCCGAATCCTACCACTAACGCAGTCGTGTTTCTAATTCTGAATGAACCTTTAAATTAATAGATGGGCCATAGCACGTGTCGAACGCAAGGTTGTCAAAGGTGGATGACAGCTATATCGTGTCGTTATGTCAAAGCAAGCACACGATCAGGTGACATGAAAAAGACCTTGATGTCCTCGGGTGCAGAGTAAGGGAAGTACAACTGTCAATCGAAAAGCACTTGCAAATTAAAGTAAATAAAATGACTTCCACCCGGAAGCTGAACATCATAAAATATCACGTGATAGAAGCTAAAAGAGTATTTGGCAAAGATAAAGGGAGTAAGCGGACATAATGAAAAGATGAAAAGAAGGAAAAAAAAGAAAAAAAGAGGCAGATAGACAAAAGAGACCGATAGATTGAGAAGAGAGAGAGAGAGAGAGAGGAGAGAGAGGAGAGAGAGAGGGAGAGAGAGTTAAAATCAACATAATTAAACTTTTTACATATTGAAATATAGTTGGTGAGTAAACATATCAAATGTTGTAATAATCAAATTTTCTCACTGTAGTATATCCATAGGTACTTCGAATTGGTAAATAATAGGCTGGACTGGGTTCTAAATTAACTGCACCATATTGTCCTAATGTACACAAATATGATGACCTTGTGTCAAACTAACCTAACTTGCTAAATATCATAACTAAATGATATATCCAAAAATGTGAACGAGAGAAAGAAAAAAGAAGAAAGAAGAAAAGGAAAAGAGAATGTAAATGAAAAAAGAAAAAGAAAGAAAAAAATGAAAAATACAAAATACGATTGACGACAAGAAAAAAGAACATTTCAATAAAAAAAAGAAATTGAAAAGGAAAGAAAGAAAGAAAGAAAAAGAAAGAAAGAAAAAGAAAGAAAGAAGAGAATGTAATGAAAAAGAAAAAAGAAAGAAAAAAATGAAAAATACAAAATACGATTGACGAAAAGAAAAAAGAACATTTCAATAAAAAAAAAAAGAAATTGAAAGGTAACAGAAAAAAGAAAGAAAGAAAGAAAGAAAAAGAGAATGTAATGAAAAAGAAAAAAGAAAGAAAAAAAATGAAAAATACAAAATACGATTGACGACAAGAAAAAAGAACATTTCAATAAAAAAAAGAAATTGAAAGGTAACAAGAAAGAAAGAAAGAAAGAAAAGAAAGAAAGAAAGAAAAAGAGAATGTAATGAAAAAGAAAAAAGAAAGAAAAAAAATTAAAAATATACAAAAATACGATTCGTGACAAGAAAAAAGAGCATTTTCAATAAAAAAGAAACTGAAGGTAACAAGAAAGAAAGAAAGAAAAAAAAAAAAAGAAAGAAAAAGTGATTATAATGGAAAAAGAGAAAATAACATAAATAAACAAAAAAAAGAAAAAATAAAAATAAACCATTAAGAATACAAAAAAAAACCAACCAAAATGGAAGAAATGGAGATTGTAATGAAAAAAAAAAAAAAAAGAAAGAATAAAGCAAAGAAAAGAAATACAAAATACTATTAAAAAAACTAAATAAACAAGTCAAAAAGAAGAAAACGAACAAACAAACAAACAAACAAAAAAACAAAGTGAATCTAAAAAAAAAAAAAACTGAAAAAAATAGAGGTCCGCAATGTGAGAGAAAATAAAAAGTAACACAAGAGAAAAAGAAAGAAAAACTCGAGCATTTTAACATTAGCCTATCCTGAATACAGAACTGACATTGTCCCGAGGATTAATGAAGCATAATTAATTAAAAGAAACATTATTAATTAAGCAATATTATTAATGAAAGCGCCGGTTGGAATGCCTGGCAAAAATGCCTGCAAGCGTCGAAGCCAGCCAAGGCGAGGCTAATTATAATTTCTTTGTAAATAAATCAAAGTGTTCGCCTAATTAAAGTAGAGCCCCACCACGACTCACCCCAGCGGTCATTTTATGAACGCTCACTTGGAAGGATTTAAGACATCTACTGTCAAGTGGCTACGCTTTTTATTTATATCACACCAGTTAACAATAACGACCATTTCGACTGACCACAGTGCGCGACAAATGAGAAAGACTTTGGGAAATCACATGATTCATTATCAAAGTCAAAAACATCAAAGTCAAATATATTATATATATAATATATATAATTATATATATTATACAGGAGGGTGAGTCAAAAAGTAATGCCATTTTGTTTAGGACAGGTATAATTACCAACAGAGGAACATGTATCATACATCAAAATGAAGCTGGTCATCTGTGGATTACCTCCCTACTTCTCCACATATTCAGCGTTTCTCTCAATATCAATGTTCCACCTTCGAACGAAGATCAGCCAAAAAGTAATGCCATTTTGTTTAGGACAGGTATAATTACCAACACAGGAACAGGTATCATGACTCAAAAGGAAGATGGTCCTCCGTGGATCACACCCCTACTTCTCCACATATTCACCGATTCTCTCAATAGCAATGTTCTACCTTCGAATGAGAGCATGTATCCCTGCCTCGTAAAATTCTGTTGACCGTTCTTTGAGCCACTCCTTCACTACAGATTTCACTTTTCATACTCACCAGATTTAGCGCCTTCAGGCTATCATCTATCCGGTCCCATGATAGAGGATTTGAGAGGCAAACATTATTCCAGCGATGAGGAAGTCAAATATATATATCTTCACTACCTTTTCGTAATATATGTTAGTTTCTATATGAGTATAAAGAGAGTGATTTAGAGCGTATGAAATATATTTATATGTCATGTTTCACAAGCAGCTAGCCCGTAGTTTAAAATATGTCAAACATTTCCTCTTTCTTAGAAATCTAACAAAATGATTTTAATGTTTTTTTTAATCAATCCGGCCATATCTATTTTTTAAAAGAATTTTTAAATCGCTTTGCAAACTCACTTTTCTCTAATCTCAGAGCTCAATGGGTGACGCAACATGTCCCGTTTTGTCTTTATATATATATATATATATATATATATATATATATATATATATATATATATATTATATATATATATATATATTTAACAAATACTTGATGAGACAAACAGGAATATTTTTATAGATCTCTGCTAGTTTCAACCTTTGGTCATCATCGGAAGAAAATATGAGAAAAATGACAAGTCGCAAAATTTCTTTTAAGAAAATTGTACATTAAAACGTGACCAGTCGATTTGTTTACTGGAAACTATTTTCTGGTTAAATTCAGCTGGATTGCCTTGTTAATGTATGTATAAATGTACGTGTAAATATATCAAACGAGAAGGCAAATAAATATGAAAAAATTGAATATATATATATAATATATATATCTATATATATATATATATATATGTATAGATACTAGCTTCTTTTAAAAAGAAATCGGTAGATATAAATTTATGATAAGCCAAAGTTTTTCTTATTTGGGAAGGATTAAGGCACTTTCTATCAAGTGACTACGCTTTTTTTCAATACCACACCAGTTATGACCGCAAGGAGACTTGGTTGCTCTGTGAAATCATGTTCAATATCAAAGTTAAATGTGCCGGCAAAAATTAATATATTAATATATATATATATATATATATATAATATATATATGTGTGTGTGTGTGTGTGTGTGTGTGTGTGTGTGTATAGCTTATTTGTGTTGGATATTTTAAGTAGAATTTCAATGCAATTTCTATGTATATTTTGATTGTTAAATATATTCAAATGTAAATCAAATCTTAATAATTTTTTGCCAAAAAGCCAGAATGGGGGTTTATAATATATTATATATATATATATATATATATGTGTGTGTTGTGTGTGTGTGCTGTGTGTGTGTGTGAAGAAAGGAAGTGAAATCCGACCCGGTATGTAGTATATCAAGAAAAATTGAAAAAACACAGGTTTAAATGAGTTAAGTGGTGAGTTTATTGGTCGACGCTGCAGTGTTTCGATCTATTAATTAGATCATCTTCGGGGCATTTGTTGGTATATGGAAGGTGATAAAAATTTTTATCACAGAATAACGAGAAAAGCAAGTGATAGTCCTTGTTTATCAGTCTGTTTAAAATTTGAAGTCTGAAAAAAGAACGTTGAAAAGATATAGATATATATACACTTTGTCGTTAATTGTTTTATTTTTGTAGTTTCATCTGGACATACATACATACATACATACATACACACCAACTTCCCTTTGTATATGGATAGATGTATAGATTGATGTAATCGAATATTTTTAGTGTTTAATCCTCAACATTATACTATTCGATCAATTCGTGAAATGGGATTTGAGGTTACCCAAATGGTTCGTCACGCTTTCATATGTTCGGTCAATAGAGTCTTTGTTTTGTTTGGGTAGTTGTTTTTTTTAAGCCAAAAAAAGTAAACAATAATTTAAAAACTGAAAAAAAAAAAGATTTTGTTTTATAAATAAACTTTTGAATAATGGACTCGTCCGCTCTGATCGAAAAAATCCAAAGGTCAGAGTTAATGTCAGAAAAAATGGAATCCTTCACTTTGCCGAGCATTATTTATCATCTCACGATACTCACGAAATTTCACCTCTTTTAGAAATGGTGATTCCATAGAAGTACGATTTAATGGTTCACAATACTTAGAGAAATCGGTCATAGAAGTTACATCTTGTTCAAGTGGATTTAAAAGTAGGATTTTAACGTGAAAGCAATTATTTGCCATTGAATACTTAGATACATGATTAGAGTAATGGGCTGCAGGTTTTGAGGCATTCGGAAAAATCTGGATGTTTGAGTTTCATGATAATGAAATAAGTTTTTTAAAGACACACACACACACATACACACACACATACGCACACACACATATATACATATATGAGAAGTAAATACACAAGCGATGTGTTTATGATATGGATTTTTTAGCCGACAATTTTTGGGAGAATATGTGTTTAATTGAAGTCGTACCTAATTTTGAAAGTTAATTAATTAATAATTAATTAGGCGGGCATACCTATTTAAATATAAGGCTAAACAAATCGAGAAAAATCAATCTCTATATGTACATGTACTAATAGGCCGAAATGTACATACAGAGACTGATCTTTCTCGATTTGTTTAGCCTTACATTTAAATAGGTATGCCCGCCTTATTAATTAATTATTAATTAATTAACTTTCAAAATTAGGTACGACTTCAATTAAGCTCGTATTCTCCAAAAAAAAAATATATATATATAGTCGTCTGGGTGGCCTAAAGTCGGTATCAGCCAAACAGCGATGGAGTCTATCCCCTTTTCACTAGCGCTAGACCGAGGAGATTGTTTTAGCATCTGAGGTGGAGCATCTACACCTACCATCAGCTCCTGACTTTACTGCACAGATCTCTGTGTTACTCATACGCTGGGTTGGCGAGGGCCGGTTTCGAACTAGGAACCTTGTGGTTTCTAGCCGAACGCTCTACCAACTTAGCTAACTCGGTCTTAATATAAAATATGATATAATACAGGTCTTTATGCCACTCATACACTGAGTTGGATATATATATATATATAATATATATATATATATATATATATATATATAATATAATATATTATATATATATATATATATATGATATTAGTAATAGTAATAGAGGAAAAAGTTAAGTGTCTACCATGGTTTCGATCTACATGATGTAAACAGGACCCAACCTTATACTTAACTAATTCCCGGTCATTTCTCAGTTTAACTAAGTAATAACACCGACTTAGTTAAATATAAAAGTCATAATGAGATCATTGAGATTGAAAACATGGTAGACCTTTACTTCACTTCCACTATTACTACTACTATTATTATTAGTTAGGCTATTACTACTAGTTAATTATAATAATAATAAAAATATAATTAGTTAGGGTAGCGAAGTCATTATGTCAACAGCACTTGGTCACAATCAATTTTTTGCAAATGTGATTTTCAAACCATATGTTTCGCTATCCTATATATGCTCTATCAATGATATATAGCACTATTTACTTATAGATATAGCAAACTATATTATCAATAGCAATATATATATATACATATATATATATATATATATATATATATATATATATATATATATATCAAAAACACACACACATATATATATGTATAGAATATATATAAGATTTTTGGATGTCTGTTTATTTTAGAAGCATTGTTAAATAAAGTATATATTATTATTTATATTTTTGCTTGAAGGCAATTACAATGCGTATATCGCATAAAATTCGATAATTATAGAAGATAATAATGACAAGTGAATTTCGGTAAAGAATTATTCTGTGTGTAGAACAGTCTGTACGATATTCTTCACACAGAATAATTTTTTACCGAAATTCACTTGTCATATTATCTTCTATAATTATCGAATTTTTATGCGATATACGCATTGTAATTGCCTTCAAGCAAAAATATAAATAATAATACATATATATATATATATATATATATATATATATATATATATATATATATTATTGCTATTGATAATTTGGTTTGCAATATCTATAAGTAAATAGTGCTCAATATCATTGATATATATATATATATATATATATATATATATGTGTGTGTGTGTGTGTGTGTGTGTGTGTGTGTGTGTGAAGAAAATGTTTTCCAAAATAAACAGACACAAGATGTTAAGATCAAAGGAAAAAGTTTAAATGTCTATACTTAAGTATTTCGGTTTATGATAAACCATCATCAGGACAATGCAAGATAAATTTTTGTAAGGGAGAAAAATGAAAATGTTGGGTGTATGGTCAATGTGGGAATATAATGTTATTTACCGTTATATATATAATATTATTCCATTCTTTTAATAAATATCCGATTAGAACTTGATGAGCGTGGAATGAAAGTATTAAATCGATCTCTCTCCCACCCTCAACTCTACATTTTTATTTTAATAAATAGCTCAAATTATGTTATTTAAAGCATACTACAAATTCTTTATCCGTTCATATATATATATATATATATATATATATATATATATATATATATATGGTCATCCACTGACCACGTGTTTTCGACTTATCAAGTCTCTTCAGTGTGGCTAGACATTTTATAAGCTACCTACAGCCGGAATTGATCTCCGGTCGGTTGGGTGTCAGCCCGGCACCTTAATCATTAGGCTGTCTTCACTTACAGAATGGGAAGGGGATTTTAACTGTTTTAATACACACATCGCTTTGTGTGTAAAGGCCGTCAGAGAGTGCTCCATTCAGAGAAGAGCGTTGCGTTTCACCTGAATATAATAAATACTTAAGATATAATATGTAAGCGAAAAAAGTAGGTAATATTTTCATATTTTTATACCAAAATTTATAGACAAATTCACTATGTAAGTAACTCGCAGAAGTTTGGGACAATATCCAAAAATATTAATAAAACAGTCAAATAGGCTGTCTGAAATCTAATTATATTCAAATAAATAATTTACATATTTCTGCTGACCAATCAAGCTAAAATTAACCATTTAGTGGGTTTTCGTGTACTTTGAATTAACTGTGTCAGGTCGCCCAATGTGCGATTGGTACTATGTAACCCAGTACTATCTGTTTCCTAGTCGGATCATCGGTGACTAAACCGGTAACCCTACAATTTTTTTCTGGTGGGGAGGGTGGCTAGACACCCTGCAGAATGAAGAACAAGACCTGTAAAATGGCAGAGGAATTTCTTTACTCAACGGTCATCTAGTACATTATTTCTAAAGTCCGACCCCTCCTCATCGCGTCAGGGGCGGGTAAACTTGGTAGCATCAGAGCCATGGCGTCGGGAACTTAAGTTCCAGGTAGTGTCACCCCCAGGTTGAGAGGTCTGGAACCCAGTGGCATTAGGGAACTAACCCGAGCAAAGGGCTATTGATAAGATTAAAAGATTGCCATTCAAAAATTGGCCTATTCAGCCAATTGCGCAGATGCAGTTAAAAACAAATTAGACACAACTGTGGTAATATCATATACCCACATTGACATCGGGTATATATTTGGGGAGAGTGAGATTTCAGAGAGAGAGAGAGAGAGAGAGATGATAGAGAGACAGATTAGAGATTTACTTGGAGAGAAGTTGGTCTTCTTTATAACTTGTTTTATGTGTTGATTCTTCTACTTCTTCTTAACTAAGGGCTGATTTCTTCTTTTTCTGGACTTTACTTGCTTTCAATTAAATGAACTAACAAGGCATTTCTGTCGCTTGATCAAGCTTTTTATTTTATCTAGCCCATATCACCGCGCAGGGAGACCAACCTCATAGCACGTCCAAACTATTTCACGGCCTGGCTGAATCTCAAAACTAAAACTAATCACGTGTCTCTCATGGCGCGTTTTCCCAGAGATCAGGGTGTTATAACAGTCACTGGTAAATTTTCCCTCCCTGATCTCAAAGTTAACGACTCTTATTCTCAGCTACAGTGTCTGCCAACAATTTATGACAACCATAAATTGTTACGCTACGCCATCATTTTTAGCAGACGGAAAGATGCCAACAAAAATATCAAGTGTCAAGCTTGAAAATTTTAGTTATATTTGAAAAAAGAAATGTGTATGTAAAAATCTAATGAACACGTCAAAATCGACCTGTTTTCATTATGTGTTAATGATTATTTGAAAATAAAAACTTGTGTCGTGGGAAATCATTAACGACTCCCCATACGAGTCGGAAGAAAGGAAAAACTCAAAGCAAATAGATAGTTTTAAATAACGTTTGTATTGTGTGTTACAATTTTTGTAGCCATCCTTTAGGCTTGGAGATCATTTGTTTTAAGCAGAACGTGATCCTTAGTGAAGAATCCTTGCGTTCCTCCTTAATGTCCCTTAATATTGGGTATGATCCTTTGGTTGTTCCTTAGTGCTTCTCGATCTTGTTTGTCAATGAGTGCAAATGAACGTCTGTCAATATCAGGCAATTAAGTAGATAACCAACCATGTATTCGGGCTGTTGATTGGCTGAGGTGTAGACCACATGACCTAACTTAGTCTAATTATGTGGTAATTGTGGCATGGCTTATATCACCAAAATAACCCAACAAGTTTGCTCAAGCATATTCTTTTAGCGGTCAGTACCCTAACACGATAATAAGTTTAAATTTACATTGAACACTTAACTTAGAGGTGAATATCTGGTCTGGTTATGATTTCTCGTCGCAGCTTCGCGTGGGTCTCTTCTGTCGTGGTTTCTCGTGGCTGTCTGTCAGATGTGGTACTGCTATGTTCTTTCTGTCTAACTGCTTACGGACAAGATATGGCTAAGTCTGCCTTTGGGCTCTTAGCATCTCCTTGTTCCGGTTTTCACCTTCTTCTGAGTTCACAGTGTTAGAGAGGATCCCCATATTTTCATATTGTACAACACTTGAAACTAGTAAAATAAGATTGCAAATAGATTGTATAGCATGTTGATATACCATCAAACTATACCTATATTTTTTTTGCTAGCATTGTACAAGCAACGGGTGGCACATTAGAGTTTGATATCACACTGATGGGGTCTAACTGGCAAGGGTATTCTGTTGAAAAGACCCGAAAATGAACCAGTTAATAATAACATAACTGACGACGCCACCACGCTGTTTAGTAGCAGGCGTATCACAACAACTGATAAGTGCGAGCTTGAATTTTTTTGTAAGTTGTATTCAGTTTACACTTTTTCGACCTGCAAAAGTGGACTGTTTTAATTTTTTTATTGCTACTTGAAATAGAAATATTGTTAAATACTCGGCAAAATTACTGCGAATTTTCAGTTTATTTCAGTATTTAAATTTAAATTCCTTAATAATAACGCAGAGGTAAAAAAAAAAAAAAAGTGTATAACCAATCACTACGCAACAACAATCAATACAACATCAATTAATGCTGTCCATTATTTTTTTTTAAACTTAAAATGAATCAAACGCATAATGTTATGTTTTCCTTTTTCGATTTTATTTAAAAATATAAATCCCCGTTGAGAAATTAAAAATATATCATTGGGATTTAATTTCATATATCCATATATTCATAAACATTTGTCCGAAGACTATGTAACAATTTACGCCCCTGAATTACAGTCTAACGTGAATATATACGTTACTAGTTCAGCTATTCTAGTCAATCTTTTGTCCCTCGTAAATAATTTGTCTTTTTATTCTCTTTTTTTTCTTTTTTTTCGTATCCACTTTTCGACTTGTTGCCTCCAGCCTCTGAATATGTTGACAATTAATGTGATCAAAATAGACAAATAGAAATGGTAGCGACCTGTGATGCTTAAGGACAGAATCCTCGTGGCTGTGCAGCCCATGATATGCAACACACCACTTTGGCCCTTACTTAGTCTAGACGGGTTTCCTCAAATCAATTGGCAGATCATGTCAAGCCCTAGCACCTATATGATTATCCCAACTCTATTGCCCTTATGGCAAGCTCCAACCTTTTTCTCATATATGTGCCAGAAAGCGACGGCTGAGGGTCTTAATGTCCTGAGTATGACGTTAAACTCTCTCTCTGATGGTGAAGTTCCAATTCTGGAGCTCTAGGGAATGTGAAATATCCCTTCATCACGATTGCTCCCAGTTCCACTCTGACCCGGAGTGGTAGTACCTGTTAGGGTCCAATCTATGTGTTTAATAAAAAGAAGAGTTTAAAAAATGTGTTTTAAAAAATTGAATACCCATCAATGAATGAATCAAACAAAATGTTTTTGCCATAAAATAACCCAATAAGTGTTGGCATGCCATAAAATCCAACCAACCAACCAACGACTAACAAAGACGTAATTTCTAGTGATAGAATACGAAACTCCAATTCAGCTATTTTAGTCAGGCTGTTGCCGCCTCGTAATAATTTGTCTTTTCCTTTCTTCGTTTTTTATTTCTTTATTCGCATACACTTTTTTTCAACCTGTTACCCTTCCAACCTCTGAAATGTGTTGACAATTGATATAAGCAGAATAGACAAGCAGAAATGTCGATATTGAGCTGACGATTTAACTTGAGGAAAAGTGTGTTTTTTTTTCTTTCTCCTAGCCGAAAAACGCCATTTCGTTTTTCGTTCTCCTGCCTCGAAGTTAATGTCAAATGTAGGAAAACTCAGCTGTCAGTTTGTTGGCTATTCTCAGGTCTTTTTAGGTGAATCGTTACAGCTTATATGTTTGTTTGTTTGTTTGTTTATTGATTTTTAACGGCATATCAACACGTCTGGGGTTATGTCATGCCTAACGGTTAGGAATTCTATACATATCGTGTTATTATTATATAACTTTAGTAATTGGTTTAAAAATGTGTTAGCATTATTGGGGATTATACACACAAACACATATATACATACACAACACACACACACACACACACACACAACATATATATATATATATATATATATATATATATATATATTATATGGAAGGGAGAAACTCAACACCGTAATTCCATAATAAATTTATTTCGACGAAAATTGGGGCCTATATAAATCTAAGTTGATTTTAATATAGCTCCCCAATATATATATATATTATATAATATATATATAATATTATCATATTATATCATATAATCATATCATATATTTACAATCCCCACAGGAGCACGATGTGAGACAATGTCAATTTCTTAAGCGAGTTTTACAGATTGAATTCAGAGTTTTCCTTCTCCTAGATAGGTTACCTAGCCATGGTTAAAGAGCCCAGTCTGCCCCGCTATTTACCCTTAGTTGGAGGGAGAGTAACTGGATGCATACCTTTCACAAGGGTATCAACGCTATGTGAAATGCAAACAGTCTCGTCTAGGATTTGAACTCGGGTTGACGAGTCCATTTCTTACGACTCTAGCCATTGCACCAATATTATATTATTATTATTATATATATATACATACTTATAGATGATATGGGTGGTATATTTATAAATAAATAGGGCTCAATATTATTGATAGAGCATTTATATTAAATTAACAGGACCTGTGGATATACCACACTATGATAATTTAATCATTACCATGTTTACTTGAGAGCTATTGCCATATTGTTCAATATGTAAAAAGGATAATAATCTTGATTTAACACTATGTCCTATTGGGATAGATTAGCCTTATCGCTTACGCGCGCTCACCACCTCTCTATTTTCTCCTATTCTCTTTCTTTCTTTCTTTATTTATTTATTTATTTATTTATTTATTCATTTATAGTTTTTCCCTGTAGCATGTCCTTTTTCTAACCTTTTTTCTTTATAAAAAAAAGTATGGTCCATTATTTAGCTAAGGTGACGACACTCATAAGAAATAAGAATTCGGCGGATAAGCAACACAAGATAATCAGGATTTGCAGTTTTTGCATTTCATCTTGGACGATTTCAACGGTCTCATTTTTAACCAGAGGGTGCTGCAAGATTATAACGATCGGAAGATTAAGGAACAAGAGTATTAATATATAGATGATTAAAGGACCAAACCACAGCGTATAAAACTCAACCACTGAATCAAATTCTCCACTTGGTCTGAAGATCGTATAGGCGTGAAAGTGTCAGAAACCGTTGACTCCATGTCCATGTTACCTTAACTAAAATTATATATATCAAGTCTCATCTAAAAAATACAGACAAATAGTAATTTATATATATTTACCCCCACCGTGCACGAGTAGGATACAACACTAAGTCAATTTCTTATACGGAGTTTAACAGGTTTGAGTCCAGAGTTTTCCTCCTCCTAGCCTGTTTACCTAGTCATGGTTAAGAGCCCAGTCCACTCTGTTATTCAGGCATACCTAGGGGGATAGTCGGATGCATACCTTTCCCAAGAGTATTAGCGCTATGTGAAATGCAAAGAGCTTCGTCCAGTATTTGAACTCGGGTCGACGAGTCCATTTCCTACTACTCTAACCATGATACCATACAACTCCAAATAGTATTTTATATTCCTCATTTCTCTCTGTCAAAATCGTCTGGTACGTTCAGGTTTATGTTTTTTGTTGGTGTGTTGTTTTTTTTTCTTTTTTTTCTTTTTTTTTTTTTTTTTTTTGTACAGGATTATTACTCTTTTTTTCATGAGTAACCCTATTTAATCCGCTGTCCGAACTGGATTGTCTATTAGCTTCTCTAAATCCAAAATCAGATTCTTCGTAAGTTTAAAGCATTCTTTTAATATTCATACATTTTACATCAGTGAATTCGGATATTGTATCGGGGTTATGCACTAAGATACATCAACATGCACACATAGATATGCAAATATATGCAAGAGAAAAAAAGAAACAGACGGAACAACATTCTACCCAGTCCATAGCTTTGTTTAAAGAGATGTTATACTGTAGAAATTAATAATCTATCTATACATATATAAAGGGGAGTTGTGTGTATGTATGTCCGGAGGAAACTACGAAAATACATCAATTAACGACAAAATATATATATACACACATTCACTAGCACCAGATCTTGCTTTTTGATAAAAAAAATAATGAAGATTCGATTTATAATTCTGAAGATAATTAAAAATAAAATTTGTTCGGCTAGAAACCACAAGGTTTCTAGTTCGATACCGGTCCTCGCCAACTCAGCGTATGAGTAGCACGGGGATCTGTGTGGTAAAGTAAGGAGCTGATGGTAGGTCTGGCGCTCTACCTCAGACGCCAAAACAATATCCTTGGTCTAGCGCTATTGAAAAGGGGATAGACACCCTTGCTGACTGGCTGATACCGACTTTAGGCCGCCCCGACGACTTCACTTTTTACTTATATATATATATATATATATATATATATATATATATATATATATATGGCATATAATATTTTAAATTTTTCTTTGCAGAGAATGAGAGGGTTCATACTTAAAATTACCCTGGCTATGACGTTAAACTGCATCTAGTGGTGAGGTTCCAATTCTGGAGCTCTGGGGAGTGTGGATACCCTTTCATTGCCATTACTCCCAGGTTCTCTCTGACCAGGAGTGGTAGTACCTGTTAGAGTACAATAAATAGATCAAAATAATTTTTTTTAAATTATCGAGAATTTGAATACATTTTTAAAAGAATGTTTAAAAATGTTTTAAAAAGGAGTTTAAAAAATCTGTATGCCTAACAAGAATTAATAGAACAAAAACGTCAGCTGCATAAAATAACCCTAGATGGGTTGACATGCCGTAAAATCCATGCAACGAAGTATAATACTTTAAAATATATAAACCAGAGAACAAAATACTCGAGTCAGTCAAAAGTTATTGGGTTATCTAGGTATAAGATGTACACTAAATCTAAACTCCTATTTAGGAACTTTTCCAGCATCAGCAGTAGGCACTTCCGGTAAAAATTGGCCTATGAGAAACGTATACAGAACGCATTTAAGATCGTCATCAGCTGTCCCCAAATCAGTTGGTAATTTGACTTTCTGTCAGATCTTCTGATACTACACTCTTTTCTACCTTGGATTTCAAAGAACACTACGAGACAAGGATAACAAAGAGTATTTATTGACACTAGACACGTTTATACCTAGGATTTCAAGGAGCATTACAGACTTGAATTATTGGGATATCTACTGATATCAAGGATGAACCAATTGAACCTAAACTTAATACCGACTTGGATTTACCAATAGAATAACTAAACGCCTAAAATGGTACCCAGAATTTTAACAATTTTTGTAATATGTTGTCAACGTGGGGCACAATTCGGTAGCTTCGGATGCTTTTGCCGAGGTCAAGAAGATGCAGTAGACTGTTGGATGCTGAGCTCGCCTGATACTCTCCGAGTGCTACTTGCCGGGATTTTCCTAAATGACGCCCTCCGAATCCACGGTTTTAGAACTCAGAATACACGGTTTTATGCCTACCTGACCTTGCCTGATCGTCGAGGTTCTTAAAACCGGGACGAAATTTCTTGAATCACCTGCTCACTAGACTGTGATCAACTGCGCTCTCATCTTTTGCACAACAAATGTTTTTGGTTGCATCCGCGGCGTTATGGTCCGGTTCGTAAAGTATAAGTTGCTGAATTAGACTATGTTGCACATTCATCTGTGCGGCTTTCAAATCACACAAGGAATGATGCAAGGCACAACTTGTCAGCCCACCAACTACCACGATACTATCAACTACAGAAGGTACCACCTACGGCTTAAACTGCTTTGATCACGTGGTATACACGCCGCAAAAAAAGCGCGTATTGACAAACTTTTGTCTCCCCTAGAAGTGACGACAATAGGAAAGTGTTCTGAAAAGATCTCTGTATAACCAA
>CM042144.1:74232756-74245256 GCA_023376005.1 Doryteuthis pealeii | reverse complement strand
GCAAAGGATGGCTCGCTATGCAGAACACCGTACAGACTGTTTCGACTTTATTAAGTCTCTTCAGCGATGTATACTAACGACTCCCCTCCGACAGGAATCGAAACAGTCTGTACGGTGTTCTGCATAGCGAGCCATCCTTTGCGGGATTTACTTGTCAAGATTATTTTCTATAATTATCGAATTTTATGCGATACATGCATTTATAATTGCCTTCAAGCAAAATATAAATAATATATATATAAATATATACATATGTAAGTATTATCTGCGTTATTCGGACTATTGTCCCCATCTTCATTGTTATTTGTACAACGTTTAAGCCGATATACCCTCCGGCCTTCTTCAGGTATTTCTTGTCGGACTCGGGAACCTTCTCGGACAATAGTCCGAATAACGCAGATAATACTAATCTTCAAGCCTCATCTCAAACATTCAGAGAAATAATACATATGTAAGTTGAAAAGTGGAAATGAATCCGACAATATGTTGAAAGGATTAATAAATAAAGGAAGGAAAATGTTGAATGGCTAAAATTGGTTTAATGAAGTGTCAATACGTGTTTCGGGCGAGGGTTTGTTCATGTACATATTGTATTCTATTTATTATTATTATTATTTTAAATATGAAATATAATGATAATGATAGAAAATTATTAAATATCTAAGCATACAAAGAAAACGGCGTTGGGTTCAAAAAGGTAATAATGCTAATTACAATTAGTTAAACAGACAACTCCGACCAAGGGTGTTAAATACACAATGGACTTTAATACCTGGAGCACGTGAAGAAGCATTTATACAACGAGATACATAAGAAACAACATGGTAGATATATAAGTAACACATATATGAGACAAGATACAAAATGGAAGTATAAAAGTTATGGAGAGTCCATAAGTCAAAGTCACTTACTACGTTGTCTGTGTGGGTGTGACCCCACCCCGCACACACACAAGAGGGGTGTAGACAAACTGTCTAACCCATGTGAGTTCGTCAAGTCCCAGAGAAGAAAGAGGATTCAAACTTGGCGCTTGCCTGCTTAAATAGTCAAGACGCCTGGTGGGCAAAACCAGAAACACAAGGGGAGATAACTCTTCCAGCCAAACAAGGGAAGATAATACTACAACGGCCTTCTTCAGGGAAAAATGTTTATATATATATATATATATATATATATATATATATATATATATATGTTGTGCCGGGTTAGCTCAGTCGCTAGAAACCACAAGTTTTCTAGTTCGATACTGGTCTCGCCAACTTAGCGTATGAGTAGCACAGGGATATGTGCGGTAAAGTAAGGAGCTGATGGTAGGTGTGGCGCTCCACCTCAGACGCCAAAACAATCTTCTTGGTCTAGCGCTATTAAAAAGGGGATAGACTTCCTTGCTGACTGGCTGATACCGACGTTAGGCCGCCCCGACGACTTTACTTTTTATATATATCCCAAAACAACTATTTTTACGAGGAAATATCAACTGACCAGCGTCGTCAGGGCAAACCCAAATTGAGATTTAGGGACTGCCTAAACCTCTGAAGAATGTTGCCATCGCTGTGGAGGGTTGGGAGAAGCTAGCTTCAAACAGACCTGGCTGGAGAGCCACCATCTACCGGTCTAGTAAAGAATTTGAGTCCAACCGAGTTAAACAACAAAAATTGAAGCGGGCTATTAGAAAGGGTGATTTTCAGTCAACTAACATGCAAAATGTTGAAGTTCCCACGTGTAGTTTATGTTGAAGAGTATATGTCTCCATCATTGGGCTGGTGAGTCATCTGAGAAAACACAAGGATACAGTGTCAAATGCTACTGACACTTAAGTATGTTTATTATGAAGTAGATCCTTCAGAAGACTCAGTGGACTGAAGAGTCATCTTTGTGCTCGCACCCTTGCAAATAATAAAAAATAAAAAGAGAAAGAAAGAACAGTAAATAGTCTTGTTCGTGCACGATATATATATATATATATATATATATATATATATATATATATTTGTTATAGTGTACTATACAATTAAAAGGTGTTCGTTCCCGCTGGTTTCAAAGCAATGTATAATCCGCTTATTCTCAAGACAAAGCACCCTGATAGATGATATTATGATGGTGTTCAGACGACAATTTTTCCATCATAATATCCTGATAAAGGTATCCGTGCTGCTATTTTTTTTTTGTTTTTTTTTACTTATTATAAAAATATACATATACATATTTTATTTTTATTTATTTATTTGTTTTTTTGAGGAAGTCAGTTGAACAGGATACTAGATATACATTGTATCTTTTTCTTAGGCTTAGAATTTTAACATTATACTTGCTGTCTGACATGAATTTTGTAAATTTTCTCAAGGTCAATCTCTTAAGCGGAGTTTAACAGGTTTGAATTCACCTAGACTGGTTACCTAGCCAAGATTAAAGAGCCAAGTCTGCCCAGCTATTTACCCATAGCTGGTGGAAGAATCGAATTCATACCTTTCCCAAGGGTATTAGCGCTATGTGAAATTCAAACAGTTTTGTCCAGGATTTGAACTCGGGTCGACGAGTCCATTTCCTATGACTCTAGCCATTAGATCACGTGCCACTTTTCTGGTTATATAACTCCATTTTAGGTGAATCCCTTTATTTTGTAAAATCTGTCTGGTGAGGCTGGCCTCTTTAGGATTAAAAAAAAACATATTCTTTTAGATTTTTAAAAGCCTTTTAAATTTCTCGTCGAAATAATTTATTACGGAATGATGGTTTGTTAAGTTGTATTATATATATATATATATATATATATATATATATATATATATATATATATATATATAGAGAGAGAGAGAGAGAGAGAGAGAGAGAGAGGTTCTTCACGAAACAAATGGACATGCTACTACTAACACACTCGTCTACCCGGATTTTAATAGCATGTCAAACCCTCAAAAACAATTCAACTTTTATAGTTCTTCTATAATGCTCTCTTTCAAAAAATCTATAAACAATTTCTTCAAATAAGAAATTTTCTCCTGACGATGACCTAAGGTCGAAACTAGTTGAGAATAAACAACATACAAGAAATATTCCTGCTTGTCTTATTACTTTTTGTTCATACTATATATATATATATATATATATATATATATATATATATATATATATATATATATATAATATATATATATATATACAACAAGACAATTAGAGAGAGGGGGTAGTTTGACATAATGCAATCTTGAGTAAACTTTACACTTTTGTTTGCTTATCATTTCAAAATTAGCTTAGTTGATCAAATCTTACAATTTGATTAGTCAGACAGTAGTACTCTTGATGTATTTGCATCACGAATGGATTCAGCTGCATATGATTCTATAGTCACGTGATTTCTCATAGAATCTACATCTCTTTGTCCTTGCATTGTAAATAAATCTGCGCTAAAAACGAAAAAGAAAAATGCAAGCACAAATGAAAAACTTAATACCACAGGGAATTTTATGGCGTTGTTGCAGATTCCCAGACAGACAAATAAATTCCAGACCATGGAGTGATTCAAGATCAATGGTTCCTGCAATTATATATTTGGTAAAGTACTAAAAGAAATTCCTGCAGTTTGGGGTTGCCAATTTATGAATTAAGTTTTATCAAGTGTTTAAATGTCTCCCCAGTACAAAGGGAAGGTGAAATCCATCTTGGATATATTGAATCAATAGCTGTCGTAAATCCGATTCTGCGTTCTCTCTAATCTAATATATGATAACTAGCAGGACCTGTGGATATACCACAGTATGATAATTTAATTATCAAAACGTTTATGTTTACTTAAGAGCCATTGCTAAATAGATCAAATTGAAAAAAGTATAATAATCTTGATTTAGCTCCCTCTCACTCTTTTTCTTCTTTTATTCCTTCTTTTCATCTTTTTATTATGTTCGATATAAACAGGTTATCACTTCCGCGCGCGCACACCTTCTCTATATATTTCCTCTACTCGCTTCCTTTCTCTTACTTTCTTTCTTTTTATTACATTTTTCCGTGCAGCATGTCATTTTTCTTCGCTTTCTTTCTTTGTAATAAAAACAGAATGAGCCATTATTTAGTTGAAATGACAGCACTTATAAGATATAAGAATTCAGTGGATAAGCAGCACCAGATAATCAGGATATACATTTTTGCATTATCATCCTTGACGATTTAGACACTGTCATTTTTAAGTAGAGGGTGTTGCAAGATGATAACGGTCGTACAATTAAGGAACACGAGTATTAATATCTAATATAGAAAACTTGTTCCAAACAAATATCTCATTGAAGCAACCCTGTCGGCTGGGATGTAGACGGGCAAGACTTCCCAATGGGGCCACCTATTGGTCGTGGGTGGCGACCCGTGCTGCTTAAGGACGGAAGATAGTTGGCTGAACAGTCCATGACATGCAATACTCCACTTTGGCCTTTACTTAGGCTGGACGGGCAGTTGGAGAGGCTGCTGACGTCAAGCCCTAGTACCTATATGATTGTTTCAATCATATTTCTCTCATGACAACCCCAACACATTTTATCATATATATGCTAGAAATCGGTGGCTGAGGGTCTTAGTGCCCTGGGTATGACGTTAAACTCTATCTGATAGTGAAGTTCCAATACTAGAGCTCTGGGGAATGTACAGTACCTCTTCATCATCATTTCTCCCGAGTCCACTCTGACCCGGAGTGGTAGTACCTGTTAGGGTCCCATATATGGGTTAAATAGAAAAACATGAGTTTATAAACAAAAATTGATTATCCATTAAGAATGAACTTATTTCAAAACTTTATCGGCATTAAATGTTCCAATTCTAGAGCTCTGGGGAATGTGCAGTACCTCTTCATCATCATTACTCCCGAATCCACTCTGACCCGGAGTGGTAATACTTGCTGGGTTTCATCTATGCGTTAAATAGAAAAAAATGAGTGTGAAAAAAGGGGTTTAAAAAAGTTGAGTTTTAAAAAAACTGAGTACCCATCAGGAATGAATAGAATAATGTGTATTCAGCATAAAATAACCCCTAATCAGTTGACATGCCGGAAAATCCAACCAACCAACTAACTGAAGATAATTTTCTCACGTTCCAAAATTGTAGACAATTTGATTTCATTTTTAAAACTTCTACTCGCGATTGGTTACTCAATTATCATCATATAGAATCTATTAAATCCCATAATTGTCCTCCTCTTATAACTTGTCTGCATCTGCAAATTTCCTCTTTTTTTAAAGTGATCACACTTTCTGTTTGTATTATCAACCCCAATTTTCTTTGTGGGATTTTATAATTACAAATATGAAATATGTATGTACATATCCTATGTCCCATTAAGTTGTTGCATTACCGTGCAATGTATTTTCCCAGGGAATTGGTGGTTACTTAACTATGTATATCTCCTCTGCAAATAACGTGACAGGTTGTATTGGGTTACATGGTATCAGCTGGATACTGTTACATAGGCTCTTTATTATTCTTATCTTTGTTTATGCTTGTTTTCACATTAGTGAAAGTGGCCAATCTTTGTGAGCTACATGTTCTTTTTCAAGACATCATGAATATTCTAACATGCCGTTCTGTGGTTCTCTGTCGTATTATCCTTATTTTTTTATTTTTAAAATAGGACGTCTAATATTTTTCAAAAGTTTATGGATATGAATCACGTGTACAGTATGCTACTACCCTTGGGAAAGGTATGTATCCAACTATTCTCCCCCCCCCGCTATGAGTTAATAGTAGGACACACATACCACACAATCCAACCAGCCAAACAACAATCTCGTATTTGAAACCAAAAAATTACAACATCCGCTTTTTTTCCGTCAATTCAGCCCGACTGTTGTAATGAAATAGTTTGTGTGGTCTATTTGTTGATACATCAGTGAAAACATTGAAATAGTTATTTTGCCAATTTTGAACCGACATTGATAACGTTGCTGTGGAAGGATATACCATATAAATACTTCCGATATAATGTTACTTCAAACTAAGCAGATTTGTCAAAAGATATGTTTGAATAAAGAAAAAAAAAGCCAAAACTAACGATCTCTTATATGTTCTGAATTAAAATGGGAAGAATCTCTGGCAAATATGCTTTTAGGCAAATAATATTTAGCATACTATTTAGTGTGATTGGGATAATCATGGCTTTGGTTGTGAACAAATATTAAGGGGGTGATCCACGTTGATTTAAAGTGTGTTTGTGGCTGATACGGCGTAGGCGGCTACATGTAGCATAATTAAAGCGGTCTATAGAAAATTTAAATTGAAAAGAAAAATAGGTAGATATTCTAGGCAAAACAAGATATTAGGTTTACTAGCAAATATATGCACCCTCCGGGTGCAAGTATTTAAGTTTTAATATAATAAAATATCATATTAAATTAGAAAGGCTAATGAAACTGAATAAGAATGTAGATAAAAAGATTTGGAACAGAGGGAGTAAGATTGAAAAATAGAACAACTTTGAAACTATTCCATCATTTTCCCTTACTCCCGTCTTTTATTGTTAAATTTTCCTAATTTAACTGTTTAGTTAAAATAGGAAGTAAAGAATAATATTAGTTATTTCTTCTTGTTAATGGATTTCTTTTAAGATTTATTGAAGAGATTCTTGCTCATATTCATTAAGATAAAACCAACAAATTAGAAATCAATAATACTAAGCACATATTTATTAAAATCAAATTTTTAATATCAATATGCAAATTAACTTTCCCATTCACACTACAAACCGCTATTTTGTTGTATATATAAATACAATTGCATATTGTTAGTATGTATATATGGTCAACAGTATTAATAATCTGAAAACAATTTTATTAATAATTGAGGTTTAAATGAAAATAAAATCATGGAGAATGTGACGTAAATAACAAAGGGAATTGTTACTTGAGTAGTAATATAGTTTCGGTTAGAGACAGAAAAACACACAATCTCCATTATAATAAGATAAGTTCCCAAAAATCACACTGGATTGTCCTATTGGACACATAGCCTAGTGGATAAAGGAGTTAGGTTAAGACAGTTCTAAGTGACAGTTATCTCTAGACTGCAAGTTCAATCCTGGTCAGGGACAGCAGTAACATAGAATAATAAACACAAGCTTAACACCTGTACCCCAGCTATGGTTAGCGGAATGAGAACAGGATACCCCCTGAACTGAATAAAGCGTTAGGTTCAAAATTCTGTGATGGCTCCCGATTACGACAAGAAGGTTCCTGAGTTCGAGAAGGTTCCCGAGTCCGACAAGAAATATCTGAAGAAGGCCGGAGAAACGTTGTACAGATAACAATTAAGATGAAGACAATAGTTCGAATAATACAAATAATACTGAAAAGAAAAAAGTAATCAAATTTCTGTGTAAAGAGAAATAAAAGAGAAATAGGAATAGAGAAAAATAAAGTTTTTTTCTAAGCTCTCTTAGCACTCTCTTTTAGCCTGGTGTCTCACGAGGGACAGACGTCGTTTTCGGGTTCCGCTAGTGGGGGGGCAGTGAGCAGCGAACATAGTGGTAATGTAATTTATGATATTGACCTAACTCTTCCCCTCTGAAAAAAAAAGAAAGAAACTCCACGGAACGAGAAAAAAAACCTTTCTGCCATCCACAACCCGTATGTCGTTTTTCTTTTTCTTTCTTTCTTTTTTTTTTTTTTTTTTTTTTTTGTCAAAGACGGAGATTAAGGTCAAACTTTTCTATCATAAATTACATAACCACTATTTTTGCAGCTCACCGTCAACCAAAACACCCCCCGCTCTAGCGAAGCCCGAAAATGACGTTTGTCCCTCGTTAGACACCCATCTACCTATGTTGAACGCTGCTACTTGTGTGTGACCAATTAGTTGACCAGTCCTACTACTAGCCGACTTAAGCTTTTTATAGCGCTGTGACCACGCTTCATACAGCTGGATGTCTAGTCAGGGTTTGACGGCTGTTCCTCCTGTGCTTTTTGTCCTTGAGATTAGTCCTATGTGTGTTTTCAATGAAGGAGCAGCATATAGTTGGTTCGTTGGTTTTAACACATTTTAAACTCATTTTTTCTATTTAGCCCTTTGATATGACCCCAACAGGTACTACCATTCCAGGTCGGGGTGGTCTTGTGAGTAATAGGGATAAAGGGGTACTTTACACTCCCCAGAGCTCCAAAATTGAAACTTCACCATTAGATACAGTTTAACGTCATACCCAGGACACTAATCTATTGGATGACCACTTAAACCGCAAGTACTATAAGCAACCCGAGTTCTCTGTTTATAAAAATAACTTGATTCAGCATTGAATTACCCGAAAAGGTTTGATATGCCGTAAAATAAAACAACCAGCCAACCAAGTTCTCAAATTGATCTCGGGTTCATGGCCTGTCACTTACACTGTCTATTTTTTTTCAAATTGTACACTAACACTCTAATAATAGAAACAGCTAATCTGTTAAGGGGATATATCACAGACTGTTTATATCTGAAAAGGGTCGGCTTGGCGAGGTCAGTATGATATAGACAGACCCGAAACTCCCCAATGAGCTAAGGTAATTACATCACTGACGACGCCTTCCGGTGCCTTAAATTTAGTAAGTAGCGTATATTCAAACTGTTACTTAATGCATGGACCGTAATATTAAACTAGTTCCAAAGTATAGACCGACTGTTTCCAGTTAACTGTAGAATGTATTTCTACAGGATATATATATATATATATATATATATATATATATATATATAGAGAGAGAGAGAGAGAGAGAGAGAGAGAGAGAGAGAGAGAATTGGACACTGGCAAGAAACCTCTGCGGCTTCCCGACCCGGCCACTGGTACTACACTTTGAGTTTCGCCAGGGACAAGCCAGATGCAGATGTCTCCATATGGGAATTATTGGCGAAATCCGTTTATCTTATTATAACGGAGATTTGGTGTCTGTCAGTTACTGAAACTACGTCACTACTTACGTTAAAACACCTTCACCATTTGCGTAAGTTTATCAATGAGTATTTAACTTATAGTCAAAATCATTAATTAATAAAATAAATCTTATTTATTAAAGATGTCTCTATGAAAATCTGAGTTAAATTTGCTTCAAATAGCCCATGTTGTTAGCACGTTTGAAA
Source organism: Doryteuthis pealeii (assembly GCA_023376005.1). Classification (NCBI taxonomy): domain Eukaryota; kingdom Metazoa; phylum Mollusca; class Cephalopoda; order Myopsida; family Loliginidae; genus Doryteuthis; species Doryteuthis pealeii. Next base: position 74,236,175 of record CM042144.1, on the reverse strand, counting down.
TCCTGCAATGTGCCTTATATATCACTAAGAAATAAGTTATATATCACTTAGAAATAAATACTGATTTTAAAAGATCGGGTTTAATAAATAATTTATTTGATCTTTAGTATTATTGTTTTATTCTCTAACGTATTAAAATCAATCCAATGAATGATTTTATATAGAAACCAAGTAAAATATAATTGAAAGAAGTGTAATAATTTTATATGCGTTCTTATTTAGTTTCTTTAGTCTTTCTTATTCAATATATTTCATTACATTAAAAGGATAAACACTTACGCCTGGAGGTCGAATTTTCTTACTAGTATATATAATTGACATTAGCAAGAGCCACTACAGCTTTCGGTCCGAGCACAGATACTACATTTTAATCTCTGACGGGGGCCGGCCAGCTTCAGATGTCTCCATACGGGCATTATTGGCGAAATCCGTCAATTAAATTAACTGGTTAAATTAAATCTATGGTATATTTAAAACTGAATTTTTCTGAATTTTTCACGGTTCAACCGACAGAGCATTTTCTATTCCCCTGTACCGTATAGCATATTTATTCACGCTAGAATAGAGAGGTCAGGGTGAAAAAATGGGCGAATGAATAAAACTTATTGATTTTCTTTATTTTTTTTTTATTTTTCTTTATTTTTTTATTTCTTTATTTTTGTTGTTGCTGTTTTGTTTTGAAGAAAGAGAAAAGGTCAAAAACAGCCCAGAATTGAACAAAAAAAATCCCCGATGACATTTCCCAAGACACGATCAAACGTTTGTGGCTTTTCACAGTTAACGTTCTCAAATCTAGTCGTTTCGTTTGTCGTCATTCTCAAAATTCCTGTCGCATAAAATAGTTACAATTAAACATAGAATAAATACACTCTTCATTGTTTTTTAAAACAATAAATACATGACTGGTATTATATATCTATATATAGTTTGTTTTATTTTAATACATATTTAAAGTTTACATTTCAAATTGTTTTATTTTTTAATCCTTTAATGAATTTGATGATTTTACTTACTTAGGGTACACACTCGCTGACATTGAATTTTTAACTGCCACCCCTCAGGCAATATGTTTCAAAAATCTATTTTTACATCGCCCGGAGGGTTTTTTTTATTTTGTACTAGTTCATATAATCTAGCAGGACCTGTGGGTATACTACAGTATGATAATTTAATTATTACAACGTTTGATAGATTTACTTAAGAAATATTGCTAAATAGACCAGGGGGATGTTTTTTGCATGGGTGGAGCGCTACACCTACCATCTGCTCTCCACTTAACCGCACAGATCAGATAACCTATTTGTGCTACTCATAGGTTGAATTGACGGGTGCTCTACCAATTGACCTACACCGACCCCTCCTGCGTATAACCAAGGAATAACAGCATGGTTCCAGGAGGCCTTCACGCCACGTTATGTGCCCCTCACCTAAAAGGAACAATGGTAGTTTATTATCCGGTGCTTGAGGTCCTGAAGAGGAAGGCTTACGGAAGCCAAGCAATTTTGAAACCCACCCCCAGGGAAACTTGCTTCCTGTGGAGCAACCCACATTAAACTGAACTTGTCACCTTCTAACTAAGGGAATTATTGGCATTTCAGTCTCGGGAGACTATAATATAGTTTTTATGCCTCTGAAGTTACAGCGCGTCCTGTGACTGTGAAGTTCAATGTTTGAAAAACATTCACGACCACAGATGTCGCATGTGAAGGCTGTCCCTGAAGATGTTGATGTACTGGTGTGTTGTTGCCGCTGCTTTCTTCTGGACCTCTTAGCTTCATGGCGTTGCGCCAGGGTGGCTTCAGCCATGAGCAGTCCGCTACAGAGAGCCTGCTGCCACCGAGGGCGATCGTGAGCTGGGGGCGACCAATCTGTCTCTTGCCAGACGAAAGCTCTGCGTAAAGGATGTCCTTTGGGATTCGTCCATCATCCATCCGGCGGTCATGACCCAGCCATCGGAGACGATGCTGTATCAGTAGAGAACACAAGCTGTGGAGTTGAGCTATCTCTAGAACTGATGTGTTAGCCTAGAGAATACTTGGATAAAAACATTCTAGTAGAAGTTTTGTTTTGTTTTACATTTTTCCCAGTTTATTTTGTAGGGATCATCATCATCATACGTAACGACTGATTTCTTTGACTCTCACTCACCGTCCATCCCTATCGGCTATCGCACTTGATAAGTCCTATTGACGGCATCCAGTGTCCATACAGAGTTGATGAATGTTATTTTTTGCTGTTTGGCCAAAACTAGTGAGTCCATGTGTGCGAGTCCATTGCAGAACGTCGTTTATAAGTTAGTCCATACTTCTCCAGCAGTATCAGCATGCTTGCTCGTCTTATATGTTTTGCGAGATGTGATGCAAACGGCGATACAGCTGCTCTTTTGTTTGTGTGCTGCTTTCTGCGTGCTGCTTTCTTCAAAATAGCTCACAGCATCATTGTGTATTTCCCATCCGGCTTTTCTCCAAGCGTTTCGTTTCAGTGTTATATAATGTCATATACCCCATCGTCAAATATCGTCGGGTACATAATCGAGAGAGGTGACTCGGTGATAGACAGAGAGAGAGAGAGACAGAGACTTGTTACTTCATTTCTTCTTTACTACGTCTAGTCGCCATGTATACTCTGTTACGTATTGGCCGCCATCCTTGGCCAGTTGTAAAAGAACTTAAAGTAAATAAGTAAGTAAGTCCCGAATTATAGCAATCCTTTGGTAAGTCAGTAAGTCCTGTGGTATAAGTATCCTTTGGTAAGTCAATAAGTCCTGTGGTATAGTATCCTTTGGTAAGTCAATAAGTCCTGTGGTATAGTATCCTTTAGGTCCGACGTCCAAGAAGATCCAACCAGTAGTGAACTAAGACCAGAATCAGGCCAGTATAAATACAACAACAGCAGCAGCAGCACTGCCAGTGATTGGAGGTTGCCTTCCCTGGTCACATGGTAGTCGGCAAGTCTATATTTAGAAGTGACCATCTACCACACGCCTTATATCTATAAAACGCCAACATCCTCCTCTTCTTCTTTGGGCTGTGATGTTTTCTAGTCTCTTCTAAGGGCTTCTTTTAAGGGCTAGTTTTTTTTGTCATGCAATTAATCAACTCCAAGACTTTTGTTTTCTTGATCAAGATTTATTTCTGCCCATGTTCTTATTCACCGTGCGGGAGAATCAACCTTGCAGTGGCACGTCTACCCTACATCCATCTCTGCTTGAAACTAAAATCTAAACTAACTAAATCACGTAACATGCTAGATTCCTCTGGGATCAGGTGGCTATAACCGTCCTGGTAGTTTTCTATTCCCTGATTTGAAAAACAATGGCCCCTTAGAATTCTCGCTACAAAGTCCGTCAACAAGCCACACCACCACACAAATTATGTAACATCAGTCCAAGTAGTGCAAACAAACAGTAGTACTCACAC
>CM042144.1:74212756-74225256 GCA_023376005.1 Doryteuthis pealeii | reverse complement strand
CGAGTTCAAAGGAGAGCTACTAAATTATTGAATGATTTAAAAAGCCTTTCGTATGATGAGAGACTTGGGAAGATTGACTTACCAAGTTTGGTTTATCGACGAACAAGAGGGGATATGATTGAAGTCTACAAATATACGCTTGGATTTTATTCAACGAACTTTTATCTACTAAACATTGCCCAAAATATCAATACCAGGGGGTCATAAAAAATGTTGTAAAGCAAAGCAGATACAAGAAAAATTATTTTAGTAACAGAGTGGTGAATACATGGAATAAACTACCATCATCAATATTGAATGCCCCATCTTTAACTCCTTTAAGGCAAAGAGTATAAATATTCTGTGGAATTAAAATGAATGTTTATAAGGAACATCTCAGACCTAATATACTAGCTGAAAAAGATTTTATTATTAGATGGTATATTTTTTCATCTAAGTCATGCAGAGGACACATGCACAGTGGAGTGTATCAAAATATGTTGGTTTTACCCAATCAGCTGTGTCTAGTATTTGGTACGAATATAAAATTAATGCTGCCTTTTTTTATTCTAATTTTTTTACATTTTTAGATGAATCCAGTCAACCATATATTTTGACTATTTTTGTGTACTTTTGAAATTGATTCTTTTATAGCAGCTTACTCGCAAGACAATCGACGACAACGAGGCGACAGCATGAATTGGATATAAGAAAGGATTTTTAAAAGTCGTTAGTTAGGGTAATTACGAAGGTAAAATCTCCAAAATATTTAGAAATCACAGAAACGTTTATATTTCATTATCAATGATGTTTAAAACATTGTAAAGTTTGAACATGTACCTATTTCTTTACATGACTGCCATTTCTTTCGATACATTTTTCTAGGAGTTGTGGCAGTTTTTGTATGCACATGTCATACCAGCTCAACGCCAAGTCATTGAGGAACCGTTGAACCTCGTCGTCGTTGCAGACTCCTACACAACTTGCGGAATTTTGGACGCCCATGCACAACTCGCCATATACTTTCGTTTATTGGTGACGAATTTCAATCGGTTTATTGCCTTTTGCGTTCTAAAACCAAATGACTCTGCAAACTTCACACTTGGTGGTAGCGTCAATCGGGAGTTCTGTAAGAAATGACAGCCAAGACAAGACTGAACGTGGCAGGAGGCACGAACGGGGGCAGGCACAGGCGCATGCACAACAAACACAACAGTGTTGCAATAGCCGCGCGAACAGTTTTCTGCGACCCCAGAGCTTTAGAGACCTTGCATTTGGGATTACTCTCGTATATGAGGTTTACCATCCTTCTAATTTAAAACTCATGAACTCAGTTTTATCTTTCACATAGAGGCCAAGGCCTCTTGGTGCATTCTCTAGACTATGCAGCAGTCAATTGGCTTGTGTAGGTGTAGGTGTATATGCGAGAAGCACCAGATCATCTACATAGTCTGCATATATATTAATTTATCTGAGAAAAAGCTGGTTTCTTGCAATTTTTAGCGAAGACACTACTGGAGAAGCAAGAACGAACACATAAGTGACTTTCTCCTGGGGATACCTATACATGGACACACCAGTGTAGGCCGGCCAGCAAAAAAAAAATCTACATCAATCAGCTCTATGCAGATTCTGGATTGCCCGTGCTAGGAGGAGCGATAACCGAAAGAAACGGGTGGCGAGAGAGAGAGAGAGAGAGAGAGAGAGAGAGAGAGAGAGAGAGAGAAGAGAAAGAAAGAAATAGAGGTGGCAGAGAGAGGGATGAGGAGAGTTGAATCCATGATGTCAGCGCAATGATGATGATGATGATGATGATGATGATGATGATGATGATGATGATGATGATATTTAACTGTTTTCATGGCGCGCATTTGTGACAGTAGAGATATACCGGCGATAAATCCGCAAAATATCTCAGTCAATTTTGGTGACAAAAAGAAACATAAATCGCATCGGAACGAAGCTGAGAAAATTTCCCTTATCGTTTCTAATTATTTTTAATTAGATAATTTGCATAATCATGTGTGTTAATTAGATCATTTGCATAATCATGTGTGTTAATTAGATGCTAAATTATAGAACTCAATTATTAGAAGAGTTGAAGAACTTTGTTTTAAAAAAACTTTGGCATGGAACAGCATCAAGTTGTCTTGTAAATCCAGGTTCTTAAATCATCGGTTGTGATTGGATACATAATCAAATGAAATGGTTGTGAGAAGAAAAGGTATCGAACTACATATTATATGAACTAACATGAAAAACATCCACCGGGCAGTGTAAAAATGATATTTTGAAAGATATTGAGGGCGGTGGGAAAATTAAATAAATAAAATAAAGCGTTTAATATTTTTCTAATTAATTAATATTTGTAGTAGTAGTCGTTAGTAGTAGTAGTAGTCGTCGTTAGCTCGAAGGAACAACACACGAACGTTGTATAGTCAAAAAGGGGTTGTTTATTTCTTTCAAGGCTCGTCTGTTCATTTTCAAAGAGAAGGGGAATGAGAGAGTAAGATCGAGCTGTTCTATCTTAAATCACGTTCATGCGCGCTGTTTGTTGCTACCCTAGATATGTCACGATGGAGCCCCAACAAACTTCTCGGGTCCGCTGAAAAAGAGGCCGAATTTTTCTTTACTTCCGTTTGTGGTCCCGGGGTGGAGGAAGGTCACATCCGTTTTCTTTCAAAACCAGGAACTTCCGTTTTTATTTTCAAATCTAGTTCCGTGGTCATTGGTCGGTCAATGGCTGGGCCCTGTTGAGTGTTTACCCTTCCAAACATTAACCTCTTTTTGCTCTTATTTCTTTTTCTTCTCTTTCTCCAGAAATCAGATTACCATTTTCTTTTCAATCCCCAAATTCCCGTACCCATAATAATCACGCTACACTTAAAAAGCATCATATTCACTCCACTTCACTGAGATATTTGTTTTGTTTTATGACAGTATGGACCTCCAAAACGTTTCTAAAAAATTATGATTTTATTATTCAGATACTTAACTTTAGAGAAAAATCTAAAAATCGTATGAATAAAAAATATTTTGTTCGGATTTCATAAAATTAAATAAGGGTCAACCAAGTAAAAAATATTTCCCCTAATATATTTTAGAAAAAACTATCTTAAACATAACTTCGTCTAAAAGGGAATAATTATCGAAATTTTCCTTAAAATTTGGCAGTTAATTGATTTTTCATAGAATTTTGATATTTTTATGTAGTAATAATACTGACTATAAATTAAATACTCACTGATAAACTTATTTAATTCCCGAAATGACTGGAACGTAAGCAGTGACGTAGTTTAGGTTACAGAAAAATAGCGACCGAATCTTATTATTAATAGGCGTCGTTTTATTGTCAACAACAGTTTGTTAACACAAACTTAGGTTTGAGAGAAAAGAGCGGTAAATTGTCTTAGCAAAGACACTGGCTAGCCTAAACGTTGACATGCCGTAAAATCCACCCAACAAAATAACATTTTGTTGTCACTGTCTAAGCTAGGGCTCGGCAACTTTTTTTGTTTTGATGCTCATTTTTTTTTATAAACGTACACAGTCATATACACCATGTCACATACGATTTCCCTGGTAAGCATTGTTATTCCTCTCATAGGTATTGCAAGATCCTATAATCTTGATTATTAAAATCTGATAATGAGTAAAGCGAAATCTGGTAATAAGCCCACGAATACATCTGGTGTATAAGACTTATACAAGGTTGCTTGACCCACCCCACGCTATAAATTATTACTGTATGCTACAAGGACTATGGTGATAGATGTGGTCCGCCATTCTCTCACAGACTTGTAAGATTCAAAGTTAATTAATGAACATACAATTCCGACACGTTGTGAGACAAAACATTTAATATATATAACAGCACATGGAAACGATAAGATACATAATGTACAGGAGAATAGAACATGTAAATACATATACAATATTTAGGTATAAACAAGATACCCAAATGTACTTAACATATAAATGTTACAGACATGGAACTAAAGGATAGTCCATGCTGTATAAAGAACTTACAGTAATGTAAGGGGGGGGCAAAAGCCCCACCGAGAAGGGGGTAGATAGACTTTAGCCCATAGCAGTTCTTGAGAAGATCCAGCTAAAAAGAGAAAAAAGTTCAAAACAGACGCTTAAATACCAGAGGTCCCCAGTGGGAACAAACAGCAATGCAGCGAGAAGATAACTCTTCCGGCAAAGGGATGATAATCCCCTAGACAGACATGGCCCCTGACCCCTATGTAATACAAGAATGCCGATCCCTGCTCTAAACGAAACAGTTTATCTAATCATAGAAATGGCCGGATATTGGTTATGGTAAATATATCCTAACTTTCAGTAAATATGGGTCAGGCTCCATTTTACTCTATAATTAGAATCACAGAAATAAATTGATGCATTTATGAGAAGTGTATAAACTATATATCAATACACTTGTACATACCGCCCGTGTGTATTGTACAGAAAAGTAGAGAATATTTACATTGAAAGACAAGGAAGACCGACAGCGCGTGTACATTCCAGCCTTCCCTCCCCAATACACCACTCTCTATTGGGATTTGCTCTCCCACCCACTATTGCTACATCAAGAAATATTTGGATAGTTTGTGTAGTTTTGACAATAAATAAACTGCGCTAATCCATTCATCTCGCGAAGACTTAACCCAAATTCCACCATGTTTATTTCGGGTTTAATCCTTTTGAATAAAACTAGGCGGAGAGTTAAGTGAAAATGAAAAATAAATTAACTAAACTAATTAATCGATAAGGATCAATGTTAATCAATAATCAATCGTTAATCAATAGTTATGGCGGAGATGAATACAAAAATGAGGCAATGGTGGAGATGAATACAAAAATTGAACAATGAAGAAAGCAAAGGGCACTAACCTAGGAATTACTTTTACGAAAAAAAATGGCTTATCTGAAATTTATAAATGAATAAATTATTCCTTTCAGTTTTTCATTGTTGTACATCATCATTACCATGTCGCGCAATTTGCACGGATATCCATAACGATCTCCCGCCAGCTTCCCTATCATTCATCGACTCTGGGAGCTCCTACGCGCAGCAGCCCGCATCCCCACATAGTTGGTCAATGTAAGTCCTGGCTGGGCGGCCCACACTGGCGTGCGCATGTGCTGGCTTCCACAGTTGTACGTTTCTCACGATCTTGTCCTTGCTTCTCCAGCGGTGTCCTGTATGTCTAGTCCGTCTTACTCGTATGGTTTGTGAGATAGGGGGTAGGTGGCCATACAGTTGCTTTTTTTGTGAGGTGCTGCTTCCACGACTTATTCAGGACCGCTCGCAGCATTCTTGTGCAGCTCCCATCTAGCTTATTCTCAAGGCGCTTCGTTAGGGTCCAGGTGGTACAGCCATACAGCAGTACCGACACAACTACAGCCTGGGAGAATCGTCTCTTTAGCTTGTCGGGGAGATCGGATTTCCATATGACTGATAATTTGTTGGTGGCCAACCATGCCTTTCCTATTCGATTACAGTTTGGTAATAATATCCGTTTTATAGTATAAAGTTCCACAAGAAATATTAACATTACTAGCAGGGCCGGACTGATTATTACAACAATTGTTTGAGGTGCGTGGTATAATGGTTAGAGTGGTAAGAAATGACTCATCGACCCGAGTTCAAATCCTGGACGAAGCTACAGTTCTCATAGCGCTAAAACCCTTGGGGAAAGGTATGAATTCAACTACTCTTCTCCAGCAATGGGTAAATAATAGGGAAGACTGGGCTCTTTAACTTTGGTTAGGCAACCTGTCTAGGAGACGGAAAACTCTGAATTCCAACCTGTTGAATTCCGCCTGGAGTTGTCACTACTAGAATAGGCTCAGCCCCGCTTAGTGATCTATTTCAGTAATGTTTTCAAAACATTTTTTGATATGTTTACTTAAGAGCTGTTGCTAAATAGTTCAATTTGTACAAAGTATGATAATCTTGATTTAACTCTCTCTCTCTCTCTCTCTCTCTCTCTCTCTCTCTCTCTCTCTCTCTCTCTGTGCATTTCCTATAGCACTAATACCCTTGGGAAAGGTATGAATCCAACTATTATTGCTAGTGACGGTTATAACCTCCTGATCTCTGGAAAACGCGCCATGAGAAACACGTGATTAGTTTTAGTTTTTAGATTCAACCTGACTTTGGAGCAGAGAGGACGTGCTTCTCTCTGCTGATGTTGATCTCGTCCGCGCGGAAGATCATGGGCTAAATAAAAAAGCTTGATCAAGCAACAAAAATGTCTTGTTAGTTCATTTAATTGAAAACAAGTAAAGTCCAGAAGAAGAAGAAGAAACCATCCTTAGTTAAGAAAGAGAAGTAGAAGAATCAACACATAAACAAGTTATAAAGAAGACCATCTCCATAAATATGTATTAAGAAAGGAAGGTGGAAGAGACCTTGCCAACATAGAGGACTGCGTAGAGGCCACAATCCAACAACTAGAAGAATACACAAAAAAGAAGAAAGACAGATTACTTATGCCAGCCAACAATAGCAGATGTAATATATGGACAAACAGAAAAACAACAAAAACTAGAAAACAAAAATGGGAGGAAAACAATGATATGGACACTTCAAACGACAAATCGGAGAGGTTGCATATAAAAAGACTTAGACATGGTTAAGAAGAGGAAACCTCAAAAGAGAAACTGAATCACTAATAATTGCTGCACAAAATAATGCCATAAGGACAAATTATATCAAAGCAAAAATTGATAAGACCCAACAAAATAGTAAATGTAGACTATGCGGTGACAGAGATGAGACTGTAAACCATGTACTAAGCGAATGTAGCACACTATCACAACGGGAATACAAAACTAGGCATGACTAGGATGGGAAGGTGATTCACTGGGAATTATGCAAAAAAAAAATAATTTTGACCATACAACAAAATGGTATATGCATAAACCAGAATCTGTTCTTGAGAACGAAACGCATAAAATTCTCTGGGACTTTGAGATAAAGACGGATCACCATATCCCTGCAAGGAAACCAGACATAGTGTTGAATAACAAAAAGAAAGAACTTGTCAGCTGGTGGATTTTACAGTTCCAGCAGATCACAGGGTGCAGATGAAGGAAAATGAAAAGATGGACAAATACCTGGACCTTGCCAGTGAACTGAAAAGGCTATGGAATATGAAAGTCAAATTGATACCAATTGTAGCCAGTGCACTTCGAACGGTCCCAAAAAGCTTGGAAAAAAGCTTGGAAAATCTGGAAATCAGAGGAAGAATTGCGACCATCCAGACTACTGCACTGCTGCAATCTGCCAGAATACTCAGAAGAGTCCTGGAGACCTGAGGAGACTCGAGTGAAATACCATTAGCTAACGCTGATGTGAAAAACTCAAAAGGAATAATAATAATAATAATAATAATATAATAATAATAAGAAGAAGAAGAAGAAGAAGAAGAAGAAGAGGGAGGAGGAGGAGGGTGTGAGATATAGAAAAGAAAGAAAGAAGAAGAAGAAGAAGAAGAAGAAGAAGAAGAGAAGAAGAAGAAGAAGAAGAAGAAGAAGAAAGCAAGCAAGTGTGTAAGAATCAACGCCAAACGGTTTTTGGGATTGCTTCCAGATTTGCGGTTACAAAGTGATTGGCACTCTCATATTGGTGGGTTTTTAAGAGCAAGAAAGATGTCTTTCATCAGGAGTGATTGATGCAGTCGGAAGAATTGAAAGAAGAAGATAAAGAAGATGAAACGGAATGAGAAATGGAGTGAGGAAGAATGAAATAGATTAGAAAAAGAAGAAACCAAGAAGAGAAGAAGAAGGAGGGGAGGGGGGAGATTTAGAAAGAAAGATGAAGAAGAAGAGGGTGAATATAGAAAAGAAAAGAAGAAGAAGAAAGAAGAAAGAAGAAGAAGAAAGAGAGAAGAAGAAGAAGAAGAAGAAAGAAGAAGAAGAAGAAGAAGAAGAAGAAGAAGAAGGAAGAAGGAGGAGGAGGAGAGAAGAAAGAAAGGGAGAGAAGAAGAAGAAGAAGAAGAAGAAGAAGAAGAAGAAGAAGAAGAAGAAGGGAAGGGGAGAAATATAGAAAAGAAAGGGGAATAAGAATAGGGGGAGGAGAAGGAGGATGTGAGATACAGAAAAAGAAAGAAAGAAAGAAAGAAAGGAAGAAGAAGAAAACAGTTTTGTGTAGAGAAAAAGAAAGGAAATCAACAAAAAATGAAAAAAATGTAAAAAAAAAATTTTTAAATAAAGGAAAACTTAAAATTAAAAAAAAAGATTTTTTAAAAAAAGAATCAAAAAATGAAAGAGAGGAACAAAATGGCGGAACGAAAAAACAGACGAAAAAGAAACGAATGGCGGGAAAGAAAAATAAGTTGTACTTGAAAAGGAATAAGAAGACAGATGACTCAAGAAAGAAATAATTGTGATCTCCTGGTATAATTTCACACTGTTTTATTGTGCCGGTGTCAGTCGAATTTTGTCCAAACTTAGATACTTTCCGAGTTGTGTTTTTGTCGCTTTTTTTTTCGGCAAATTAATGTAGAATATTGATTTTTGTAAAAAAAAGTTTTCTTTTTTTAATGTATCGATTGTTTTGATTTTCTAAACTCGTATAAGTATTAAAAAGCGGTAGCAGTTGTTTTGAATAAAAATAATACGGTATGAAAATTGTTTATAGATTTGAGTTAGAATTTTGTAAAAAATAAATTGAAATTCGTATGGACAATTCAATCGACTTAAAAGGAGGGTTGTAAAATATCTACATTGATTTGCCGACAAAAAGCTACAAAAACACGACTCGAAAATATCGAAGTTGGGCCAAATTTTCGCCTGACACCAGCAACGTAAAATATAGCGTAAATTATGGGACCTAGAAGACAAAAGATCATAATTACAAGAAAGAAAAATCGAAAATGTATATTTGAAAAACTATTTAAAACCGAAGATACAATTTTCATACCGTATTATTTTTATATATAGCGCCTAAAATTAGGACAGGGGGTCGGGACGACAAAAGATCAAAATTACCAGAAAGAAAATCGAAAATGTATCTTTTAAAAACAATTAAAAACCGGAAAGTGAATAGGAAAAAAGTAAAACGACCTGAGACGAGATAAAACGAGAAGTGGGAGATTACGCGAGAGAAGACGAGAAGTTAGCGATAAGTTTTTGGAAAAGGGGAAAGTAAGAGAAGATACCATGTTGCAAGAGGAAAAAAAAGTGTTGATCACAAAAGAGTAAAAATTCGAAATAAGAACCAAGAGAAATAATGTCGGCTTGGTTTTTAATGTAGTTGGGGAATGTGTAGTTGGGGGTTTATGAGATTGAACCAAGTCGAAATCAAGAAGCGACAATTGCTGTTATTAGTCAGATCGTATTGATCAAGTCTGGCTTTGATGTTACGCTGCGTCGAACTTGCCTTGTCAAAATACATGCCAAGTTTACGCGGGAAAAAGTCGGGCAGCAGTCAGTTCGATGGATGGACGGACAGAAAATACAAACAGGGGAGAGGTTAGAATTTTGGCAGTAGAGAAGACAGACCGACTATCAGGCGAGAGCAGATCGGATGGGCGGTCGACGTCGGCCAAATTGTGTACTCGTTTCTGTAAATGTTATAATAATAATAATAATCATTTTTTAAAGAACGATTAGGACGAAGAATTTTGGGTAAACTGTAAATTCCGGGGCGTAAATTTTTACCATAGTCTACTGGACAGATGTTAGTGGAATACGAAATGAAATCCAATGTATATATATTTTTTCATTTCTGAACAGGGATTAATATTTCTCTGAATTTTTAGATATAGATAATTTGTATCATTTGGATTATTCGAACTATTGTCCTCGTCTTTATAGTTATCTGTACAACGTTTCGGTCAATGTGCCCTCCGGCCTTCTTCAGCTATTTCTTGTCGGACTCGGGAGTCTTCTCGAACTTAGGAACCTTCTTTTCGAACTCGGAACCTTCTTGTCGTAATCGGGAGCCATCACGGAACTTTGCAAGTTCGAGAAGGCTCCTGAGTCCGAAAAGAAGGTTCCCGATTTCGAGAAGGCTCAAGTGTCCGTCAAGAAATACCTGAAGGCTGGAGGGCACATCGGCCAAAACATTGTACATAACAATAAAGATGAGGACAATAGTCCGAATAATCCAAATAATACTGGGATTATTAATTTTGATAAAAAATGAAACTCAAAGGAAAACGTAACTTAATACGTTAATTCATTAATTGATGTTGTAAAGATTTAAAGTTGTTGCGTAGCGATTCAGTTATACACTTTTTTTTTACCTCAGAACTGAAAAAGTGGAGTGTTTTAATTTTCTTTCTTTCTCTCTTTTACTTACTTTCTTTTTTTTTTTTTTTTTTTTTTTTTCTCTGAAATAGAAATATCGTTAAAATACACGGCAAAATTACCCGCGAATAGTAATTTTCAGTTTATTTCAGTATAGGACTTGATAAGTCAATCTCAATTCACTTAAAATAACAACACTGGGGTTTAAGCCCCTGAATTCACAGTCTACCAACTTGTGTACTCGTTTTTGTTAACGTTATAATGACAATAAAAATAATTTTATAAAGGACGATTATGAAGAAAAAATTTCGTCTCTCTTGAACTCGACCATAGGAGGGGTATTCAGTAAATTCTGATACCTTAAAACATAAGACCATTAATCGATAAATGAATTTGAAAAATGCTTTATTATGAATCAATTATATCATTAAGAATTTTATTGATAGTGTTAATTTCTTTGTTTTTTCGCGACAAGAATTCATAAACATATGAATGTCGTCTATCTGCTTGAATGAATTAACCCTAACCCTAACCCTTACTCATTACCCTAATCCTAACCCTAACTCTAACCAGTGTACGGTAGAGTGTTCTGAAATTTTCTGAAATCAACACGAATGGACAAGATTTTTGTGCGTAAATAAAAGAAAATCTATGGTAGCACATATTGTAAAATTATACTGTGTATTTCATCGATCCGGGTTATCAGAGGAGATAACATTCTTAATACGTTTGATGATCCGTACACGAAAATACAATCGTTAGCAATATTTTTAAAATATATAAGAATCTCAGAAAATAGCTTTAAGTGCTCTTAGCACTGGTCTCTCTGGTACTGGCATTTTCTTGTCTTGTCCTCATGATATTTTTGTAAACCCCCCTTTTTATATTCTCTTTAATCCTTTTCTTTCTTCTTCTCATTACTTCCTATCCATCAAAATATCCGTAAACGTTTTTGAATTGGGAGCTGGCATCAATCAAACGGGTTGGGTCTATTATTAGAATACGATTTTTTCTTTGTTTCTTAAATCTGTTTCTGGTATAAAATATACTAGTTACGAACCATCACAAACTAAACCTTTTAAACTCATACCCAAAAACTAAATGTTGTGGGGCCTTACAATACATCGGCTGCACCACTGCAGAAGGATAAAATCCCTCTAATAGGGTTCCTGTTATTCGTGGTGGAAACCCGGGATGTTTAAGGATGGAATTCTGGTGGCTGATCAGTCCATGACATGCACAATTCCACTCCGATCAATTTACTGGTAACGTCAACCCCGAGGACCTATATGATTGACCCAACCCCCATTTTCCTCATAACAAGCCTCAACACTTTTTATCATATTTGTGCTAGAAGGCCGTGACTGAGGGTCGTAGTGTCCTGAGTAAAACTTAACTCTATCTGATCGTGAAGTTCCAATTCTAGAAATCTGGGGAATGTTAAATATTCTAAATTGGAGGATTAACACTTCGGAACTTTATATATATATATATATATATATATATATATATATATATATATATATATATATATATATATATATATATATAATTTAAAGTGTTCGATCCACTGAAATTAAGCAGGAGATTTGATAAGAATTTATGAAATAATTTCAATGAAAAAATTCTCCAGTGATGAGACATGAAATTTTAGTTTCATTTTGCAGGGAGTCGATTTTTTTTAAGTCTCGATTTCAAATTGTTTATTGGGCGGACCTGGGCATCTGGAACTTTTGTTTTTAATTTTTTTTTTCCTTTAATGGATTATTATAAATCTAAACAATTATATCCCAAAATTTGTATAACATACAACGCAGTAGTTTTTTTTTTAAGAAAAATTAATGAAATCTGAAATAATTACCATTACTCCAAGGTTCACTCTGAAAAGCCCTTAACAAAATAATAAAAAATAAGCAATGCACTGAGTCTCCCTCAATGTCGTCTTAACTAGAACATATATATATTCATATTATATTATATCATTTTATATTATACGATGTTATATTAGGGCCGGGTTAGCTCAGTCGAGTCGTTAGAACATTCGGTTAAAAACCACAAGGTTCCTAGTTCGAAACCGGCCCTCGCCAACTCAGCGTATGAGTAGCACAGATATCTGTGCGGTAAAGTAAGGATGGTAGGTATGGCGCTCCACCCCAGTCACAAAAACCATTTCCTCGGTCTAATGCTAGAGAAAAGGGGATAGACTCCCTTGCTGATTGGCTGATACCGACTTTAGGCTACCGCCACGACTT
>CM042144.1:74195256-74205256 GCA_023376005.1 Doryteuthis pealeii | reverse complement strand
CACATCCTGTTTGTTTCGTAGAGCTTGAAAAAATACATACACTACCTTTTATTCATGAGTGGTCACAAATATGAATACTAGTTTTATTGTAGAGAGATACAATAAGATATACAAGTAATAGTTAGGTACGCTACTAATCCTCGAAGCCAGTCCAGTATAATGTCGTGCTCACTATATATATAGTCAGACCACATGGTTGAGAGAGATTGTGGAATATTCCATTACAACAGAATCAAAACAGAATAATCCATTACATATCTGAGGTGATGACAGGATGTGATACGTGTAAGTACTAGCGTATTAATATATAGATTCATTCAAAAAACAGATATAAGGGTTTAGTTAATACAAATCTAAATGACAATCATCCGTAGGTTGCAGGTTCAACCCTGGCCAAGGGCATCAGTAGCATAGAATACTTAACACAGCTTAACTCTTGTACCCGGTCATAGTTAAGGGAATGAGAATAGGCTACCCCAGTGGATTGAGTAAAGGGTTCGGTTCAGAACTCCGTGAAGGCTCCCGATTACGAAATGTAGGCTTCCGAGTTCGACAAGAAATTTCCCGAATTTGAAGAGAAGGTTTCCGAGTTCGACAAGAAACACCTGAAGAAGGCCAGAGGGCACATCAGTCTAAACTTTGTATATATAACAATAAAGATGAGGACAATAGTACGAATAATCCAAATAATCCAAATTTTATTGTGTGTTCAAAATCTGTTTCACTTAGCTCTCATTTTAAATTGATAGGAACATCTGTACACTGTTTTTCTTTCTATGTTTTTTTTTCATCACTATTTGAAAATCAATGAAACCGAATTTATTTCTTTTTTTTTTTTCTGAAAAGAACAATATGACATTTAAACAGTGAAAATGTCAAACGTTTCTCTAAGTTTAAGTCGTTTTGTTAATTTGCTAATTTTGCTATTTTCAATGGATTAACCTACGCGTCTAAAAAAAAGTATTATCATGTACACATGACGAATTGATGTCTGTACGTACACATGTCTCTTGGAAAGGTCACAACGCAAAAATTGTCAACTGGTAGATTTTTCAGTTCCAGCAGATCATAGAGTGAAAATAAAAGCAAACGAAAATATAAATATAAATAAATACCTGGACTTTCATAGAGAATCGAAAACAAACTGTGGAATATAAGAATAAAAGAAATTGTCAACTGGTAGATTTTTCAGTTCCAGCAGATCATAGAGTGAAGATAAAAGAAAACGGAAATATAAATAAATACCTGGACTTTGATAGAGAATTGAAAAAACTGTGGAATATAAGAGTAAACGTGTTACGATTCTGGTCGCTATTTTAGACGCTTATGTCTCCTATTGGTAAATTCAATGAAAAAAAAGGGTGTAGTCTCAGTAGTAGAAAGTCTGTTGTAATTCCCTGAAATCCGAGGTAGAACAAGAGTGTAGATGTAGCAGAGAATCCAGTGGTAGTCCTTTAAATCCGAGGTAGAACAAGAGTGTAGTAGATAATCCAGTCGTAGTCCTTCTGGTATTAAGTCCAGTTAGCAACTGATTTCTGGTTAATTACCAAAGACCTTAAATGCATTCTACACTCTGCTCTTGATTTTGGTAAAGTCCATAAATATAAGTGGCAATTCCTCATACATCTTTTACCCTTAGATAGTCCGAGAGAAAGTGATACCAATTGTAATTAGTGCACTTGGAAGGGTCCTCAAAAGTTTAGAAGGCAGACAAGAGAAATTAAAATCAGAGGAAGAATTAAGACTCTCCAGACAATATAATTGTTAAGATAAGCTAGAATACACAGAAGAGTCTAGAAGACTAGAAGAGACTTGTTGTCACTCAGACCCCAGTGAAAGATCATCAGCTTACGCTGATATGAAAATCTAGCAAGGGGTAAAATAATAATAACTAGCAGGACCTATGGATATATAACAGTATGATAATTTACTTGTTACAGCATTTGATATGTTAAGAGCTATTGTAAATAGTTCATTATGTAAAATGTATAATAATATTTATTTAACCCGCCCTCACCCTATCTCACCCTCCCCTCACTCTCTCTCTCTTTCTCTGTATCTCTCTCTCTATCTCCCCCCCCCCCTCTCTCTCTCTCTCTCTCTCTCTCTCTCTCTCTCTCTCTCTCACACACACACACACACTTTTTTTTTCTTCATTCCTTCTTTTTATCTTTTCATTATGTTCGATTGAAACAGATTAGCATTATCGCTTCCGTGCGTTCATCCCTCCTCTCTATCTTTCTCCTACTCTCTTTTGTTTGTTTGTTTGTTTGTTTGTTTCCTTCTTTCTTTCTTATTATATTTTTGTCTGTGGAGTATTCCTTTTTCTTCTCATTCTTTCTTTATAATAAAGACGGAGTGGTATAGCATTTAGCTGAGGTGACGACGCTCATAAGAAATAAGATTTCGGCGGATCACCAGATAATCGGGATTTACATTTTAACATTTTATCTTGGATGATTTGTACGGTGTCGAAAGAAATTAATTTATATTAGCCAAAATGGTTGTTAAGGTTTTTCACTTTTATGGAAGTGTAAATATTGTTCTGTATGAAATGATATAATTGTCATGCATTGAGCTCTCCGCAAGTCATTATATATATATATATATATATATTATATATATATATATATATATATATATATTCATTAAATTCGCTAATTATTAACTAATTAATTTTCAAAATTAGGTATGACTTCAATTAAGCACATATCCTCCCAAAATTGTCGGCTAAAAGCCATATCAAATAAACACATTGTTTATTTACGTACTCTCATATATATATATATATATATATATATATATATATATAAAAGTAAGTCGTCGGGGCGGCCTAAAGTCGGTATCAGCCGATCAGCGATGGAGTCTATTCCCTTTTCAATAGCGCTAGACCAAGGAGATTGTTTTTAGCATCTGAGGTGGAGCACCACACCTACCATCAGCTCCTTACTTTACCGCACAGATCCCTGTGCTACTCATACGCTGGGTTGGCGAGGACCGGTATCGAACTAGGAACATTGTGGTTTCTAGCCGAACGCTCTACCGACTGAGCTAATATTTAGTTTAATGACACAAAATACTTGTTAAAATATTCCCTAATTCTGGGATTGAGTTATGTTTGAAAAAAATACATTTTAATAAATGAGCCCAGTTTTGTCAGATAGCCATTACAAAATAAATAAGAAAACATACCTCAAGAAAAAAGAAAATCCATTTTCTTCTTTTTTTCTTTTCTTTTTAATATAAAAACTAGTAGACTCATTCTGATTCAAAAACACACCTACATAAAAAAAAATCTGACGAAATAGATTTATAATAGGGAAATGACGGTGTATTTTTATTTCTTATTGAAACTATATATACGGACAGAATACGGTTACTTAACGCCTGAAGAAGATATCAGAAGATCTGAAACACGTGTCGCAAATGTAAAATAGTAATAATAATAATAATAAAAAACACATAATCCATTTTGCGGACCTTTTTTTTTAATAAAATATTTAATTTTCTCTCATTGGACCCATTACAACACTGTATATATATATATATATATATATATATATATATATATAGATATGAAAACACCACAAAATGCTGTTAAAGCCAAAACACTCCATAACCTCGCTGATATTGAACAATATTTCGATTTTATAAAAATCGTCATCAGAGCTAAGCAAATGTGTATATATATATTTTATGAAAATCGTCATCAGAGCTAAGCATATATATATATATATATATATATATATATATATATATATATATATGTGTGTGTGTGTGTGTGTGTGTGTGTGTTTGTACTTTAAATACATATATATATATATATATATATATATTCATTTTAACTGATTTAAACCGCACCACCTTATGTTGTAAACCCGTATTTCTGTTACTTTCCTACCAAGATACACTGTTCTTTTGTTAATCAGATGCAAATCGAACAATATTTATTCGCACCGTGGAAGAACGCCTGACTATATTTTGGACTGAAGACTCGCTAATTCTTGGACCATTTCCAAAATCATAGTTCTTCCGTTCTCTGCTGTTCTCGGAATTTGTCTGCAACACAGACTAACAGAATGACCCAAGCAACGCCAACCAAGATAAAACCTTCAGAAAGCCTGGCGGCAAAAGTATCGAACAATTCATTTATTATGACTACTTTCGTATTTATAGGCGTTTTATGTATATGTTCGAATATGAGCAGAGGCAATTGTAATAATAATAATTAATAGTCGTAAAAATTGGTAACTTTACAAGAGTCTAGTAGCGAATAAAAAGAGAAGAGAGAAAAAAAAACATGCTCGGCTTCTAGATAGTTGCTCATATTAACGAATGCATATAAGCTGTAAAAATATACTGGGAAGAAATCTTTCTATCTGTTATTTTATTTAGAAATAATAACGTTGGATGTTCATAGAAATTTGATGATACAAGCATCCATATTTTTCTGTCTATCTGCCCTCTCTCTCTCTCTCTCTCTCTCTCTCTCTCTCTCTCTCTCTCTCTCTCTCTCTCTCTCTCTCTCTCTCTGTGTTAAATTCATCTTGTTGTTTTCCGTATATCGGGATCCAGATGATATGTGTTCCATATTTTTTTAACCCTAGCTCTTTCAACCAACTTGAATATCTTTTAGAAGAAATATTCCGTACTTTCACAAAACATGTTTAGATAATAACTGTCAGCCAAAATACACTATATATATATATAATATATATATATATATATATTATATTGTGTGTTCGTGTGTGTGTGTGTGTGTGTGTGTGTGTGTGTGTGTTTATTAGTTTGAGAATCAGATAGGCGAGGAAATATCAGTAGCCAAGCGCCGTTGACTTCATGTCCATGCTAACCTAACTTAGATATACATGCTCTATCCAAGATATTGAGCACTATTTACTAATAAATATAGCACACCATATAATATATATACATGTGTGTGTATGTGTGTGCGTATGCATGTGTGTGTGTGTGTGTGTGTGTGTGTGTGTGTGTGTGTAGAAAATAGAAAACATACGAAGTATTCCAAAAAGAAGAGTTTATTCTTGATGGTGAATTGGACCTTATAACGTTTCAGTTTTTTGATAAACCTTCATCCGGACTTGAAGTAGATGAATTGTTGTGTGGTAAGGGTGGATGGGTTCCAAAAAACAAAAGAAAAAAGTCACCCACTCTTGCCACACAACATTTCGTCCACTTCAAGTCCTGATGAAGGTTTATTAAAAATCCGAAACGTTATAATCTCGATTTCACCATCAAGAATAAACTCATCTTCTTGGAATACTTTGTGTCTTACTATTTTTATATACCGTCGGATTAAATTTCCTATTTTACTACCATATATATATATATATATATATATATATATATATATATATAATAAGATAAATATATAAAGGTTTTACATATCTATCTATTAGATGACAAAGGAACATTCACGACCATATTGGTCTCATTGATGCAATCATCAGTTGAAGATGTTTCATATATATATATATATATATATATATATAACCCCTCCGCACATGCAGTATGCGACACAAGTCAAATTCTTACACGGCGTTTAACATGTTTGAATTCAGAGTTTTCCTTCTCCTAGATTGGTTACTTAGCCAAAGTTAAGATCCCAATCTACCCTGCTATTTAACCATAGCTGGATGGAGAGTAGTTGGATGTATACCTTTCCCAAGGGTATTAGCGCTATGTGAAGTGCAAAAGGCTTCGTCCAAGAATGGAACTCGGGTCCATTAGTCCATTCCCTATAACTCTAACCATTACACCACGTGGATATATAAACAGGCTCAGACAAAATGATCTGACACATTTGTAGGTTTAATAAAATGCAAATGAAGTAAAGAAACAAAAAAGCGTTTTTATTTTTGAAAAGTACATATAATGCCATTTTATTTCATTATGTTTTAAAAATTAAATCTGTCAAATGGGATCCATTATTGTCCACACACTGTCGAAGGCATTCACGAAAGTTGTCTATAACTCGGCGGATGTCAGATCATTTTGCCTGACCCTGTATATATATATATATATATATATATATGTGTGTGTGTGTGTGTGTGTGTGTGTGCGTGCGTGTGTGCGTGGTATTCTCACCTGTATACGACATTTCTTAGTAATGACATGATTTTTTTTTTCTTTGATGGGTTTCCTTGTTTGATCGTTTGCTGAGAAAAACACCGACAAGAATCATCATCTGAAGAATAAAAACTATTGAAGGAGGAGGAGGAGGAGGAGGAGAAATAAAGCTGAAGAAAAATGAGTGGATGACCTCCAGAAGAAAGGAAGTAGCAAAGATGCCGAGATGATGGAGAGCTTAGTAAAAACAAACAAACAAACAAAAAACACAAAAAGAATACATGCCACATTAGAAAGAATATGTATTTTCTTTTTTTTATTATTCTCTATTTTTCGTTGATTGATTGTATGCATCAATAAAGATTAGTAAAAAGAGACAAGGAGAAATATTCCCGCCATTTTCATTTTTATTTGCTATTTTCTTTTTTATTTCTTTTTTTTATTTCTATTTTTCATCCCTTGAGTTTGCATGACATGTACATTTTGGTTTTCCTTAGAAGGATGCCTGCATAAAGATTCTCTTTTTTAACATTTCTAGATGCATAAGATGTCCTGGCTTGTTGTAGTGTCATGCATGATGAGTTTTTAGCCAGCCCTCATTACAGCACAATTTTGGGTTGTGCAATAAGGTCTCGAAGGAATCGCAAGGAATCAAGTCTCTGGTATTGGTAGCCCAAAACTCCTGACATGAATCCAACAGAGCACGTTTGGAGCAACTTGGCCGAAATCTTCAAGAGCGTGGGACCAAAATCACGTCAGTGGCAACCCTTTAAGAAAAATTTCTAAATGGGTGGCAAAATATGGATCAAATTGTGTTTAAAGAGTGGGCCATGAAAAGTGTGTAGTCACCCTTGAATACAGCAATGTTGGCTTGTGTAAGAAGACCTGGAAGGAATCTTAAGGAATCAAGTCTCTGTCATAGGTTGCTCAAAGACCTCACATGAATCCAATAAAACATGGCCTGAAAATTGTGTTTAAAGAGTGGGCTATGAAAAGTTTTTAGTCACCCTTGATTACAGCAATGTTGGCTTGTGTAATAAGACCTGGAATGAATCGCAATGAATCAAGTCTCTGGCATGGGTTACCCAAAGTCCTCACATGAATCCAATAGAACATGTTTGGGAGCAACTTCTCCATGTTTTTTTTATTTTAAATTTGTTTTTAATAACAATGACCAAGTCTGGTTTTTTGAAAAAGAAAAGAAAGGAAAGCAGGAACAGAGAGAGAGACAGACAGACAGACAAACAGACAGACAGGCATAAAGAGACAGAGAGACAGACAGAGACAGACAGAGACAGAGACAGAGAGATAGAGACAGAGACAGACAGAGAGAGACAGAGAGACAGAGAGAGAAAGAGAGAGAGAGAGAATAAATAAAACATGAACAATGAATGAAAAAAAAAAGAAATGTAAGAAAAAATGAAATAGAAAACTGAAGAAATAAAAAGAATGATCCATTTATATGAAGTTAAATTCAAATCTTCAGTGTTCAATTCTGGTGAAACAAGTATTAAAGAAACATTGTTAAAGGAATGGCAAAACATGAATCAGACGATTGTTGATAATTTTATCAAATCCATGAAAAATCGAATACAACCACTAAAATTAACAAATGGAGGACCTACTCCCTACTAGTTCCAAATATTGTTATGTTGAGTTGGTATTAGGTAATTAAACTTTGAAATTGGATGTAGTTTATTTCACCTGGATAAAAACGTTTCATAGGCCACTGTATAATGAAATTTTGCATTAATTAAAATAATTTTGAAATAACAATCTTTAGAAGTTGATCTCATGGCGAACCCCAACCCATTTTTATTATATATGTGCTAAAAGGCAGTGACTGAACGTCTTAATATCCGGGGTATGATGTTAAACTATCTGATGGTGGAGTTCAAGTTCTGGAGCTCTGGGAAATGTGGGATACGCCTTGGTCACCATTAATCCCAGTTCCACTCTGACCCGGAGTGGTAGTACCTGTTAGAGTCATATCTATTGGTCAAATAGAACAAAATGAGTTTTAAAAATGTGTTTAGAAATAAGTTAAATAAAACTGAGTACCCATCAAGAATGAATAAAACAAAACGTCTTCGGCATAAAATGACCCGATGTGTTGGCATGCCGTAAAATCCAACCAACCAACCAATATCCAGTTTTTCCCAATAAAACAGCGGGATGTATAAAAAGAAATCTTTCTTTTTCACATCATCCTCCATTTTTTGTTAGTTGATTCCAAGCGTCAATAAAAATTAGCAAAAAGAGAAGAGGAGAATTTTCTCCGACATTTTGTTTTTTCACCGCCATATTTTTTTCATCCGCTGAGTTTGCATGACATATAAATTTTTGTCTTCCTTACAAAAAGACTTAGATGCACTCATATTTACATTTGTATGCATAAAGATACTCTCTTTTTTATTTCCAGTTACATAAGAACGGAAAGAAACTAATATATATATATATATATATATATATATATATATATATATATATATATATATATATATATATACAAATCAATACGTTTATTTTATTTACAATACAAATGTTATGTACACAAGCAAAAGAATATGCCAGTACGTACTTAAAAGATAGAAGAAGTATTATGAACCAATGTAAGTAATCTTATGCACTTACCTGTGCACATATTTACAAGGCAAAAATCATATTTAATAGATGTATCAACTAGTCTGTGTGTTTTTCTACTGAACTTTAAGAGCTGTAACAATATAGCTAATAGTGAATGTCATTTTTGATTTCTTTTATCTGTGTTCCGTTTTAGTTCAAATTGAAACCTTGCGTGTGCACATGCGTAAAGAGAGAGAGAGAGTGAGACAGACAGACAGACAGACAGACAGGTACATAGACAAGTGACTTCTTTGTAAATGGTGAAAATTTGAATGGCATTAATTTTTACTTCTTTTACTCTCCTCTCTCTTTCTTTCTCTCTCTCTCTCTCTCATTCTCTCTCTCTCTCTCTCTCAATCTATCTCTATCTCTGTCTCTTCACATCTATCTGCCTCTATCGCTCTCTACCTCTGTCCCTTTACGTCTGTCTCTGCCTCTGTATCTCGCTTGCCTTGCCCCCTCTCTCAACCTAACTCTCTGTCTGTCTGTCTGTCTGTCTCTCTCCCTCTCTCTCTCTCTCTCTCTCTCTATATATATATATATATATATATATATATATATATATATATATATATATGAAAAATGGAAATGAAATATTTTACCCTGAAGAAGGCCGTTTTTTGTATCAAATATGTTATAATTTTCTATTATTATTTCATTTCATATTTAAAATAATAATAAACAGAATACAATGTGTACATAAACAAACTCCTGGCTGAAACACGGGTTGGTAATTAATTAAATCAATTTTATCCATTCAACATTTTCTTTCCTTTATTTATTTATCCTTTCAACACACACACACACACACACACACACACACACACATATATAATATATATATATATATATATATATATATATATATATATATATATATATGTTTCCCTCTGTTCATATTTATGTTCATATCTATCTATATATCAAGGTCACTATGTTTCTATCTGTCTATGTTTATCTAACCCCAATAAAATAACCGAAGACGAGTTGACTTGCTGTTAAAATCAATAAATCATGTTAATATCTATTTTTATTACTATATATCTATATATATATATCCATATACCAGTCTACTTCTCTCTCTCTCTCTCTCTCTCTCTCTCTCTCTCTCTCTCTCTCTCTCTCTCTCTCTCTCTCTCTCTCCATATATATATATATCATGGGTATCGTGGTTATGGACCATTTCCACTCGCGAGTATGCTCACGAGCTTCTTCAGACCACTGATATATTTTATTTAGACAGGCACGTGGCCAAACTCATTTTATATTCATACATTTCACCTCC
>CM042144.1:74175256-74190256 GCA_023376005.1 Doryteuthis pealeii | reverse complement strand
CATTTGTTTGGCTTCAAAAGAGGCCACTTCCGATCAATCGGCTGGTCACGTCAAGCCTTAGCACTTATATGATTGTTCCAACCCTATTGCCCTTATGGCCAGCCCCAACCTTTTTTATTATATGGGTGCTAGAAGGCAGTGGCTGAGGGTCTTCATGTCCTGAGTATGACGTTAGAAACAATCTGATAGTGAGGTTCCAGTTCTGGAGGTCTGGGGAATGTGTAGCACCCCTTCATCACTATTGCTCCTAGGTCCACTATAACCTTAAGTGGTAGTACCTGTTAGTGTCCCCAACTATGGATTAAATAGAAAATATTTTTACAAAATAATTTTTTCTAAACTAATCTTTCAAAATTTTGCCGGCATTGAATAACCCGCCATGGTTGGTATGCCGTCCAACAAATCAAGAAAACAACAAAACAAGAAAACAACCAAACAAGACTTGACACTCCACACAAGTCTTATAGATATATGTTTATTTAAAGTGAAATATGAAATTATAATTGGCTTGACAAGAAAAATATAAATATATTTTGAAAATTCAATTACTTTTACGAAGATTAAAAATAACACTCTTCACGGTAACATGTTTAGGTGTTCTTGTTGCAGAACAAGAAAGATTAACCCTTTGTAACAGCGGCTCTCCAAACACCGCGAAAGCAAAGTCTAAAAACTGATGGTTAGTTCATAGTAATTAAGCAGAATTACTCAGAGTTCAATGGTAATAGGACTTAATTTGAATAGAATGGGTTCTGATGTGAATTGATAGTAATCTTTGGAAATATCCCATCATACAGTTAAAAAAAAACTCTGAGAAAATTTGGTACAGCCATAGAGGAAATTTGGCAGGCAAAGATTTTCATATAATCACACTGCAAAATTCTAATAACAAAATCTTTAAGGATTCAAACATATATATATATATATATATATATATATATATATATATGTTTGAATCCTTGAGAGACAGATTCATCCCCATACAGTCCTGTTCGACGTATCACATCTCTTCAGTAGGGCTATACTTAGCAGACTGCTTCCAGTCGGGATCGAAACTCGACTGATTTTCATATCAGATTCTCTAACCACCGGCTTATCTACACGACCCACTAGCGGAAGAGAATTACTGATAAATACATATATATATATATATATATATATATATATATATATATATATATATATATATATATATATATATGGTAAAAGAATAGAGGGAAAAATGTGGACAAAAAAACAACTCAAACAAGTAGATGTAGGAGATATATTTCGCAGTGCGTTGAGCACGGCTTCATCAGTCGGTTATTTGAACATTAGACTGATGAAGCCTACATCTCCTACATCTACCTGTCTGAGTTGTTCCTTTGTCCACATTTTCCCTCTATTCTTTTACCACATTCTGTCGGATTTACTCCAACCCTCCTATCCTCATATATATATATATATATATATATATATTCTGTATGTCTGTCTGTATATCTATGGTACAATGACAGAGCGCATGTGAAAATTGGTGGAGACTAGCAAAGATTAAAGTTCAATAAAATTCATACCATATTTTTGCCCGAAAGCGAATTAAAAAAGTGTTTACACCTGATTTTCCATAAGAAAAGTTAAAGAGAAATATATATGTACAAATCAATGATACGTTAAAAAAATAAAGCATATTAAAAGGAAAAACATGATAAAAACACATAAAAGACAAATAAAAAAAATACAACCATCTATATATTAATACTCTTGTTCCTTAATTGCACGACCGTTATCATCCTGCAACAGTCTCTGGTTAAAAATGACATCGTACAAATCGTCCAAGATGACATACAAAAATGTCAATCCTGATTATCTGGTGCCGCTTATCTGCCGAATTCTTATTTCTTATGAGTGTCGTCACCCAGCTAAATAATGGACCATTCTGTTTTTATTATAATGAATGAAAGGGAAAAATAAGGACATGCTACACAGAAAATTATAATAAAAAAGAAAGAAAGAAAGAAAGAAAGAAGGGGAAGATAGAGAGATAATGGATGAGCGCGCGGAAGCGATAATTTTTATCGGTTTCAATGGAACATAATGAAAAGATGAAAAGAAAGAAAAAAAGAGTGAGAGAGATTTAAATCAAGACTATTAAACTTTTTACATATTGAGCTATTTCACAATAGCTCTTAAGTAAACATGTCAAACTTGTAATGATTAAATTATTATACTAGGGTATATCCACAGGTCCTGCTAGTGAATAATAATATTTTATAGATTAAATTTTGGGGGATTCAAAAACAAAATACAACAAGAAATTAACAAAAGAAAAAACAAATTTATTTTCATCTGGACTCCGTATGCATTAAGACCTATGCATGTTTACGTTTTTAAATATAAGTCTTACGTTATAACATTCCATTGCGTGTGCACGCTTCACGTTATATAAACGCGTGTTTATGTTTTTAGATATAAGTCTTACGTTATAAAATTCTATTGCGTGTGCACGCTTCACGTTATATAAACGCATGTTTATGTTTTTAAATATAAGTCTTACGTTATAACATTCTATTGCGTGTAGACGCTTCACGTTATATAAACGCTGAACAACCGTCTGAAGATTGCATACTATACATGAAACTACAGTTGCTGAAAATTAACACCATAATATTTCATCTCTGATTTTAAAACAGCTCTGCTATTTTTGCATTGAGCACCTTCATATTCTAAAACTTTTCACATTCATTCTCCATATATATATATATATATATATATATATATATATATATATATATATTAAAAAAACATTCACATCTTAAAACGGTCAGAATTATGATTATGCTCTGATGAAGATTCTTTGATGAAATCGAAATATTAGCAATATTATCAATGCAAAAGTAAAGAAATAACAAAAGACTTAGAGATTTAGCTTTATAGTCTATTTCAGGGAGCTTAGACAAAGTGTCTAACTCTCCCGACTCATCAGATGCAAATATATATATATATATATATATATATATAGAGAGAGAGAGAGAGAGAGAGAGAGAGAGAGTCCCCGCCTGTCAGTTTGACAGTCAGGGTTCGAATCACACACAAAGCAGTCTTCCTGTCTATAGCTCTGCTGATGAGGCCGAATAGGCTGAAATGTACATACAGAGATTGATTTTTCTCGATTTGTTTAGCCTTACATTTGAATAGGTATGCCCGCCTAATTCATTAATTATCAATTAATTAATTTTCAATATTAGGTACGATTTCGATTAAGCACAAATTCTCCCAAAAATTGTCGGCTAAAAAAAGCCATATCAAACACATTGTTTGTTTGTTTACTTCTCATCTATATATATATATATATATATATATATATATATATATATATATATATATAATGAAGCGTGTTGATTAATATTGCTCTCGAATTTTATGATCTATTCATGTTAACGTGGGAAAGGAAACATTTGACTTGAAAGAAAATTTTAAATCCATTATCACTTCAAATTTCAACGGCGATGTGGAGAATCTTGATAGAGATATTTAATTTGAAACCAAAACCATTGAAATAATAAAAATACGATCCGTCCCATACTTCATACTACATACTTTATTTATAAATATATGAAGAAGGAAATGATTCTTTAAAAAAACGAAAGAAGAAATAAAACAAAACAAAATAAGAATTAACGATTACATCTTACGATAAATTAAGAATAATTTATATTACTGCAATTGATCATACTGAGAACCACCATGTTGTTCACAAAGAAAGAAAGAAAGAAAGAAAGAAAGAAATATCAGGAGTAGGGAAGCTCTAGAACTCATGTTACAGACAAAACTAGATTACAAAAAGTCGCCATTTTGCCACCACCCCCCTCAAATTTGTAGAGGTAGAGATTGACATAACTCCACCAATTTTTGGAATTGGAAGCTCAAATTTTTGGGAATGTCTAACTTTAACACAGTCCACCCCTGTACAAAATTTCAGAAAAATTGAAGGAGGTGTGTGACAATTTGACTTTTTTTCTGGATGATTTGACATGGAATTGCCCAAATACAGTAATATTTGAAATTCCAAGAGATTTTTAAAAAAAAACAACATAGATGAGAAAATATTTCATCATAGCTCATCTGATAAAGACGTTATTTCTTTTTAGAATCATATCTAATCTTATGTAATAAGTTTGTTGGTTGGATTTTACGCAATGATTACCCTTGGGTTATTTAATGCCAAAGACTTATTTTCTTATTTTTTTATTCGTTCTTGTTGGGTATTCAATTTTTTCTCAAATTCTTTTTTTAAACATTTCTAAAACTCTTTTTTTTTTATCTATTCAACCCATAGATGCACCCTAATAGGCAAAACGGTGAAGAAAACTAAGCTTGCAAATATAAGAGGGTAATCCCAAAAGTTAGGTCTCCAAAGCACAGGGGTCACAGGGAAACTGTTCGTGCAGCAATTGGCAACACTCTTGTGTAAGTGTAAAAGAGGTATCTTTTTTTCCTGTGATCTTGTAAATTTTTACACCCCCTTCAGCTTAATAATGGACCATTCCGTTTTTATTATAAACAAAGGGGAGAAAAAGGACATGCTACACAGAAAAGAATGAGAAGAAAGAAAGAAAGAAAGAAAGAAAGAGAGTAGGAGAAAGATAGAGAGAGAGGTGAGAGCGCGGAAGCGATCACGCTAATAAGTTTTAATCGAATATAATGAAAAGAGGAAAAGAAAGAAAGAAAGAAAAAAGAGAAAGAAAGAGTTAAATCAAGAATATTATACTTTTTACATATTGAACTATTTAACAATAGCTCTTAAGTAAAGATATAAAACGTTTTGATAATTGAATAATCATACTCCGGCATATCCACATGTTCTGCTTGTTATTATTATTATTATTATTATTATTATTATTAGTTTTTCACTCCTGCCTTGGCTGGTGGTTTACTGGAGGCTAAGTGACAGCAAGTCTCCTCAGGTCTCCAGGACTCCTCTAAGTATTCTAGCCGATCCCAACAGTGCTGTAGTTTGGATGGTCTCGATTCTTCCTCTGATTTCCAGTTCACCAAATTCTTTTCCAGAGATTTGGGGATCATTTCAGGGAAACCAATTACAATTGGTACGACCTTCACCTTCATGTTCCAAATTTTACTCAGTTGTCTGGCAAGGTCTAAGTATTTGTTTATTTTTTCGCTTTCTTTCATTTTCACTCGGTGATCGGCAAAATCCACGAGATGACAGGTTCTCTTATTCCTGTCAATCAATACGAGGCCCGGTCTTCTGGCCGGAATTAGGTGATCCGTCTGTACCTCGATTATTATTACGAGGATAATCCCAAAGTAAAGTCTCCAAAGTGCTGAGTACACAGAGAAACTACTGGCAACACTGTTATGTTTGTTGTACATACGCCTGCGCCTGTGCACGCTACGCTGTCATACTCAGTGTTGTCTTGCTAATTGTTTCTGATGGAACTCCTGATTGACACTCTCGGCAAATGTGAAGGTCGCACAGTTATTCGGTTTTTGAACACAAAAGGAATTAAACTGATTGAAATTTAACACCACTTAACGAAAGTTAATGGCCAGTGTTGTATGGTTGTCAAAAACATCCGCAAATGGTGGAGAGAGTTTGCAACTTCCTCAATGACATTGGCAAACAAAAACTATTACAGTGCCTAGAAAAATGCATCGACCGAAATGGCAATTATGTTGAAAAATCGATATATGTTAAAACTTTTAAATGATGCAAACGTGACTGACTATAAACAATAAACGTTTCTGTGATTTCTAAATATTTTGGAGGCCTTTTCTTTTGGATCACCCTCGTACGATTTACAAGGCCGCTTATAAGAAACCATTTTCTGACTTCTGTTTTTATTGATATTTATTATGTGCTTAGCAAACATTGTAGCTTTTAAGCTAATGACACTTGATGAAAAGATTTTTGTTTATCGCGAAATAGGT
This sequence comes from Doryteuthis pealeii, assembly GCA_023376005.1. Classification (NCBI taxonomy): domain Eukaryota; kingdom Metazoa; phylum Mollusca; class Cephalopoda; order Myopsida; family Loliginidae; genus Doryteuthis; species Doryteuthis pealeii. The sequence goes on along the minus strand of CM042144.1, from coordinate 74,184,328 downwards.
TAATGAGATTTAGTAATCTTCGTCTTGTCATCGTTCAATGTCATTGGTCGATGTCATCGTTAGAAAGTAATGATTATGAAATAAGCCAGCCCTGTCGACTGGAGCGTTTGAATACACCGACTGCATCACTGCAGTAGGGGTAAGACCCCCACTCCCCGCAACGGGGCCACCTGTTGCCCATGGGTGCCGACACGTGTTGCTTAAGGACGGAATCCTGGTGGATGAGCAGTCCAGAACATGCATCACTCCACTTAGACCCTTACTTAGGCTCGATGATCGGTCGGAGAGGCCCCCTCCGATCAATCGGCAGGTCTCGTTAAGCCCTAGCACCTATATTATTGTTCCAACCCCATTGCCCTTATGGCAAAACCCCAACTCTTTTTATCATATATGTGCTAGAAGGCGTTGGTTGAGGGTCTTCATGTCCTGGTAATGACATTAAACTGTATCTGATGGGGAAGTTCCAGTCCTGGAGGTCTGGAGAATGTGGAGCACCCTTTCATCACCATTGCTTCCAGGTCCACTCTGACCCGGAGTTGTTGTAACTGTTAGGGTCCCATCTATGGGTTAAATAGAAAAATGTGTTCATAAAGAAAATTGAGTAGCCATTAAATTGAATTTATTTCAAAACTTTTTCGGCATGATCCACCGTGGTTGATATACTGTAAAACAAAACAAACAAATTATGAAATTATTGAATCTAGCAAATATTTATTGTTAAGTATAAATGGTTGCTCAGCAAGTCAGATACTGAGAATAAGTTCTAACCGATAATGGCATTTTCTTGTTGCCTTGAGAAAGTCACATTAATAATTTTAGTAACCTTTATTGATTGGTTGGTTGGTTCGGTTGGTTGAATGGCTTTTGCGGCATGTCAACCCTTGTTGCGTTATTTTATGCTAAAAACGTTGTTTGATTTATTCTTATTCGATATTCAATTTTTTTTTTTTTTCAAACTCAAAATTTTTAAATACTCATTTTTTAATCTATTTAACCCATAGATGGGACGCTAACACGTACTACCACTCCGGATCAGAGTGCACCTGGGAATAATGATGATAAGAGGTACTCCACATTGCCCAGAGTTCCAGAAGTGACCTTTAATTTACAATTGTTTTATTCATTTCAGCAGAATTTTATTCTTTTATTTTTTAACATTTTGAAAGTAAGTTTTACTTATACAAGAAATCAGCCTTTCTTCTTGTTGGAATATTTTGTATATAATCTGTGCTGCAATATACCACTAAAATTTATAGACGAAGCAAGGTCACGTGGTTTAAACCTCAGCCAATCAACAGCCCGAATACGTGGCTGCTTAACTACTTAATCGCTGATACTGACAGATATCCATTTGCAATCATTGAAGGACCTGCAAGACTGAGGAGCACCAAGGAGCAGCCAAAGGATTATTTACTAAGGATCGCACTCTGCTTAACACAAAGGATCTCCGCTGGATGGGTTGACATGTCGTAAAATGCAACAAACCAAACAACTCATCGGTGTGGATAGTGACGGACTGAAACACTGACATTCTCTTTTATTATTAGAGATTAATTTTTGTGTTCCTTCAAAAATGGCCATGGTTGGTTGGTTGGTTTTTTGGTAGGTTGGTTGGATTTTATGGCATATTTACCTTATTTAATTCATGACAAAGATGTTTTGTTTTTATTCATTCTTGATGGCTTAAGTAAGGGGCAAAGTGAATGTGTTGCATGTCATAGATTCCTCAGCCACCAGGTTTCAAACCTTAAGCATCACGAGTCGCTACCCACTGCCAACAGAAGGCGCCATTGGTGGGGGCTTTCCTTGGAATAGGCAGCAGAGGTTTTATAACAGACATTTCCTTATCTAGATGTATTGCCGTCCAAGGTTAAGGAGCCCCATCAATCCTATTCGGGGATTTGTGTGAGTAGTAAGTACCTCAATCCTACTACTATCGGTGTGGATAGTGTCGCATTGACATTTTCTTTTATTATTAGAAAATAATTGTTGTGTTCTTACAGCAATGGCAATGGTTGGTTCGTAGGATTTTACGGCATGTCAACCCTTGATGGATTATTTTATGCCAAAGATATTTTGTTTTATTTATTCTTAGAGGGTATTCCTTTTTTTAACTCAATTAAAACATTTTTCAAACTATTTTTTCTATCTAAACCGTAGATGGAACCCAAACAGGTACTATCTGAGTTGACCTGGGAGTAATGGTGATGAAATGGTACTCCACATTCCCCAGAGCTCCAGAATTGGAACTTCACCATCAGATGAAATTTAACGCCATACCCAGGACCTTAAGACCCTCAGCCACCGACATCTAGCACATACATGATAAAAAATCTTGGACCATGGCTTAAGGGCAGTAGGGTTGGGACAATCATATAGGTGCTAGGGCCTGACGTGACCACCCAATTGATCAGAGGGTGAGGCTCTCAAAATAGCGTGTAATGTGTACAGTCCTAATTCTGTGGTGAGGCTCAAGCTCTGGAGCACTGGATACGCCCTTGCGTTTACATGCCGTAAAATTCAACCAGTTAAATCGAACTTAATGGACCTAAATTCCTCCATTGTAAGTGACCACGCCGAAAGAAAAAAAAACCAGGGAATCAACCGCATTTAATGAAATTTTCAGTGTTGATTATTAACGAATAAAAGATATAAGGCACCAGTTATTTTATTTAAAACCTTTTGACAGTTAAACACTTGACAATTAAGCACTTATTCATCGAATGCAGGTTTTTTGCTCACATCAGAAACCGTTATTTTAAAGCAAACAATATGAAAGATCTGTTTGAAAATGTCAACATGGAGGATATTCTTTCTTTTTTTAAAAATAAAATTATACCATAGAATATAGACATGAAACAAATCAATACCATACAACATAATCCCCAATAATGCTAACACATTGTTAAAAACCAATTACTAAAAAGTATAAATATAAATACACGATATGTACAACTTCCTAACCGTTAGACATGACATAACCCCAGACGGGTTGATATGCCGTTAAAATCAATAAACAAGCAAACATTAAAAACTTTTACATTTTTTCAGGTCAGTTAACTTTGAACCACGTATCTTTGAGAATCTGTTACGCCTCAAAGATACATGGTTCAAAGTTAACTGACCTGAAAAAAGATTTTAAATAAAATAAAATAAATAGACAGCAGATGTTTTATATTTGTATATTTACTTGTCTAGATGGATTTACGTCCATGGCTAAGGAGACTCATCTATCCTATTTGGGGATTTGGGTGAGTAGTAAGTAAAGTAAAGTCGTCGGGGCGGCCTAAAGTCGGTATCAGCCGATCAGCGAGGGAGTCTATCCCCTTTTCACTAGCGCTAGACCAAGGAGATTTTTTTTGGTATCTGAGGTGGAGCGCCACACCTACCATCAGCTCCTTACTTTACCGCACAGGTCCCTGTGCTACTCATAATGCTGAGTTGGCGAGGACCGGAATCGAACGAGGAACCACGTGGTTTCTAGCCGAACGCTCTACCGACTGAGCTAACCCGACCCGTGAGGAGTAACTACCCAATTCTATAACTATCGGTGTGGATTGTGACACACTGACACACTGACATTGTCCTTTATTATTAGAGATTATTTTTTGTGTTCCTTTAGAAATGGCTATGAAAGTAATTCTAACGAGATGTCGTTAAGTTCAACAGCAGAATTTAAAATGCAACTAATAAAGCTTAATCTTCGTCATGTCTTTGCATATTAGATTTTAATTACTTCCTATCCAATCAAGTCATTTGAATTCTATGGATGGACATAAGCGCCAATAACTTAATTTAATTCATATATTTCTGGTTAATGCGACTCGTAAAATTAAAGAATGATTCATGCACTAAAACATTCCGTCGTTTAACAAGTAATCACGTATGATGGTCACGTGTTGCGACGTCTGCCATGTTTTGCTATTTTATTCTTTTCATACTAGCATGAGCTGCGGATATACCATGGTATGATAATTTAATTATAAAAACGTTTGATATATTTACTTAAAAGCTATTGAAAATACTCCAATATATAAAAAGTAATCTTCATTTAACTCTCTCTCACGCTTTTTTTTTATTTGCCTCTTTTCATATTTTCATTAATGTTTGATTGAAACAGATAGCCTTATCACTCCCGCGCGCTCACCCTATCTCAGTATTTTCCCCTTCTTTCTTTCTTTCTTTCTTTCTTCTTTCTTTTTTATTATATTTTTCAGTGTAGCATATACTTTTTCTTCCCTTACTTTCTTTATAAAAAACGGAATGGTCCATTATTTAGCTGAGGTGACGACACTCATAAGAAATAAGAATTCAGCAGATAATCAACACCAGCTTACCATTGCATTTAATCTTGGACGATTTGGAAGGTCTCATTTTTACAAGAAGGTGTTCTAAGATGTTAAGGAACACAAGTATGCATATATAGATTTGGAGGGGGTCAGCCTACATTATTGTCGTTGTATTAGGAATTTAATGAGAAAAAATTACGATATTTCTATATATGAGGTAAATAACATTGAAAATAAAATTAAAATAAACGTTTCTGTGATTTCTAAATATTTTTTATGGAAACAAACAGAAGACTGCACAATCTTTCTTATTGAATACGAGTAATTGTTGAGAGACGGTGTGTTCGTCCATTTCTGCTTCCGTATTACCTACCAAAACTTTTCTTTTCTTTTTCTTTTCCAGTTTTCAGAAAAGAGATTGTGGTTTCTGATAACGCACACACACACACACACACACACACACACACACACACACACACATATATATATATATATATATATATATATATATTTATGGAGAGAAAGATGCTTTCTCATACGCACTAATTACATATTCATACAAAGTATTACATAAGCGTCTATGTATAGACGTTTATGCATATATGTATGTGTGCCTACACACATACACACACACACACACACACATACATATATACATGTATGTATGTATGTATGTGTGTGCCTACACACACACATACACACATATATATATATATGTGTGTGTGTATGTATGCATGTATATATATTTACCAACTCCTACGCACGAGCTGGATGTGACAAATGGTCAATTTCTTAAGCGGAGTTTAACATGTTTTTTTCCTCCTAGACTGCTTACCTAACCAAGGTTAAAGGGCCCATTCTGCCCTACTATCAACTCGTGTTTATATATATATATGTATGTGTGTGTGTGTGTGTGTGTGTGTGTGTGTATGTGTGTGTGTGGTTGAAAATAGAGGAAAAATGCGGATAAAACAACACAACATCTAAATTCAAATGATATTCCCCCTCGGTATTTTGCGAAGCTTTATCAAATTTATTCTGAAGCCCAAATGCGCTCTACTTTTATGCTGAAAAGGTAATTTGAGGGCGGGCTGAAGATGAGGGTGGCGTGATGAGGGATAAAATATGAGGCAAAATGAAAGGAAAGTGGGTAAGGTTGGATGTATGAGTGAGGAAGTGAAGAAGAGGGAATGGCTTTATTTGTGGGGTATGGTATTTTATGGGGTCATTGAAGAAATGTGATAATCTATTAAGAAGTTAGTGTGTGGCGACTACTGTCTGTGAAAGTTTGTGAAGCTGGGGGATTAAAATTTTTATTTCTAGTATTTTAGAAATTTTGTGATTTTTTGAATTAATTTTTTAATTTTTTATCCGTTTTCTATTTTCTTTTTGTTCTCTTGTGTTGCCATTTTTGCAATAGCTGTAGCCAGGTGGAAGAAACCTGGGCTTTGTTTTACAACTTTTGAGTTCGCAATGAGTGCTGATTCGCATAGACAGCGTAAGCTCTTACTATGTATGGGTTTGAGTAGTGTGATCGAAGTTTGTTATGTGTGTGAATAGGGCGTTTTGAGTGTCCTTTGTTTTTATCGATCTTTTATGCTCATATATACGTTTGTCGAGGTTTCGTTGAGTTTCATCGATGTAGCTTTTATCACATTCAACTTCAACCACGCATCACTACTCAAACCCATACAGAGTAAGAGCTTACGCTGTCTGGAATCTGCCACTTAACAAGTTCTCTTTTTCTTCTTAATAAATACTAGTTGTGGTCATCTGGCTGGGATAAGGTGATCCGTCTTTACCTCAAAGTCTTAGAGAATTCTTCTTGTTAATCAATACTTATTAATCAATTATTTTTAGTTTTTTCCCACCAGCCTAAGCTCATGGTCTATCACTGAAGTTTTAGTGACAAGTCTTCTCGGGCATCCAGGACTCTCCTGAGTATTCCAACTGATTTAAACAATGGTCTGGATGGTCTCAATTTTTCCTCTGATTTCAACTTCCTCAAGTATTTTTTCTAAGCTTTTGGAGACCGTTCAAAATGCTCCAAATTCTATTGGTATTAATTTCACCTTCACATTCCACAGTTTTTTCAATTCTCTATCTAGGTTCAGGTATCTGTCTATCCTTTCGTTTTCTTTCATCTTCACCCTGTTTTATGCAGGAACAGCAAAATCTATCGGTTGACAAGTTATCTTTTTCTTCTTAATCAATACTCGTCTTCTGGCTGGGATAAGATTATCCGTCTTTATTTCAAAGTCCCAGATATTTTTTGTTAATTAATTCTTATTAATAAATACTTATTAATCAATTACTATTATTTTCCTCTTTGGGAGTTTTTTCACACCAGCCTAAGATGTTGGTCTTTTACTCGAGTCTGAGTCACAACAAGTCTCCTCAGGTCTTCTAAGTATTCTAGCTGATTTCAATAATGCTGTTGTCAGGATGGTCTCAATTCTTCCTCTGATTTCCGAGCTTTTGTGTACCGTTCCAAGTGAACCAACTACAATTGGTATCACTTTCACCCTCATATACCAGTTTTTATTATTATTATTAGTAGTAGTAGTAGTAGTAGAAGAGGTAGGAGGAGGAGGAGTTTTTCACACTTGCCGTAGCTGGTGGTTCACTGAAGGCTGAGTGACAGCAACTGTCCTCAGGTCTACAGGACTCTTCTGAGTATTCTAGCCGATCCCAACAGTGCTGTAGAATAGATGGTCTCGATTCTTCTTCTGTTTTCCAATTCACCCAAATTCTTTTCCAGAGCTTTGGGGATCGTCCCAAGGGTACCAATTACAATTGGTACAACTTTCACTTTCATGTTCCAAAGTTTCCTCAGTTCTCTGGCAAGGTCTAAGTATTTGTTAATCTTTTCGCTTTCTTTCATTTTCATTCGATTATTATTATCATTATTATTGTTGTTGTTGTTAAATATCCCAACTACCGTTTTAATCATCAGCTATTATCATTACTATTTTTTTATCAAGTGTTTATTATTATTGTTATCATGAGTATTATTTTTATTGTTGTTATTTCTATTAATACTGATTGTCTCCAGCTCATTACCCTTGTCGGCACCTGATCTCGTTTTACTATGTAAACAACACAAGTGACCGTTTCACCAAATGACAAGAGGGGAAAAAAAGAAAACAGAGCTCGAATGGCATAAAGAAAATAGAAGAGAAAGTTAGTGAAAGGGGTAGTTGCGGTAAGAGAGTTTTTTTTAAATAAAGAAAACATTTTCAAGATTGTGTGTTGAACGAGGTATTGTGGTGAATGGGAAGAAGTAGATACAGGATTATTATTCGCAAACTTGTCCCCTGTGATTAAGATTATCACAGACAATTACTGTATTATTCCTTACTATACGAACCTTACTTTTGTTTGGTCCGTTGAATTGTTTTTGTTTTACGGCATACCAACCCATATCGGCCCATTTAATGCCGAAAATCATTTTGATGAATAAAGGATTTAGGTTGCTTACAGTACCTGTTGTTGCATAAGTGGTCACCCAATTAAGTATTGAAAGTCAGTGAAAGGGATAGTTGCGGTATAAATACTTATTAATCAATTACTATTATTTTCCTCTTTGGGAGTTTTTTTCACGCCAGCCAAAGATGTTGGTCTTTTACTGGAGTCTGAGTCACAACAAGTCTCCTCAGGTCTTTTAAGTATTCTAGCTGATTTTAATAATGCTGTTTTCAGGATGGTCTCAATTCTTCCACTGATTTCCAGTTCCTCCGGTCGCTTTTTCCGAGCTTTTGTGGACCGTCCCAAGTGAACCAAATACAATTGGTAACACATTCACCCTCATATACCAGTTTTCGTTATTATTATTATTATTAGTAGTAGTAGTAGTAGATCTTGTTTGGTTTTTTTCTTGTTTTTTTTTTCTAATAAAGAAAACATTTTCAAGATTGTGTATTGAACGAGCTGTTTTGGTCAATGGGAAGAGATAGAACTAATCCGAGATTATTATTCGCAAACTCGTTCCCAGTGATTAAAGTCAGTATCCTAGACAATTACTACATTATTCCTTAATATACGAACCAGACTTCTCTTTGGTTGATTGTTTTGTTTTAAGGTATATCAACCCTTATTGGATCATTTAATGTCGAATAAAGTAATTTTGATAAACAAAGGTTGCTTACAGTAACTATTGTTGCTTAAGTGGTCACCCAATTAAGTATTGAAAAGTCTCAATGCTACTTAACTTCAGTGATTTCATGGGAACCTGTGATATCAGCTTTAACAGAGGTATGTTATTAAATTGTTGGTGGCTGAGAAGTATAAACCAGGTGGGATTTATAGTATTTTTTCTTTCTTTTTTTCTTATGGCATACCAACCCTTTATGGGTCATTTAATGCCAAATCAAGTCATTTTGATAAACAAAGGACGGACTCAGGTTTCTTACAGCATCTGTTGTTGTTTAAGTGGTCACCCATCTAAATATTGAACACGGTAATCACTGCTTAACTTCGGTGATTTAGCGGGTAAATGGAAAAATTATTCACATGTATCTTAATTAAGAAAGTGAAATTAACATGTATTTTTGGTCTTGTGACAATCTTAAATAAGCTTTATAGATAACTACAATAATGTCATATGCTGGTCTAGCTCAATTGAAAAGGGGGTAGACTCCCTCGCTGTACGGCTGATACCGACAATAGGCCACTTCACCGACTTTACTTACTGTTGGTTGGTTGGATTTTACGGCATGACAACCCTTGTTCACTCATTTTATGTTCAAAACTCAATTTTTAAACACTTTTTAAAACTCAGTTC
>CM042144.1:74155256-74170256 GCA_023376005.1 Doryteuthis pealeii | reverse complement strand
ATGTAATGCCATTTTGTTTAGGACAGGTATAATTACCAACACAGGAACATGTATCATACATCAAAATGAAGCTGGTCCTCTGTGGATCACATCCCTACTTCTCCACATAGGTGAGTCAAAACGTAATGCCATTTTGTTTAGGACAGGTATAATTACCAACACAGGAACATGTATCATACATCAAAATGAAGCTGGTCCTCTGTGGATCACATCCCTACTTCTCCACATAGGTGAGTCAAAACGTAATGCCATTTTGTTTAGGACAGGTATAATTCAACACAGGAACATGTATCATACATCAAAATGAAGCTGGTCCTCTGTGGATCACATCCCTACTTCTCCACATAGGTGAGTCAAAACGTAATGCCATTTTGTTTAGGACAGGTATAATTACCAACACAGGAACATGTATCATACATCAAAATGAAGCTGGTCCTCTGTGGATCACATCCCTACTTCTCCACATAGGTGAGTCAAAACGTAATGCCATTTTGTTTAGGACAGGTATAATTACCAACACAGGAACATGTATCATACATCAAAATGAAGCTGGTCCTCTATGGATAACATCTCTACTTCTCTACATAGTCACCGTTTCTCTCTATAGCTATGTTATACTTTCGAATGAGAGCATGTATCCCTGCCCCGTAAAATTCTGTTGACTGCTCTTTGAGCCATTTCTTCACTACAGATTTCACTTCCTCGTCACTGGAATTATGTTTGCTTCAGACTATTATCTCTTCGGTCCCATGAAAGAGTGTTTGAGAGGCAAACATTATTCAAGTGACGAGGAAGTGAAATATGTAGTGAAGAAGTGGCTCAAAGAACAGTCAACAGAATTTTACGGGACAGGGAATCATGCTCTCATACGAAGGTGGAACGTTGCTATTGAGAGAAATTGTGACTCTATGCAGAAGTAGGGATGTGATTCGCAGAGGACCAGCTTCATTTGGATATATGCTACATGTTCCTTTGTTAGTAATTTTAAGTAAAAAAAATTCTAATATATATATATATATATATATATATATATATATATGTATGTATGTATGTATAAGTAAAGTCATCGGGTGGCCTAAAGTCGGTATCAGCCAGACAGCGAGGGAGTCTATCCCCTTTTCACTAGAGCTAGACCAAGGAGATTGTTTTAGCGTCTGGGGTGGAGCACCACGCCCACCATCAGCTCCTCACTTTACCGCACAAATCCCTGTGCTACTCATATGCTGAGTTGGCGAGGGCCGATATCGAACCAGGAACCTTGTGGTTTCTAGCCGAACATTTTACCGACTGAGCTAAGCCGGCCCTACCTGTCCTAAACAAAATGGCATTACTTTTTTACTCATCCATGTATATTCTACAAGTATTGTTCATAACAGAATTTCAAACAGTCTCTTCAATTGAACTTGTCTATTAACAAATTTCTAGAAGATACCGCGGACGATACAAAAAAGGTAATATCTTTATTAGAAAAACATCTGGGCAAAATTCCAATAATGTGTTGAACAGAATTCCGAAAAGGTGGAGATTTTTTTAACCATTATATATGTCATAAATATATTCCCGCAGAATTGTTATAAACTAGCAGGACCTGAGAATATACCACATTATGATGATTTAATTATTACAATATATGATATGTTTACTTAAGAGCTATTGCTAAATAGTTAAATATGTAAAAGGTCTAATAATCTTGCTACCCTAGGTCAACAGGTGGCCCCACTGGGGGATTTTACTCCTCTGTAAATGTGCAGTCAGCGTTATCTACAGCCTAAGCCGAGAGGGTGGAGTTGTAATAATAATAATAATAATAATAATAATAATAATAATTTGAAATAAAAACGGATCACCTTATCCCAGCAAGAAGATCAGACCTAGTGCTGATAAACAAAAAAGAAAGAACTTGTCAACTGGTGGATTTTGCAGTGCCAGCAGATCACAGGATGAAGCTAAAGGAAAATGAAAAATGGACAAAAATCTGTACCTTGCCAGAGAACTGAAAAAGTTATGGAATATGAAAGTGAAAGTGATACCAATTGTGGTTGGTGCACTTGGAACAGTCCCAAAAGGATTAGAAAAGGGTTTGGAAAGTTTGGAAATCAAAGGAAGGGTTGATACCATTCAAAACACTGCACTGCTGCAATCTGCCAGAATACTCAGAAGAGTCCTGAAGACCTGAGGAGACTTGCTGTCACTCAGACTCCAGTGAAAGACCATCAGCTAATGCTGATGTGAAAACTCAAAAGGAGTAAAATAATAACTGGACCTGTGAATATATCACAGTATGATGACTTAATTATTACAATATTAATTATTACAATATTAATTATTACAATATTAATTATATTATATGTATATGTTTACTTAAGACCTATTGCTCAATAGTTAAATATGATAATAATAATAATAATAATAATAATAATCTCTCTTTCTCTCTCTCTCTCTCTCTCTCTCTCTCTCTCTCTCTCTCTCTCTCTCTCTCTCTCTCTCTCTCTATCTATCTATCTATCTATCTATCTATATCTTTCCCTACTCTCTTTCTTTCTTTCTTTCTTTCTTGGTATATTTTTCTGTGTTGCATGTCATTTTCATTCCCTTTCTTTATAATAAAAATTGTGATTATTTAGCTGAGGTGATGACATTTATAAGAAATGAAAATTCAGTGGATAAGCAAATTATTAGATTTATCAGATGTGAAAATCTCCATAAAACATTGTTTGTTTACAGATCAACCAGAAAAAAAAAGCAAAAAGTGTGTCGTTTTCAACTTTTCAGGAGATTTTACGTATTATAGTCCAAATCGGTCGGGGCAAAATCTGTGCCCTGCACTGTATGACACTGCTCTAACGAGCCATAAATAACACATTATAAGACCGGGTCGTAAGAACTCTTACTGTGGATCATAAATGGCCCGCGAACACGACTTTGGTTGGTTGGGTTTTACGGCATGTTAACCCGTCTAGGGTTATTTTATGCCGAAGACGGTTTGTTTTATTCATTCTTGATAAGTACTCAATTTTTTAAAACTCAATTTCTAAACACATTTTAAAACTCATTTTTATTTTTATTTAACCCATAGATGTGACTCTGATAAGTACTACCACTCCGGATCAGAGTGGACCTGGGAGTAATGGTAATGAAAGGATATTCAATATTTTCCAGAGCTCCAGAATTGGAACTTCGCCCTTAGATGCAGTTTAACGTCATACCCTCATCCAGCGCCCTCTAGCAGATATATGATAAAAAGGGTTAAGTCATGTCATAAAGGCAATAGGATTGGGACAATCATATAGGTGCTAGGGTTTGACGTCTAGCCTAAGTAAGGGTCAAAGTGGAATGTTGCATGTCATGGACTGCTCAGCCACTAGGATACCATCTTTACGCAGCACGGGTCACCATTGTTTGGAATCTTACCCCCATGCAGAGGTGCAGTTGGTGTATCCTAAGGGCCAAGCCAACCGGGCTGACCAGACTTTGGACATGCTTGACCTAAATTATAGGCATGAAGGAATCTTAGATGGGCTGACAGGTCGTTAAAATCAATCAATCAGATGAAACTGGGGGAATTCGATCTCGGAAAATATTGCTAATGACAAAATGTGTCTTATCACAAAATTGACTGCGGAAGACAGCTCTAATCAGGTTGCTTTCTGGAAGAAAATCTATTTGAAATAGAAAATTCCTATTAGTCGTCTTCTCTGTCCCCCCCCCCCCTAAACAAAAAAAAACTGTTATCAGATTTGATTGCATTGCTTCGTTCAATCAGAAGTAAAATAAAAAAGCGAATGTTTTTTGTCTACTTATTGCTACGATTCACATCTATTTTTATCACTAGAAGAGCCGAATTGATATGAAAGAAAGACGATTTTCAGGAACAAGAACTAAACTAGGATATATATATATATATATATATATATATATATATATATATGTGTGTGTGTGCGTGTGTGTGTGTGTGAGTATACATATATATATATATGAAGAATGAAAGTTTGGTTGGTTAGTTTTATAAAAAGTCAACAATTGTTGAGTCATTCAATGCCAAAATCAGCCATTTTTATAGAAGCAATTATATGGTTTCAATAATAATAATAATAATAATAATAATAATAATAATAATAATAATAATAGGCTCTACATAATAATAATAATAATAATAATAATAATAATAATAATAATAATAATAATAATAATAATATGATAATAATAATAATAATAATATAATAATATAATAATAATAATAATAATAATAATAATAATAATAATAATAATAATAATAATAATAATAATAATAATAATAATAATAATAATAATAATAATAATAATAATAATAATAATAGGCTCTACATAATAATAGTAATAATAATCTTATTATAATGGAGATTGTGGGTTTGTCTGTATGTAACCGAAACTATATTACTATGCAAGTCACAATTCCCTTTGTTATTTACACCACATTCCAATGATTTTATCTTTTTATTTAAACCTCAATTATTAGTAAAATTGTTTTACATCATTAAGACTGTTAACAATATCTACATACTAATAACATGCAATTATATTTATATATACAACAAAATAGCGGTTCACAGTGTGAATGGGAAGGCTAATTTGCATATTGATATTAAAATTTGATTTAATACATATATTAGTATTATTGATTTCTAATTGTTTGGTTTTATCTTAATGAATATGAGCAAAAATCTCAGGGATAAATCTTAAAAGAAATCCATTAACAAGAAGACATAACTGTAATATCATTCTTCCTATTTTAACTAAATAGTTAAATTAAGAAAATTTACTAATGAAAGACGGGAGTAACGGAAAATGATGGAAGAGATAGTTTCAAAGTTGTTCTATTTTTCAATCATACCCCCTCTGTTCAAATATTTTTTTAATTCTTATTCAGTTTCATTAGCCTTTCTAATTTAATATCATATTTTATTATAAAATTTAACTAAAATACTTGCTAGAAATAATAATAATAATAATAATAATAATAATAATAATAATAATAATAATAATAATAATAATAGGCTCTACATAATATGCACAAGGCTCTACACCATAGAGATGATAAAGATATGTATAAAAAAAGAAGGTGGAAAGGATTCGAAGAATACACCAAAAAGAGCAAAGAAATATTACATATGGCAGCCAACAACAACAGATGTAATATATGGATAACAGAAAAACAACGAAAACTAGAAAACAAAGATGGGAAGAAAAACAATTATATGGGCTTTTCAAACGACAAATCGGAGAGGTTGCACATAAAAAGACTTGGTCATGGTTAAGAAGAGGAAACCTTAAGAGAGAAACTGAATCACTAATAATTGATGCACAAAATGATGCCATAAGAACAAATTATATCAAAGTAAAAATTGATAAGACGCAACGAAACAGTAAATGTAGACTGTGCAGTGACAGAGATGAGACTGTAAACCACGTATTAAGTGAATGTAGCAAACTAGCACAACTGGAATACAAACCTAGGCACGACTGGGTTGGGAAGGTGATCCACTGGGAATTATGCAAAGAATTAAATTTTGACCTTACAACAAAATGGTTGTATAAACCAGAATCTGTTCTTGAGAATAAAACGCATAAAATTATCTGGTATTCGAGATAAATTATTAACGAAGTGACACTTTTCCATCCTACCCCAAAACTACTCGTTGGAATTTAATGAAATTATCAGAGAATGATAACAACGTGTTATATAGTCTATGAATTTAAGTGGTGGATCCAACACCTACTTTCGAGTAATCGACCTTCATGTTCCATTTCAAACGCATTTGTATGTGAACATTTGTCGATTAAGGTTCGGTCACAGGTCTCACTGACGTCCCAACCTTTTTCATAAGACAATAACAATCATTTATGGACACCATTTCTTCTTCAATGCTCCTGTAAAAAGCTCCATTGGTCAGGCCTGGGTTACTTACACCTCCAAGTTTCATTCTTGGCAAAAATGTCGAGAAACAACACTCGAGTGACCTTTATCGGTCCTCTTACGTACCTTTGTAAGAGCTGCAACAACTATTTCAACAGTTTGGTGATATCATCCAATTTCTTATTTTCGATATTTCTAATATAGATTTGCCTTTGGAAAGTTTAGATGTTATAATGTCTTTCTCAGAAAGGGTCAAATCCCATTTGTAACCCATATTATAATTATATAGTGTATTATAATTAATTATTATACATATATATAATTATATAGTGTATATATATAATTATATAGTGTATATATATGTTTATATAGTGTATATAATTAATCAATTATATAAATTATGTAGTGTATTATATTGCTACTCGTTTATAGCCTGGATCATTTCTATATCATGTTAATATAGCAAATAGCCACTGTTTGTTTACTTTTGCTCAGAACAATACAGTTTTTATATAAACTACGCATATATCTATTCGCGTTATTCTGTGAAAGTTTCGTTAAATCCCAAAGGGTAGTTTCTAAAGGAAATAAAAAATAACAACTCGTTAATAATTTCAAATACAGTGTATAAGTTCTTCTTTGTATCTTCAGTTTGTATTTTCTTCTATTAAGTTTGCTCAGGTGATTAAATATGCTTGTTATCACTTCGTCGTGAATTTGCTATTTATATCATACGAGGAAATATTATAATAGACTGAGAATAAGTAATGGAAATAGGAGTAGTAATAGCAGTACTTATATCAGTAGCACTATATTTAACTGTAGAAGTTACAATGTTAGAAACATTAGAATTGTTTTATATTGTCACACAGAAGAGATGAAATATTGCTCTTGTATCTTGAAAATAAGAAAGGAAAAAAAGAATTGCCTAAGGATTTTAACCATAAAGAAATTGAATTATAAAATCGAGTGGATTTTTTGTTTTGGCTTTGTTTTAATATCTTTTCTAGAGGCAGACATTTTTTTCTATATTGTTATCTCTTTTTTGAAGAGTGATTGAAACAGAACGACAGAGCGAAGACACATGCGGGTGTTTTAGTGTAAATAGCTGTGTATTTTCTTCATGCTTGTTTGTTTCTTCTTCTTCTTCTTCTTCTTCTTCTTCTTCTTCTTCTTCTTCTTCTCATAGCAAGATCGGGAAAGATGAAAAGAGGAAAAAACAGAAGATTATTTAGGAGTAGTTTTGTTTACTGTTTGTATTATCTATGCTTGTTCACCTTGAAATATTGAATTATCAATTTTCTAATGACTTGGTAAAGACACCATATATAAATTGTACAGGTTGTATAAACACACACACACACACGCAAACACACACATACATTATATATATATATATTATGCCCCCAATTTTGTTGGTAGAGCATTGTAGGGGAGACATTAGTTGAACTTTGACCGTTTAGCGTAAAAGCATTTACTCGTCTGTTGTTTACAGACTTGAGTTCTCTGGTGATTGTAAAAACATACATCTTGAAGTATGTATCAATTAATTGTTTGCCCCTGACTGACAGTCACTGACGGCCATAAGGGTAAGGGGCTTGGCAGACGAAAATTCTGACGGGTTTCTCTTCCAGCTAGAGATAGCTGTTAAAAAAGTGGAGCCGCACTGATGAGACGTAAACGTCGAAACACGTGTCTGTGAATGACTGATATATATTTTTTTTTTTGGGGGGGGGAATATGTGCTTAATTGAAGTCATACCTAATTTGAAAAATAATTAGTTGATAATTAATGAATTAGGCGAATATATCATTAATTATCAACTAATTAATTTTCAAATTAGGTATGACTTCAATTAAGCACATATTCTCCCAAAAATTGTCGGCATAGCCATATCAAAACAAACTGCTTGCGTACTATCATATATATATATATATATATATATATATATATATATATATATATATATTGAATACTGGGTTGAACAAAACGGACATTTCATGTCTGATAAGTTTTATTTCGATTTTCTAGTTTTCTGGCCAGTTTC
The DNA here is from genome assembly GCA_023376005.1 of Doryteuthis pealeii. Classification (NCBI taxonomy): domain Eukaryota; kingdom Metazoa; phylum Mollusca; class Cephalopoda; order Myopsida; family Loliginidae; genus Doryteuthis; species Doryteuthis pealeii. The sequence goes on along the minus strand of CM042144.1, from coordinate 74,162,316 downwards.
TTATAATCGGGGTGGAGCCTGTTGATTAGTCCACCAAAGTTTCCGTCCCTATTACTTTCAGCACTCAGAAGTGCCATCATCAGGAGTAGATGTAATTGAGTTGATTCCTGGTTATTTTAAACACGCAAGGTGGTCAAACAAATGAGTTGCAGCGGCAGTGTAGTAGAAGGACGAACTCACAGAATTTATATGGGGATTGGGAGGTGGAGAATTGACCGAAAATGAGTTATAAACGATTTAGTATGTGACTACTATATTATATCACATCCTAAGGTATATATATATATATAATATATATATATATATATATATATATATATATATATATATATATATATATATATATATATATATATATATATATATATATATATGTTGTAGATTTTGCGTCTCCATATGCTTCTAGTGCGTATATATATTTGAGATATATTTTTGTATCTGTATCCGTTGTTGGAAATACATATACCAGGTTTGGGCATAGGTGTGAAGCATTAATGTACTATATTATGCTAATGTTGTTTAGTTTCTTTTATTTAGACGTAGTGGTAAATTTTCACGGTGGTGACATCCCTTCTTCCTGACCGTGAATCGTAGTAGTGATCTTCTGGCTGCTCGTCCGGTAAGTTGGAATGGTGAGGAGGTGCTTAGTGTTGATTGGTGAGTTGGTGATTAATGAGTTTGTACTCTGTGAGTGGTCGTCTGATCGGGGTCATGGGGTTGGAACAACGGGTACAGATACAAAAATATATCTCAAATATATATATATATATATATATATATATATATATATATTATATAACCAGGTTATTTGGGGTTGAGAATTATTCTAAGGTGGGCTTTTTCTTACAATGGAATGTTAAAATTGGTGTAGTCCAATGTTAAGAGCTCAATGTACAATAGTTCGGAAAACATATACAAAGAAAACGGCTTAAGTACCGGTCATATTAACAGTTATAGATTTATTTCCACCGACACACACACACACACACACACATATATATATATAATATATATGTATGTATGTATATATGTATTGCCTTTATCAGACATATATATATATATATATATATATATATATATATATATATATATATCATATATATATATATATCTACCTTGGTGGAAATAAATTCATAACTACTAATAAATATAGCATCATCAATATATATATATATATATATATATATATATATATATATATATATTGACAATGAACAGTAAACGTTTTTGTGTTTTTTAAATATTTTGGAGACCTTACTTTTGTGATATACTAGAAGAGTTCAGTCCAATTTCATCATCTCAGGAACATTAACGCCACACTCAGTGTGAAAAAAAAAACACGTAGAACGTCAACCATAACAAAAGAATTATAATCTTCTTTAAATGGGAATCCACTTTTATGTTTAATAATGACCAACTTACAACTTATAGTTAGTTTTTTTTACGGCATATCAACCCCTTTTGGTTCATTTAATACCAAATCAGGTCATTTTGATAAACAAAGGACTCAGGTTGCTTACAGTACCTTCTGTTACTTAAGTGGTTACCCAATTTGATATTGGACAGGTACATTGTTGCTTAACTTCAATGACCGGTGCTTTCAGTGTGACTTGAATTAAATTTTAATACTATGTGTAATATAGTTAAGTCTTATTCTTTCTTTTGGAAGTCCGTCGCAGGCGACGATGACATCACTCCATATCTTCTGTTGTGGACCGTCTGATGGCTTGTTAGTCCAATTCTTGACTTGCAGATGTGGTCACACACATTGCAGGGGAAATTCCCATCTACATTTGGTTGTTCATGACGACTGCTGTGCGACAGGCGTCTTGCCAACCCTGTCTGTTGGAGACCAGATCTTACACGCTAGAAGGTGTGATGGTACATTTCTTCAGCGTTGTCTTGATATGGTCTTTGTACCGCTTTGAGCGAGCTCCTGCCTCCGTGTGTCATCTGTGAGTTCACTGTAAAGTATTTTACGTGGGAGTCTGTCTGCAGGCATGCAGATGGCGTGACCCAATCATCGTAGTTGGCGTTGCGATAGGATGGTTATATGGCTAAGTACTGATACTGTTTGATGATATATGAATAAATTACTTCCAGTTGGACACATGGCGCAATGGATACAAGAGTTAATACAATTTTAAGTGACAACAATCTGGAGGTTGAAGGTTCAATTCTGACTGCAGGCGAAAATAACATAGAATACTTAACAAAGCTTAACACTTGTACCTGATCATGGTTAACTTTGCTAAGGTGTGATGTGAGAGCCACTGTGAGCGGCTTCAAAAAGCAATAGGCAATTGTTTTACTAAACATATATTTCTTTTGAATATAATTTCCTTCCTTTTCGCGCACCTCAGTGTTGAATATTAATCGACGAACAATATACAGAGAAAATTCAATATAAAAAAATCACGTTAATAACTTCTTGTCCGACTAGAGACTTATTAATGCTTCATAATATATATGGTGTATGTGTGAGTGTGTGTGGGTGACTAGAGTCAAATAATAAAAGCCAGGATATTTCAGTGTGTGTGTGCGTGTGTGTGTGTGCGTTATACATATGCGTACGTGTTGTGTGTGTCCAGACCCCACATAAGCGAAGATGTGTCCTTGTCTTTGTTGATCCTTAAAGGTAGTTTCTTTTTGTTTATTTCATAAAGTGGTTTTAATCGTTGATATTGATGAAAAAAATAAATGCCTTCCGGGTTAGAAAAAAGAGAGAGATAGGGTAGAAAATGAGAGAGACTGATAGAGAGTGTGTGTGAGAGAGACAGAAGGGAGGAGAAGAGGCGAAGAAAAAGAGACAACAAAAAGAGACGAGAAAGAGACAGAAATTTAAATATTATAAACAAAGATGGCGTCGCATCAGCAGTTCGAAAAAATTAATGACTAAAGACTCGATTTGAGCTTCTGTAGCCTAATCAGTATAGCAGCTGCCCTGGACAGGCCGGGCTTCTAAGGAAAAACGATCGAGTTCAAATATCTTGCAACACTCTCTGGTTAAAAATGAGGCCGTCCAAATTGCCCTAGATGGAATGCAAAAATGCAAATCCTGATGATATGGTGTTGCTTATCCGCCGAAATATTATTTCTTATGAGTGTCGTCCCCTTGGCTAAATAATGGACCATTCCGTTTTTATTATAAAGAAATAAATGGAACAAAAAGGACATGCTACAGAGAAAAATACATTAAGAAAGAAAGTGAAAAAGAAAAAAGAAAGAAAGAGAACAGGGGAAATATAGAGAAAAGGGGTGAAGCTATTTCTATGTTTATTTTAATTTTTAAATATCTTAGAATATGAATCAAATCTTCATATTTTTTTAACAAAAAGCAAGGACCGGTGATATTTAATGTGTATATATATTTACTTTGTTTTATTTTCTTAGTTTCATCCGGGCATACATATATACATACATACATACACACCAACTTCCCTTTATATACGAGGGTTAGTAAAAAAGTAATGCCATTTTAATTCAAAACCTCTTTCAAGCGGCCGAAGAGAGGCAAACGTTATTCCAGTGACGAGGAAGTGAAATCTGTAGTGAAGATTGGCTCAAAGAACAGTCAACAGAATTTTATGGGGCAGAGATACATACTCTAATTCCAATGTGGAACTTTGCTATTGAGAGAACCGGTGACTACCAGAAGTAGGTATGTGATTCACGGAAGACCAGTTTCATTTGGACGTATGATACGTTCCTGTGTTGGTAATTATAACTGTCCTAAACAAAATGGCATTACTTTTTGACTAACCCTCGTATGTATACATATTAGTACCTTGAATTACGAGTGCTCAAATTTTCCGAGTTACGAGCTGTAACTCAGTCAATTTTTTTACTTTGTGTCTTTAATAATTGCCCGTTCCAATATGATCCGATTTTTTTCGTCTTTCCCATTGCCATTGTGAACACAGCAGAGATTCTGTCCTGGAGCAAGACTCAAATCCACGCATGGTCGAACAGGCAGAAGTAAAATTATGCTGGCAATGAATTTGTTGGTTTGCTTGGCTGGAGATCGTTCCATGTCAGTTCTTTTACACAGATTTGGGATAATTTGTATGAGTTGAGAGAGTTGTCTGTTGCAATGGGATAGACCCCCTAACCGTTGTCCACCCCCTCTTTATTCTGAGAGGGTGGTGCCAAAATGGATCCGGTGATATTTGCAGACGGCTTGGAGTTAACTAACTTTTGATGATTCAATTATGAATTGTGATTACAGACAATTGGCATGGAACACTCGAGAAGAAGAAGAAGAAGAAGAAGAAGAAGAAGAAGAAGAAAGAAGAAGAAGAAGAAGAAGAAGAAAGAGAAGAAGAAGAAGAAGAAGAAGATATGAGTGGAAAGAAATGAAAATGAAAGGCGGGAAGAAAGAAGTGCGAAATATAATGAGTAAAAAAGATGAAGAAAATTGAGATGAACGAAAAGCTGTTTGAGAATTCTAACATGGATGACATTTTATCCTTCTTGAGAGAAATAAAAATATATAAACAAATTATGAATTTATATAACCCTGTAAAGTTGTTGTGACCGAACTTTTCAAATACAACATTGAAAATCTGGAAAAAAAGATTTATTACTTTTTGTACAGGAATATAAATTATAGAGTCAACGCGCAATTCTCCAACAGTATGACAAGCAACTTGATTAATAGTAACACGACTACGAATACTACTACGTAATTAGACTACGAATAACCTCACGTATTCGTATCTTAAATATGTGTTCCTTTGGACGAATCCAACTCTCTTGTCGGGGAAATATCTTCCCTTACAACAAAAGGAAACTTGAGCACCAACTTTTATTTGGCACTCTAACAGTTTTTGCATTAGATAACCCACAAGGTTATTATACCATTAAACAAACCAATCCGAACCAAACCAAACCAAATGAAGTTAATGAAAATTATTTTTACCAATTTTAAGATATTAAGAACTTGAAACATAGAAACTTTTGTCAAAAGGATTTGTTTGGGCATTAAATGACCCATAAAGAGTTGATATGCCATAAAACAAGCATACCAGAACAAACCAAACTAAGCCAAAGCTGAACGAAGAAAAATGCGAACAATAAAAAAAATTATAATGGAAAGAGTGAAAAAAAAAACAGTTTACATTTTTCTTTGTTTAATTGCATATCAATCTTCGTGGGTTATTTAATGCCAAAGACATCCTTGTAGAAGAACAATCAAGTTGTTTGTGAAAAGGTGAACGTAATAGCATCATTGTAGTTCGAAATCGCTCATTACGATCTCGGAGTTATGCACCTTAGCCACTACACCAAGATGACTCACCCACCTACATGAGCAAAGAAGTCGAAAATGGAAAAAAAAACGGATAGAGAAACAAAAATTAAAATTATCCTATCAAGTCACACTGAGAGAACGGATTCCCTTGCACTCTCTCTCTCTCTCTCTCTCTCTCTCTCTCTCTCTCTCTCTCTCTCTCTCTCTCTCGCCATCCTTCCCTATCAGTCAGGTTTTTGACACGGCATCGTTTCCATGCAATATACACATCATACGATGATCGTCAGTGACGGGACCGAAAGTACTTGGGAAATTATACTTATGGCTAATTTATTACCCAATTCCTAAGGTATCGTATCATTCAATCGGTGACTCGAAAGGTTTGAAACCATAGACAATAGATGTGTATACTATTTAACCATAATTAATTATATACATACATATATACATATATATATATGTGTATGTAAAATAAAAGGAAATTAATCCGACCGTGTGAATTTGATATATTGAAAAACCAAATGATGTTTACAAATGCTTGGGATCATCAGGAGAGAATGTGCACCATTTCGGGGCCTTCCTCTCAAGGGTTTTAACTGCACATCGCCCTCAAAGCGTTCTGTTTGCGCATTCTTCTTCTAACGTTCATTTCATCTCGGATTTTCTCTTGTTGATGACTGATCTATTACATACGGTCGATACAGATATTCCGAGGGACCTCACAACAGTAAGGGGGCCGATGTGCAGTTAAAACCGTTGAGAAGAAGGCCCCGAAACGGTGCACATTCTCTCCTGATGATCCCAAGCATTTGTAAACATTATTTGTTTTTTCAATATATCAAATTCACACTGTCGGATTAATTTCCTTTTATTTTACATACTTGTCTAACGAAAAAACAATACATATGGATGTTTGCTCCTCTGAAGACAATTATCCACAAACACCACGGATTTACCAACACCACAAACTTTCTGGAACCTTACATCTTTTTCAGTTGTGCTGTGGGCTTATTGGTTAATTATTTAATAGTTGGAGTGTATTATGAACAATTTTGATACTTAATATACACTTTTTATACAATTATACACTTTTTATACAATTTTACATCAGGCTTTTGTGAGTCTTACTATAAACTGTAATGCCTCTGATTTTTAAAAATTAAAAATTAAATTCATTTTATTTTTAATACAGATAACACTTTTTTTGAAAAATTCCAACATTGACTAAGCGTTCTGTTTGCGCATTCTTCTTCTAACGTTCATTTCATCCCGGATTTTCTCTTGTTGATGACTGATCTATTACATACGGTCGATACAGATATTCCGAGGGACCTCACAACAGTAAGGGGACGATGTGCAGTTAAAACCGTTGAGAAGAAGGCCCCGAAACGGTGCACATTCTCTCCTGATGATCCCAAGCATTTGTAAACATCATTTGTTTTTTCAATATATCATATGTATATGTATATATATATATATATATATATGTGTGTGTGTGTGTGTGTGTGTGTGTATTCATCATTTACAATTATCTTTAATACAAGCCTTTCATTTCTGTATTCTGTGTGTTCGTGTTGTCTGTGTATGTATAGTTATTGAATAATTCTAATACTTTTAATAATTTACAAATATAAGAATAAACGTCGTTCCCTCCATTTATGTGTATGTAGGCTTACTTTCAAATATACAGATGGATGCAGCTCTGCGTCGGTGTGCCAGACTGGACGTTGAACCAAAATCGATATTAAGTTGCACGAATATAAATCTACAAAAGACGGCGATAAAGTTAAACTTGCGATAAATTTTTCT
>CM042144.1:74127756-74150256 GCA_023376005.1 Doryteuthis pealeii | reverse complement strand
ATGTTTTCATTTGATATTAACAATCTTCTTTTTCTGTTTCTGTGTCGTCATTCACCAACCAACAATAACATATTTGGCATAAAATATCCCAAGGGTTGACATGCCGGAAAATCCAACCAATCCACCAATCAACCTTACACATTGAGTGGACTCGAATCCAAGTAACATTTACTATAATACTGAAATTAAAAAAACAACTTACTTCTCCGAAATGTATTTTAATTTAAATTATCTCCCCTTAGTCGGTAGAACGTCAGCTAGGAATCACAAGGTTCCTAGTTCGATACCGGTCCTCGCCAACTCAGCGTATGACATGAATAAGAAGGAAAACTCTGAATTCAAACCTGTTGAACTCCGCTTAAGAAATTGACCTTGTATCACATCCTGCTCTGTCACTGAGGATACCATATTTGGAGGAAAGGGGTCTTACTCCTCTGCAGGGAATACAGTCAACAAATTCCATACCAACAGAGCTCATATTATTTATATAGACACCTGTAATTATTTACTCTGGTTATCCAAGTTTGGCACAAGATTTCAACGGGGGGGGGTCTGCAGATTGAACGTGAGTTCAACGGCATACATGATAACTTAGTTAAGTACTGCCCTCTGGCAAGTACGTTCAAGTACGCGAGTTTTTGGTTCTCTCCACAAGACATACGTGTAAATAAGAGCTAACCCCATTGTCCGTATGGCAAGCTTCATTCTTTTTTATCATATAAATGCTAGAAGGTTATAGCCGAGGATTTATTGTCCTGGAGCTCTGGAGAAAGTAGAGTACCTCTTCATCAACATTACTTCCAGGTCCACTCTGGTGGGGTAGTACTTTTTAGTGTCCCATCTATTGGCTGAACAGAAGAAAATGAGTCCTGGCGCCCCAGCGTTAAGCAAGGCACGGAGAGGGGCGAGGCAGAGAGGAGAGTAGCCTCAACAGAAAAGAGAGCTAGAAAGAGAGAGAAAAGCCAGCAGCCCCATAAAGCATCACCGTTTGTGTGCATTCAGTGCACCAAAGACTGTCCCTCAAGAAGTGGCCTGCAGAGTCACTTGCGCGGATGCAGATAAAAATCATATTTTTTTATTTTGTACACTATGCCATCATCCTAAGTGGACGGAAAGGATCCAATTAAATTAAATTAAATTAAATCTGTTTAAAACATTGAGTTTAAAAAAAGGAGAAGCCATCAAGAATCAATAAAGCAAATCGTCTTCGGCATAAAATGACCCAATTGGTTGATATGCCGTAAAATCCAACCAGCCAGCAATGATTTGAACTCGGATTGTTGAGTCCATTACCTCCGATGATAACCATTACACCACGCGCCTCCATAGTATATGACGACTTAAGAGTTTCATTATACGTCTTTATACGTTCAATTTCTGTTTGTGAGCTTTGTGCATATGTATGTGTGTATGTTTACGTGTGCGTGTGAGTGTGCGTGTGTGTGTGTGTGTGTGTGTGTGTGTCCAAGCTTTCATGTGTGTTTGTAAGAGGAGGTGTTGACCTTTCGTCTTGACGATCTAAGCATGGTAATTGTAGCGCAGTTAAGGACAGACGATAAGTGGGTTTACAAGCGAGTAAATCCCGCCAAGTGCCGCCTCTTACCGCTCGACTCACCATCTTGCCACACCGCCGCCCGCTGTGTTGGCCAACGTACGTTGTATATCCCATCGCTCGGATAGACGGCCTTCCGATGGCTTTCAGAAGAGAAAAAAAACAAGAAGAAAAAATAAAAGAATTAAAAATAAATGTAGCTGAATAGGAATGAAAAAGAAACAAATGAAAACGAGAGAGAGAGAAGAGACAGAGAGAGAGAGAGAGAGAGAGAGAGAGAGAGAGAATGTGCGCGCCCGCGTGTGTATGTTTGTGAGATAGTGTTCGTGAGTACGTGTGTGAGAGAGAAAGAGAGAAAGAGAGAGAGAGAGTGTGTGTGTTGTGTGTGTGTGTGTGTGAAAGTGTTTGTGTGTATGTGTAGAGAGAGGGGCAATGTTGTGAGGAGGAGAGGGAGTGTGTGCATGCATGTATGAGAGAGAGAGAGAGAGTGTGTGTGTGTGTGAGAGAGACAGAGACAGAGAGAGAAAGGGGATATGGGTAGTGAGACCGGAGAGTTTAGAGAAGGCAATGTCAAATATAAGAAAATAGAACATAGCAATGAGCGAGAAAATTATATATATATATATATATATATATATATATATATATATATATATATATATACTAGCAAATATATGCACCCTCCGGGTGCAAGTATTTAAGTTTTAATGTAATGAAATATCGTATTAAATTAGAAAGTCTAATAAAAAGGCAGATAAAAAGATATGTAACAGAGTGGGGGTATAATAGAAAAATAGAAATGAAACTTACTCTTCCATCACTCCCGTCTTTCATTGCTGAATTTTACTTATTTAACTATTTGTTAAATTAGGAAATAAAGAATAAAATGACAGTTATTTTTTCTTGTTAATTGATTTCATTTAAGATTCATTGAAGAGATTTTTGGTTATATTCATTAAAATAAAACCAAACAATTAGAAATCAATAATACTAAGCACACATTTAATAAAATCACATTTTTAATATCAATATGCAAATTAGCCTTCCCATTCACACTGCAAACCGCTATTTTTTGTATATATAAATACAATTGCATGTTATTTGTATGTAGATATGGACAACAGTAATAAAATGTAAAACGATTTTATTAATAATTCAGGTTTAAATATAAATAAAATCATGGAGAATGTGATGTAAATAACTATGTTAATTGTGACTCGTTTAGTAATATAGTTTCTGTTACGGACAGAAAAACACACAATCTCCATTATAATAAGATATATATATATATATATATATATCAACAGGATAATCATCAACAAATGCTAACAGCACGGATTCCTTTGACTCTTTCCCTCTTCCTCTATCCACCCTCCTCTCTCTCTCTCTCTCTCTCTCTCTCTCTCTGTCACACACACCATTCGTGTATCAATCATCACAAATCTGACAAATCCTCAACTCGGCATCCCATGTCCGAACAAAGCTGTTGTATATAAGCTTTTACTGGGTGGCCAGCAGACTTGCAAGTCAAAGTTTCCCGAGTCTCGCCAGTCATTTTACATATTTCTCGAAAGTAACATTCTTTTATTTTATCTTTTGATAGCACCTCACAGACACACAGACACACAGACACACACACACACACATATATATATATATATATATATATATATATATATATATATATATATATATATATAGGCACTGGCAAAAAATCGGATACTACGAGTTTTAAAAGCGAATTAAAAATAATTAAATCTAATATTTAAGGTCAAACTTTGTCTAAATCGATAAGTAGTAACATAATGACCATCATTAAAAAAAGAAAAATATCATTACATATGCAGTTTATTTTTAATTCATTTAAAGGGATTTGTCTTGGTCCATTTCGACGCGATCCACATTCTGTCTCTTTTTCAAGGGTTTTAAGCGCTTGTTTACAATTTTAATATAACATTCGCGATTGCAAAAAAAATACCAAAAATCAGGAAATTATCTGATTTTAATGAAATTTTCAGTATTGATTTATCAATTAATGAATTTTATAATGCATCAGTTATTTTATTTCAAAACTTTAATTTAATATTTTTGCTATGAAATATTAATATATAAAATTCATTTAAAATAAAAATATTCGGATTTTAAGTTTAAAATGTTATATTTTTAGATTCTAGAAATGAATATCTGTTTAATGCAAACCTTATTTTAGTCAATCAAAGTATAAGTTTTGAAGAACAACTCTATTGAAAATGTAGCCACCCTTTTAAGCAGAAAAAATGTTGATGTATAATTTTTTCTTTTATAAGATAATAGCCAATTAAATAATTATCGAAATGAGTAAAAAAGAAATCTCCAAAAAATTAATTATTTATTATTTTTTAACATTTTATTTTCCGATTTTCGGTACTTATTTTCTTATAAATTATTCCACTTAATTTTTTTTTTTCTATTTACAATTTCAGTCTTTTATCTTTTTATTTCTACTGTAATTAGTATCAAACAAGGACCAACTCGCCAATATTTTACACTCCCAAAATAAGGGGCGTCAAAATTAAGTGACCTGAAAAAAATCAGAAAGTTTTTGAATAAAATAAATAATGTATTATAAAGATCATTCATTGATAAATAAACACTGAAAATTTCATTAAAATCCGATAATTCCCTGATTTTTGGTAAATTATATATATATATATATATATATATATATATATATATATATATATATATATATATACTAGCAAATATATGCACCTCCGGGTGCAAGTATTTCAGATATCATGTTAAATTAGAAAGGCTAATGAACTGAATAAGAATTCAGATAAAAATATTTGGAACAGAGGGGTATAATCGGAAAATAGAACAACTTTGAAACTAACTGTTCCACCATTTTCCTTACTCCCGTCTTTCATTGGTAAATTTTCCTATTTAACTATTTAGTTAAAATAGGAAGAAAAGAATAAAATACAGTATTTCTTTATGTTAATAGATTTCTGTTAAGATTTATCCCCGAGATTTTTGCTCATATTTATTAAGATAAAACCAAACAATTAGAAATCAATAATACTAAGCATATATTTATTAAAATCAAATTTTTTAAGATCAATATGCAAATTAGCCTTCCCATTAACACTGTAAACCGCTATTTCGTTGAATATATAAATATAATGCATGTTATTAGTATGTAGATATTGTTAACAGTCTTAATGATGTAAAACAATTTTACTAATAATTGAGGTTTAAATAAAAAATAAAATCATGGTGAATGTGTGTAAATAACAAAGTAACTTGTGTAGTTTCGGTTACAGACAGACAAATCCACAATCTCCATTATAATAAGATATATATATATATATATATATGTGTGTCGATGTGAATAATGGTCATATGTCGGATTAAGTGCGTTGACATAAAATTTATCTATTTTTCATAATTTGCATACAGACGATGCACGCACACACAGAAACACATGTGTGTCTACTAGAAAAAGAACGTGATATATATATATATATATATATATAGAGAGAGAGAGAGAGAGAGAGAGAGAGGGAGAGAGAGGGGGCGTGGATGATTGAATGAGTGAGATTGTCTTTGTTTATCCATGACATTCAGTTTTGTGGTACACATCTTATTTCTGCGTTATACTATGTGTGCGTTTTATCTTATATCCACGTTTGTGTGCGTGATGGGTGTGATTGAGCAAGGGGTGGTGAGGCGGTGAGAAAGAGAGTAAGAGAGAAAGAGTGTGAGAGAAAGAAAGAAGAGAGAGAGAGAGAGACAGAGACAGAGACAGAGAGAGAGAAAGTCAAGTCTCAACGAAACGTCACTGAAAACAAACACAGTCGCCAGAATGTTCAACATTGAAAACCGGTTGCAGAGTCAAAGAAAGGCTTCCTTAGACACTCTGGAATAAAAAGAAAACTAATGTATGAGAAAAAGATAAGGTTTGTCTTTGAGAAATAAAGAAGTAAGGAAAAGGATGGAAAAGATAAAATGGCGGCTATGGAAGACAAAAAAAAACATGGCTTATCGTAAACACCATAGAAACTGGATCCAATGAAATAATTTACAAAAAAAACGTAAAATAAATAATTTACTAAGCCTAACTTAGTTTGACACAAGGCTACTAATATAGCGTTGCAATGCCCATTTTAAGTTGTTTACCATTTATTAGTAACGGTTATTGGGTTGGATTTTACGACATGTCAATTCTTGTTGGGTTATTTTATGTCGAAGACATCTTTGTTTTATTTCTTGTTTGGTATTTAAATTTTAAACACATTTTTAAACTTATTTTTATCTATTTAACCCATCCATAGGACCCAACAGGTACTACCACTCGATGTCAGAGTGGATCGGGGAGTAATATCAATGAACGGGTACTCCACACTATCCATTGGAGCCTCAACACTTGATGCAGTTTAACGTCATACCCAAGACATTAATGATAAAACGGAGAGAAAGAAAGAAAGGAAAGAAAGTAATGATATTAGAGTGACTGTAGTCCGAACTCGCTTACTACGATGTTGCAGTCCAGCAGCATATTAGTCACTACGAGGAGTACAGCTGGTTTGATGTTGGTGTTGGTGTCCATAGGAAAACGTCATTTATGAGTTCTTTCTTCTCCAGCAGTGTTTAGTGTATCTTTTTTTTGTCTTCTCTTGATAGTTTGTATGATAGGAAGACAGTGGCCGTACAATTGTTGTTTTGTGGGGTGCTGCTTCAAAAATTTGGTCAAAAACAGCACGCTCTTTCTCGAATTATTGCATTAAAATACAAATAAAGCAGCCTTACATTAACCCTGTTACCGCTACAGCTTGGAAGAATTCTCGCTTTATCTTATTCAAGAACAGATTTTCATATGATCGAATAATCTATCTATAACTATCCATGCCTTTCTTAAGTGTATTTTGGCATTTTAAAACGGCATCTTAAGAGGTTTGAATTCTGTTTTCCTTGTAAAAGAGCTGACTCTGCAGCTAAATCGGCTCTAGGTTTGATCCCCGACAAGTTTAAGATTCCATATATTGACTTGAAACCTAAAATTAATAGATTCCTTCATAAAAAATGGCAACAACTCTGGAATAACAACATCCACAATAAACTCTTCCTCATCAAACCCACTTTGGGAGACTGGGAACAAGATTTTAAAAGGTCTAGAAAGGAACAAGTTAGTGTGTCCCGATTACGAATTTGTCACACAAGACTAACGCACTCATATATTCTCAAACAAGAACAACACCCACAATGTGAAACATGTCAAACACCTTTGACTGTTAAGCACTTATTCATGGAATGCAGGTTTTTTTTCACACATCAGAAAACATTATTTTAATGCAAACAATATGAAAGATCTATTTGAAAATGTCAACATGGAGGACATTCTGTCCTTTTTGAGGGAAATAAAATTATACCATAGAATATAGACACGAACTTAATCAATACCATACAACATAATCCCCAATGGTGCTAACATATTGGTAAAACAATTATTAAAAAAGTGTAAATATAAATACACAACATATATTACTTCCTAACCGTTAAGCATGACATAACCCCAGACGGGTTGATATGCCGTTAAAATCAATCAACCAACCAACCATCTTTTACTTATTGCCTAAAGAGCCCAGTGTACACTACTTTCTACACATAGCTGTAGGGAGAATAATTGGATTCTATTGAAGTCAGTAAGTCAGTAAGTCTGCTGTTGGTTTGAATAAAAGCAGAAGTACAACTTAAGCAGTGTCCAAGACAGTTGGTATATATAGAAATCAAGAATGACCCATTCATGAATTTGGGTGATTTGGGTCATTCCATTCCTTAACATCTGATTGGCTGCTTGACTGCTTGATTTGAATGACATTGTGGAGTCTTATATATATCCTGTCATTCTGCAGTAGACTTTGTGATATTCGGGTTTGTATTTAAGTTACAACCGTTTGTTGCCTTGTTCGACGGTAATTGGAACTTTAATTATTCTTCAGATTCATACTTATCCTAAGAGTATTAGTGAAACCTGAAAGTTTCGTCCAGGATTTGACTAGACGGGCGGTCGGAGAGACCCCCTGCGATTAATCATCTAGTCACGTCAAGCCCTAGCACCTATATGACTGTCCCAACCCTACTGTCCTTATGGCAAGCCTCATCCTTTTTTATCATATATATGCAAGCAGATGGTGGCTGCGGTTTTATTGTCCTGGAAATGACGTTAAACTCTATCTGATGGTGAAGATCCAGTTCTGGAGCTCTGTGGAAATTAGAGGTCCAGTTTCTTAGCTCCCATTTCAGTTCTGGAGCTCTGTGAAGTAGAGTACCTCTTCATCACCATTACTCCCAGGTCACTCTGGTGGGGTAGCTTTTAGTCCCATTTCTGTTCTGGAGCTCTGTGAAAGTAGAGTACCTCTTCATCACCATTTTCCAGGTCCACTCTGGTGGTAGTACCTTTTAGGGTCCCATCTATGTTGAATAGAAGAAATGAGTTCTATAAATCTGTATAAAACATTGAGTTTTTTTTTTAATGAGAAACCATCAAGAATGAATAAAACAACGTCTTCGGTATAAAATAACCCAACAAAGGTTGACATGCCGTAAAATCCAACAAACCAAACACCCTCTGCAGATTAGGAAGGAGATTTTGTTAAAAAATATTTGCTGTGTATAATAAATAGTTTTCATTATTAGGCTACAAATTTGTTGATGTATCAACGCATCTAAAAAGTTTCAAATCTAACTTCTTTGTTGAGAATGAAGTCATCAAATGCACTTAGATTAAATCAGCAGTTTTACCATTTCTGTTTAAAACATTGAGTTTTTAAAAAAATGAGAAACCACCAAGAATGAATTAAACGAATAAAATGATCCAATGGGCTGATATGCCGTAAAATCCAACCAACCAGCCAGGATTTGAAGTCGGGTTGTCGAGTCCGTTTACCTCCGACAATAACCATAACATACGCGGCTCTATAGTATATGACGACTACACAACAACTTTCTTAAAGGCCAGGAACATTTTTTTTATTTGTTTGAAAGCCGTTGAAGAGATGACAACAGTTTTCAGGTCACTTGTTTAATTGAGACATTTTAGTGTTTTCTACTCGAACGACATTCTCGGACAACAGCAAAACTGTTGGCGTATATTTGGTTGGTTCGTCTCCTTTGAGGGCAACACCGCTGTCTCTCTGTCTCTCTCTCTCTCTCCTCCCTCCCCCTTCTCTCTCTCTTCTCTCTCTCTCTCTCTCTCTCTCTCACTCTCTCTCTCTCTCTCACTGACCAACTGACCGACATTTACAGGCTTCTATTTATATCCAGTTCCGCCGTTTTTACCCAACCGTTCGGTTCACATGTTGTTTCACATAACCTGAAGATATATTCATATTTATGCGGCCGGTTTAGCTCAGTCGGTAGAGCACTCGCCTCGGAATTGCAAGGATATGGGTCCGATAACGATTCCCGTCAACTCAGCGCATGAGTAGTACAGATTGGGTAATCTTATCTGTGCGCTAAAGGGAGGAGCTGACAGTACGTGTAGCGCTCTACCTCAGAAAGACAGTCTCTCTGATTTAGCGCTAGCGAAAAGGGGATAGACTTCCTCGCTGTTTGGCTGATATCGACAATAGGCCACTCTGCCAACTTTACTTTTTTTATATTCATATTCAATAACTATTGTGTTTCGACAGAGAGTACCTGTGACGTAATGGCTAACGTGATGGACTGCCGCATCATAGTAAGCGAGTTCGAACTCCAGTTGAGGCGTTACGTTCACTTTCGAAATAATACTCTTGGAAAAGGTATGACTCCCCTATTTCTCCATTTGTGGATTAATAGTATCACTATTGAGCTTCGAAATTAACTTTAGATGTAAACATCTCCGTTTATATTAGTATACCCCTACTGAACCTCTGCAGAGGGGCAAAGCCCCCTCAATGGGAACATTTGTTGACCATGGTTGGCGACCTGTGATGCTTAAGGATTGAATCCTAGTCGATGAGGAGACTATGACATGCAACACTCCACTTTGGCCCTTACTTAGGCTAGACGGTGGCCCTAGCACCTATATGATTGTCCAAACCCTATTGCCCTTATCGCAAGCCCAACCCTTTTTATCATATGGGTGCGGTGGCTGAGGATCTTCATGCACTGGGTACGACATTAAACTAACTGATGGTGAGGTTCCAGTTTTGAAGGTCTGGGGAATGTGGAGGACCTCTTCATCACCATTGCTCCCAGGTCCACTCTGACCCGGACTGGTAGTACCTGTTAGGGTCCTATCTTTTGGCTTAATTATAAAATTTGTTTACAAAAAAAATGAGTTTAAAAAACGTTCTTCCAAACTATTGCTTCGAATCTTTCAAAGAATTGACGGCATTAAATGGCCCACCGTGGTTGATATGCCGTAAAACAAAACAAAATAAACAAACAGAACGTGAATTAATTATTTCGTGAGCATATATCACGAATCAATCTATTCAGGATATTCACTTCTACACGAGTACATGCAGAAAATCGATCGATTTCTGATTAAATCAATACGATCGATTAATCCTCTTCTGATTACACAATAACTACAGAAAATAACATTGTAATTTCCTTTTAAATTTTGAGGTGATTTGAGTTATAAGAATTTGGATTCGACACATTCTTCAAGCTTTTGTTTGATTGATTTTCATGGCATGTCAACCCGTCTAGTGACACTGTCGACTGGGGTTGTAGAATACGCCGACTGGGTTGTAGAATCCGCCGACTGCACCTCTGTAGAGGGGTAAGACCTACCCGCCCCAAAAATTAGGACCACATGTCAACTAATCGATTTCTGATTCGGACACATTCTTCAAGCTTTTGTTTGATTGATTTTCATTTCATGACAAACCGTCTAGTCACTCTGTCGACTGGAGCTGTAGAATACGCCGACTGCACCTCTGTAGAGGGTTAAGACCTACCCACCCCAAAAATGGGACCACCTGTCTGAAGACTAAAATCTGTATCACCATCAGGTGAGCGTACCATTGCTTTAGTGTCCTTGTAAAGCATCATTATAGTGGTAACTGTTTCCTTGGGGATACTGTATGCTAGTAGAATTTTCCCTCAGTGTATGGTGTCAAATGCCTTGGAGAAATCTACAAATAGTAGTGTTACCTCAAGATTCTTTGCTCGTGATGCTTTATGACGGAATCCTAGTAGCTGAGAAGTCCATGACTTGCAACACTCCACTTTGACGGGTGGTCGGAAATGTCCCTCAAATCGATCAGCTGGTGACGTCAAGCCCTAGAATCTATAGGATGGACCCGACCCTACTGCTTTTATGACAAACGCCCAACCCTTTTTATTATTTATATGCGAGAATGCGATGGCTGAGTATTTTAGTGTCCTGGTATGACGTTAAACTGTATCTAGTGGGGAAGTTCCAATTCTCGAGTTCTATGGAGTGTGGAGATCACCTTCATTGCCATTACTCCCAAGTCCACTCAGACCCGGAGTGTTAGTACCTGTTAGAGTCCCATTTATGGGTTAAATAGAAAACATGAGTTTAAAAAATGTTGAAGACCAATCAAAAATGAATAAAATGTCTTCGGCATAAAAAATAACCCAACCAGGGGTTGACATGCCATAAAACCCAACCAACCACCCAAGCCGTCTAAAGTTATTCATGCCAATGCGTCAGGGAATCGCGTTTATTATTCATATTTACATTTTTTGTGTAATTGTTTTCTTAAGATTTTTTTGCGCACAATTATATATATAATCAAGTATTTTCTATCTAATACAAATAATTTGAACTCAGTTTTATTGGTGTCCACAGTATTTCATTGAATCAACACGATACACCAAGAATGCTGCGTGTTCTCCTGAAGACAATCCTGGAAGTAGGACTCAAGAAAAAAATAGCTATTTATTTACCTCCTATCAAACAAACCATACGCGTAAGGCTGAACTCATAAGTGACGTTCTCTTGTGGATACATACACATGGGACACACTAGTGTGGCCGATCATCAAAACCTACATAACAGCTATGTGCTGAAACTGGAAGCTGTGCTGACGCCTTGCAAGAAGCGAGAGAGAGAGAGAGAGAGAGGGGGGAAGATGGGGGTAAAGAGAATCCGTGCTGTCTGCATGACTTGATGATGATGAGGATGATGGTGATATCCTTTTCAAGTAATTAATTCTGTTATAGTTTGCACGCAGTTATCTGTTTTCAGTGACTAATGATAATAATTTAGTAACAATTATAAACTTCAAGTAACTATCTTAATACAAATAATTTACAGTCATACGTTACCACGGTATTCTATCTAATACTAATTTTCAAACAGTTTGTTTGGTTTGGTTTAGTCTTTCTTTGTTTGGTTGCATATCATCCATCGTGGTTATTTAAATGCCAAACATACGATCACTTGTAGAAGAATAGTCCTAGGTCATCTATCCTAACCCACCAGCTGGTGGGATCGAGGTAGTGTCACTCTATCTTTTATCCAGACGTTCAATCTCGAAAGTATACAACATAATATCCACCGAGTAGAGTTCGAACTTGTTACTTCGCATGTAGCCGCAGTCCCCCAGCACTACCGTCTAATCTTCCATCAGACACCCACCGGAAGCCGGTCCTCATAGAAGTAGTCCATAACGTTCTACTAACTCACCACTGTCGACGGACAAGGGAATAATAGGCTAATGAATGGATTACTCCATACTTCCCAGATATACGTAAGCGAATTGGAGCCTCCACCTAACATTTATACAGTTTAGTGCTTCCACAGTCCATAGGCACAGCCCTACTTTAGACATAGCGGACAGGTGACCGCACTACTCTGCATGAATACAACTGATATTATTGAATAAAATCATATGTTAATTCAGTTTCAATACATTTTAAAATCCTTTTCTTGAGAAACACATGATTTCGGTGACAGCTCTATACTCACCAGAAGATACAAAAAGTTAGATATTGAATAAAGGTTCGGCTTCTGGCGATAATATGAACCTCGGGATTTATTGCAAGTGTTTTATCTGGTTTTGAAGAACTATCCTTACTATAACAAGTGTTTACATAATTACGAGCAGCTTATCAATTATGAACATACCTGTTTGTATTATTAACAGCAATGAATTACCTTTAATAAGCCCACTATTTCAAACAGGAATAACATGGCGACCTAGACGAAGAACCAGAAACAGACAGGTAAAAGTAAGTTTCTTGTTTTCTTTGTTTTGAGTTTTTACGGCATATCAACCTCAGTAGGTCATTTAAATTGCCGATAAACGTTTTGAAATAAAGTAATTCTTAATGGATACTCAATTTGTTTATAAAACTTCATGTTTTTCTTATTTAATCCATAGCATGGGACCCTACAGTCACTACCACTCCAGGTCAGAGTGACCTGGGAGCAATGGGTATGAAGGGTTGCTCCACCATATCCCCAAACCTCACAACCTGGAACCTCACCATTCAGACTACAATTTAACGTCATCCCCAGGACATGTAGACCCTTCAGCCACGCCTTCTAGCCACCCATATGATAAACAAGGGTGGGCTTGCCATAAGGACAATAGGGTTGGGCAATTCATTATTAGTGCTAGGGGCTTGACGGACCAGTCTTTGATCGGAGAGGCGTTCTCTCCGATTGCCGTCTAGTAAAGAAAAGCCCAAAGTGGAGTATTGCACAGTCTGGCTGCCTTCAACCACCTGGGGTTCTTCCCTTTAGCATTACGGGTCGCCATCCCACGCCAACAGGTGTGACCCCATTGAGAGTCTTACCTCCTCTTTGCAGGAGGTGCAGTCCCGTTACATTCTAACGCCACCAACCGACAGCCGGTAAAAATTAATACCATCATCTCTAATCTATCTGGACTTTAATTGCTTTAGTGTTGACTGAGTTTATCAATAAACACCACGAACTTTGATGGAAAAGTTAACAAATTAAGTTTTATTATCTTTTTTTCTGTTACCCAAAGGGATATAATAATAAGTCCAAACGCCACAGCTCTTCAAACAAACAGTTAATGAATACTCTGATAGCAAGACTAGCTACAACCTAGACGAATACCCTCGTGCTAGTCCATATCTTTTATGTGTTTCGTTGACAGTCCTAATTTTCTTATAGGGGAAGAATATCCTTCGCTTATACAAGAATTTCCTAGATGGAAAATTCATCTAACCGGTTTACAATTTAAAAGTCGTTGGCACATGAGCAAATAGGGGCCGAAGGCTTTCACAGTAGACAAAAAAATGTTCAGAAGAAATGTGACAATGAAAAAACTCGCTGGGCTAACTGTGCGGGTGGATGCCAGGATGACCGGTTTTCTTAACTAATATTTTTAGTTTATTTTCCTTCAATGTCTTTGGTAAATCACAGCATCAGTCTCCAATATTTTATGAACATTTAATCTTAAGTACTTAAGGGGCCGGGTTAGCTCAGTCGTAGAGCGTTCGGGCTAGAAACCACAAGGTTTCTAGTTCGATACTGGTACCCGCCAACTCAGCCGTATGAGTAGCACAGGGATCGCTGCGGTAAAGTAAGAGCTGATGGTAGGTGTGGCGCTCCACCTTCAGTGCTAAAAACAAATCTTCCTTGGTCTAGGCGCTCAAGTTGAAAAGCGGATAGACTCCCTCGCTACTGGTTGATACCGACTTAGGGCCGCGCCCGTCGACTTTACTTTACTTTATACTAAGTACTTAGATTAAATGTTCATAAAATCATGAGGACTGATGCTGTATCTTACCAACATTAAGGGAAAATAGAACTAAAAAAATATGTATTAAGAAAACGTGCTCATTCCGGCATTACAACACAATTAGCCCAGCGAGTTTTTCTTACTTGGTCCAAATTCTTCTGAAACCATTCCTTTTGCGTCTACTGTGAAGCTTTCGCCCCCTATTTGTCACGTCTCAACGACTTTAAATTGTAACCGTTAGATGAATTTTCCATCTTAGGAAATTTTTATAAGAAGGAATTTCCCCTATAAGGAAAATTGGACTCTGTCCAACGAAACACATAAAAGATTGACTACACGAGGTATTCGTCTAGTTGTAAGTAGTCTTGCTATCAGAGTATTCATTACTGTTGTTTTGAAGAGCTGTGCGTTTGACTCTAATTATTTTATATCCCTTTGTAACAGAAAAAAATAATAAACTTATTTGTTAACTTTTTCCAGAATTCAGTGGTGTTTATGATAAAACTCAGTCAACACTAAGCAATAAAAGTCGCAGATAGATTAGAGATTGATGGATTAATTTTTACCGGCCTGTCGGTTGCATGGGCGTTTTAGAACTGCTACGGACTGCACCTCTGCCAAGAGGAGTAAGACTCCTCCAATGGGCCACCGTGTGGCCGTGGGTTTTGGCGCGTAATGCTAAAGGAAAGCAACCCAAGCGTGGTCGAAGTCCATTGACTCTTGCAATACTCCCACTTTGGGCCTTTTCTTTACGCTATTAGGGCAATCGGAGAGACCCTTCTCCGATCAAACGACTGGTCACTGTCAAGCCCTGCACCTATTGATTGCCCCAACCCTATGTCCTTATGGCACAGCCCCCAACCCCTTTTTATATATGGGTGCTAGAAGGCGGTGGCTAACGGTCTACAGTTCCTGGGAATGACGTTTTAAATTGTATCTGATGTTGAGGTATCCAGTGGGAGGTTTGGGAATGTGGAGCAACCCTTCATCACCATGCTCCCAGGTCCACTCTGACCTAGGAGTCGGTAAGTACCGTTACGGTCCCATCTATGGCATTAAATAGAGAAAAAACATGAGTTTACTTAAACAAAAGAGTATCCATTAAGATACTTTATTTCAAAACTATCGGCATAAATGACCTACTGAGAGTTGATATTGCCGTAAAACAAAACAAAGAAACAAAGAAAACTTACTTTTTACCTTCTGTTTTTCTGGTTCTTCGTCTAGGTCGCCATGTTATTTCCTGTTGAAATTAGTGCGGCTTATTAAAGGTTAATTCATCTGCTGTTAATCAATACAACAGGTATGTCATAATGATAAGCTGCTCGTAAATTATTAACACTTTTTATAGTAAGAATAGTTTACTTCAAACCAGATAAAATCACTTGCAATATCCCCGGAGGTTCATATTTATCGAAGAAGCCCGAACCTTCTATCTCAATATCTTAAACTTTTGTATCTTCTGGTGAGTATAGAAGCGTCAACCGATCATTGTGTTTCTCAAGAAAAGAGATATTTCAAAATGTATTGAAACTGAAGTTAACAATCATGATTTTTATTCAATTAATACAGTGATTACATGCAGAGCTAGTGCGACCTCCACAAATAGGGCGTGCCTGGCTTGAAACACTAAACTGGTATGTATGGTGGTTGAGGCTCCAAATTCTAGAATATCGGAAAGAGTATCCATTCATTGCCATTATTCCCTTGTCCCACTCTGACCATGGTGTAGTTAAGAACCTGTTATGGGGACTTAAATTCTATGAGTACGTCCCCGTTGTGTTTGGATAACGTACTGGACTTGCCCTACAATCGAAGTACAGCAAGTTCGAACTCTACTCGTGACTATTCCATGGTTTACTTTCAGATATCTACTCTTGGAAAAGACATGACAAACACCCCTCATCCCACCAGCTGGGTAGATAGTACCCTCACTATTCATTTTCTACCAAAGGATGATTTGGCATTAAATAACCCACGATGGGCTGATATGCAACCAAACAAAGAAAGACCTAAACCACAACCCAAAACAAAACCTGTTTGAACAAGATAGAATATTAGATAGAATAGTGGTACACGTATGACTGAAACTATTGTGATAAGAATATTTACTTGAATGTTAAATTGTTTACTAAAAAATTATTTTATCATTAGTCACTTGAAAACAGATAACTGCTGCTGCAAACTATAACAGAATTAATACTTGAAAAGATATCACATTCATCATCATCACTCAATCAAAGTCATGCAGACAGGCACGATTCTCTACCCTATCATCTCCCCCCCTTCTCTCTCTCTCTTTCGCTTCTTGCAAGGCCGTCAGGCACAAGGCTTCCAGTTCAAGCACCATAAGCTTGTATGTAGCTTTTTGATGATCGGCCAAACATAGTGTGCTCCATGTGTATGTATCCACAAGAGAACGTCCACTTCTATGAGTTCAGCCTTACGCGATATGGTTTGTTGACTAGGAGCGTAAATAAATAGCCTACTTTTTTCTTGAGTCCTTACTTCCACGCGCATTTCTTCAGGAGAACACGCAGCATTCTTTGTGTTTTTCCAGAAACTTGGACACCATAAAACTGATTCAAACTTATTTGATTAGATAGAAAATACTGATATAATATATTGTGCGCCAAAAAATTCTTAAGAAACCAATTACACCAAAAAATGCTAAATTATGATAATAAACGCCAGCTATTTCCCTGACGCATTGGCCATGATAACTTAGCACGGCTGGGTGGTTGGAGTTTGGCTTTTATGGCATGTCAACCCTGTTGGGTTATTTTTGGACCACCGAAGGACCCATTATTCCATTTTATCTGACGCTACTTCGGTCCATTTCAACATATTTTTCTCTAAACCACTGTTTAATTTAACCCACTAAAACTGGCGACTCTAATCAAGGCTTATACTAGGGCACTAACAACTCCGGCAACTCGTCTTGAGCACTGGACTTCACGCACGGAACAAGTAATGGCAATGAAGGTGATCTCCACACTCCATAGAACTCGTCCACATTAGCGATAATAGAATTTGGTCAACTTCCCTAAACAGTAACGTCATACCTCAGGATCACTAAACATACTCCAGCCATCGATTCTCGTGCACGATACTAAATAATTTAAACAGAAAGGCGTGGGTGAGAAAGACAGCGACCTTACCGCTCACTCTCAAAAAGGCTAGCACATAAAGAGACGGGTCGGGTCCAGTCCTATAAGATTACCAACCATCGTTAGGGACTTGACGTCACCAGCTCGATCGGATTTCTGACGGGAGCGACGATTCCGACCACCCGTCAAGTGACCAATGTCGTGTATGCCATATATTCTACTTAATGAAGTTCTGGACTGACTGGCCTCAGGCTGAACACTAAGGCATTTATCCTGTACCTAAAGCAGCAAGACTGCAACAAGGAATATACCTTAGAGGTAACCTACTATTGTAGATTTCTCCAAGACATTTGACACCATACACTGAGGAAAAGTTCTACTAGACATACAGGTATTCCCCAATGAAAACAGTTATCGCAACGCAATTAATGACACAAAGGACACTACAAGCAAAAGTACGCTCACCTGATGGTGATACAGATTTTTACCGTCTTCAGAGCAGGTGGTCCCATTTTTGGGGTGGGTAGCGTCTTAACCCTCTCCGTGCACGCCTTATTACTACACACTTCGACCCAGACCAATTTCGTGCTGCATCACGTAATCCCGAGAATTGTGTATTGAAATGAAATCAATCAAACAAAACATGTTGAAGAAATGTCCGAATCAGAAATCGATTAGTGCACATGTGGTCCTACATTCTGGGGGTAGGTCTTACCCCTCTACAGAGTGCAGTCGGCGGGATTCTACAACCCCACGTCGGCGCTTTATTCTTTACAACCCCAGCGGACAGTGTTTCACTAGCACGGTCGTTTGACATTGCCATGAAAATCCAATCAAACAAAAGCTGTAACTATGTGCGCGAGAGTTCCGCAAACACCTTTCTATATATATCTCTTCAAAATTAAAAGAACATATATCTCTTTCTAATATAATCTGGCTATTGTGTAACAGAAGAGGATTAATCATCGTATTGATTTAATCAGAAATCGATCGATTTTCTGCATGTACTCGTGTACGAAGTGAATATCCCTAATATATGTTTGCATTTCGTGAATATTATGCCTTCACGAAAATATTAATTCACGTTCTGTTTTGTTATTTTTGTTTGTTTACGGCATATCAACCACCGGTGGGCCATTTAATGCTTTCAATTCTTTGAAAGATTCGAAGCAATAGTTTGGAGTAACGTTTTTTTATAACTCATTTTGTGTAAACAAATTTATAATTAGCCAAAAGATAGGACCCTAACAGGTACTACAGTCCGGGTCCAGCACGATGGACCTGGGAGGCAATGGTGATGAAGAGTCCTCCACATTCCCCCAGACCTTCAAAACGGAACCTCACCTCAGTTTAGTTTAAATGCTCGTACCCCAAGTGCACTGAAGATCCTCAGCCACCGCACCCATATGATACAAAGTGTGGGGCTGCGATGAAGCAATAGGGTTTGACAATCAATTATAGGTGCTACGGCCACCGTCGCCAAATGGGACATGTGATTGCACTCGACTAGGATTCAATCCCTAAGCATCACCAGGTCGCCAACCATTGTCAACAAATGTTCCCATTGAGGCGGGCTCGCCCCTCCCTGCAGACGGTTCCAGTAAGGGGCTTTACAATATTAAACGGAGATGCTACATCTAAAGTTAATTCGAAGCTCAATAGTGATCTTCAATCCACAAATTGGAGCATAATAGGCGGAGTCATACCTTTTTCAAGAGATTATTTCGAAAGGTGAACGTTAAACGCCTCAACTGGAGGTTCGACACTCGCTTACTATGATGCGGGCAGTCCATCACGTTAGCCATTACGTCACAGGCTACTCTCTGTCGAAAACACAATAGTTATTGAAATGAATATAAAAAAAGTAAAGCTTGAGCAGATGTGGTCCTTATGTCAAAATCAGCCAGAACAGCGAGGAAGTTGCTATTCCCCTTTTCGCCTTTAGCGCCTAAATCAGGAGAGACTGTCTTCTGAGGGTAAGAACGCTTACACGTACTGTCACAAGCTCTCCCTTTAGCGTCACAGATAAGATTTACCCATCTGTACTACTCATGCGCGGAGTTGACGGAATCGTTATCGGACCCACTATCCCCTTGCCCAATTTTCCGAGGCGATTGCTCTAACCGACTGAGCTAAACGGCACGCTATTGAAATACTGAATACTTATCTTCAGGTTATTGTGAAACAACATGTGAATCGAAACGGTTGTTTGTAAAACACGGACAACACTGAATATAAATAGAAGCCTAGAAAGTCGGTCAGTTTGGTCGTGATCGAGAGAGAGAGAGACGACGAGAGAGCAGAGCGTAGAGAGAAAGGGGAAGGGAGTGGAGATGAGAGAGACAGGGGAGGGAAGGTGTAGTACAGATGAGAGAGACAGAGAGAGAGACAGCCTGGATGTTGCCCTCAAATGAGATCTATATATCTATCAAATATACCGGCCAACAGTTTGCTGCTTGTCCAGAGAATGTCGTTCGCAGTAGCAAACTACTAAAACATGTTGACCTGAAAACTCTTGTCATCTACTTCACACGGCTTTCAAAAAATAAAAAAAATGTTCCTGGCCTTTAAGAAAGTTGTTGTGTAGTCGTCTCAATACCTATAGAGCCGCGCTATTTGTTATCGGTATGTCGGGAGGTAAACGGACTCGACAACCCGACTTCAAATCTGGCTGGTGGTGCGATTTTACGGCCATATCAACATGGGATCATTTATTCGTTAATCCATTCTTCTGGTGTATCTCTGCATTTTTTATCAAAAACTCAATGTTATAATCACAAAATGGTAAAAACTGCTGATTTAATCTAAGTGCATTTGATCGATTCATTCTCAACAATAGAATTTACATTTGAAACTTCGCAAGCGTGTATAGCGTCAATCAAATTTGTAGGCCTAATGATGAAAAAAATTTATTATACACAGCAAATATTTTTTAACACCTCTCCTCCTTTAACATCGCGCGGATTGTTGGTTGGATTTTTACGGCCATGTTCAACCTTTCTTGGGTTATTTCCTATACCGAGAGGACGTTTTTATTCCTTCTTTGATGGTTTCTCATTAAAAAAAAAAACTCTAATGTTTTTTAAAACAGATTTATAGAACTCATTTCATTCAGGACTTCCAAACCTCATCAGTGAATGGACTCTAAAACCGCTAATAAGCCCACCAGAGAGCTTGAGACTCCTATCTGCGCAATCAATAATTGGTGGCCGTATTGTAACACAAGAACCCAACGTCACTACCTTCCATAGACTCTTTCCACAGCAAGCCCAGAAACTGGATCTTTCACCCAGTCCAGACTAGATCTGGGTTTAATTACCCGTCAACATTTCCAGGGACAAGTAAACACCCGCTGCTCCGACTCGCGCCGCACGCCACCTCTGCTTGCCTACAATAACTAACTCACATACTATAACACCAGATGAGGCGTTGACCATAAGACAGTAGCGGGTTCTCGGGACAGCATAGTGTAGGGGCCGTTGACTGCATGACTAGATGATACGCCGATCGCAGGGGTCTCTCCGACGCATCCGCCCGTCTAGTCAAATCCTGGACATACTTCAGCGTTTCATATACTCTTAGTGATAAGTATGAATCTTGTTAAGAATAAATTATGTTCTATTAACCGCCACCCGTGCCCATAATGGTGCTCCTTGTCACACGAGAGCGTCAACACAAAACCCGGTTATCGTCTTCAGCCACAGACTACCCAAACGCCCCGCCAAACCTCACAACGGCTAACTCACAGCACTGACAGACGTAACTTATTACTATCTCCACAATGTTCTCATTCAAATCAAGCAGCTCAAACGCAGCACATTTCAGAAGTCAACAGAACTCCAAAATCACCCAGAAAATATCCGCATTTGATATAAATTTCATCTGCCATTCATCCCTTCTATACCAACTGTCCTTGGACACTGCTCTTGAAGTGTGATGAACTTTTATTCAAACCAACAGAGCAATCCCTTTCATGGACTGAAGACCACTACTGACTTCAATTAGAACTCCAATTATATCTCCTATCCAGCTACCTGCTAGAAAGTTAGTGTACACTGGCTTCTCTTTAATGGCAAAGTGAGTCATAGCCCTAATGGTATCTCATGATCTCGATCTTCAACTGACATGCGCGACGCGTGCGGGTTCTTATGTCTATCGCTTGTATACAACGGTTAGCGAGTATAGATCGCTAAAACCAATCGACGCTCGCTGAATACGTATAATATATCCTCTCTCACTACCTTGTTCCGAATGCATTTACTCGACACACTATGGAATTTTCACGTATGGTATTGCGATACTCTTAAGTTGCATATGTCTCTCTACGCACAGTTATTATTAGTCTGTCACTCAGCAGAAACGGCTAACCAGACAGTCCTTCACATAACAATCTCCACTACCGTTCTACATGTTTCATTGATTGTTCTCGCATTAAATAATGTTTCATATAATGTGCTAGATACAGCACACGCTAACCACCGGGAAGCTCGGGCGCTACGTAACCACTGTGAAAAAAAACCTGCATCCATGAATAAGCTGCTTAACAGTCAAAGCGTGATTTGACATGTTTCCACATGTGCGGTCTTTGTTCATTGTTTTAGAATATAGGACGTGCGTTAGTCTGTGTGACAAATTCGTAATCGGATACACTAACTTGTTTCCTCTAGACCTTTTAAAAATCTATCTTCCCAGTCTCCCAAAGTGGGTTTGATGAGGAAGAGTTTATTGTGGATGTTCGTCATTCCAGAGTTGTTGCCATTTTATGAAGGACATCTATCTAATTTTAGGTTTCAAGTCAATATTATGCGAATCTGTAAACTTTCCGGGGATCAAACCTTAGAGCCGATTTAGCCTGCAGCAGTCAGCTCTTTTACAACGGAAAACAGATCAAACTCTTAAGATGCCGTTTTTAAAATGCCCAAAATACACTAAGAAAGGCATGTAGTTATAGATAGATTATTCGATCATATGAAAACTGTCTTGAATAACTTGTTCCTGTTCTAGACCTTTTAAAATGCTTGTTCCCCAGTCTCCCAAGTGGTTTTGATGAGGAAGAGTTTATTGCCTGCTGGATGTTGTTATTCCAGAGTTGTTGCATTTTTTTATGCAAAGAATCTATTAATTTTAGTTTCAAGTCAATATATGAATCTTAAACTTGCTCGATCTCTCTCTT
>CM042144.1:74122316-74127656 GCA_023376005.1 Doryteuthis pealeii | reverse complement strand
AAGCAAAGCCATTCAATGGTAACAGCGCTCTTTTTCTTATCATGTTTTTTTTATTACTTTCTCTCTTTTTTTCTCTCATTTTTTAACTCCTGGAAAGTATTAGTAATTTTTTTTTAATTAATTAGTTTGTTATTTTTCTTTGTTTATTTTCAAGGGTCACTCGTAAAAATCGCAAAATCGTCGTTGCTTTATACGTGACGCGGAGTAGTACTCATGTCTAAAAAAAAGTGTTCTTACTCGATGACGTTGCCCAACAAACTAAACCAAAGTACATTTAAACCCAGATTTATAAACTACTGAATAGATGTTTAAACATGTTTCTATAAACTCTGTTACCGACGCCATCCAATAGGAGGTTATCTTTATTAATCAACAGAACTATTATTTGACTGAATTTCTTTTGTTAAATCTAATCAATATTTTATCTGGATTTGTTAGGATAATTTATTACAATTAACAAAATATAGTGCAAAAGGTTTATGAGTTTATTTCTTAACCCTTTGCATACCAAATTTCTCCCGTGGCTGTTCCAAATGTTCTTGGTATTTTTTACCTGTATGATGGGATATCGTTGTATCTATATTTTATATTATTATAGATTATATATTATTAAAGCTATATATAACTCATCCCTCTCAAAATATGTCTGGAACATCAAAAATAATTACGGTATAGATCCTATCATAAAATGGGAAATCATAAAAAGAATCTCACTGCTACCAACCAGGTTATAGATTCTGCTACTTATGTTACAAGGAAAAATTAGCAATAGTTTGTTATACCAACACCTGGGAACTTTAGAACTTTGATAAATGCATGCACAGACGCAAATGGCTACGATGACAATTCCAACTGGAATTTTTAAAAAGTTTTTTTCAAGTTTTATTTTTAATTCTTAAAGAAATTTCTTTAAAGAAGATATTTGAAAAGGTTTAAATTTAATTTTTTTTTAAATGTTTAAAAAATTTTTTTTTTTAATATTCCACGTTAACATTTATATTTAGGAGACAACAACATTGTGTTTGACATTCAACTTTTCAAAATGACGCAACAACGTTCATTAACTGTGAAACTGTTTTCAGCGGTCATAATTGCAATATTGACTTCCGCAGTAATTAATCAATATCTTGATTAATTCAGTGGAATTAACCCTGAAGATCCTTATAGTGAAACTCGAGTAGGTTATTTCTATACACACTGCAATACACACACACCCACATATATATATATATATATATATATATATATATATATATATATTCTTCACCTCCTTCCTCTTCATCTTCTTCATTCTTTTGTCTTACAGGATATATATGTACATATGCACACACACATCCACACTCACACAAAAACACACATATACACACATCCACACACACACACACACACACACACAAACACACACACACACATATATATATATATTTATATATATATAATCTAAAAAAATCTCCATATCCATTTATCTACATATATTTCTGTTAATTCATCTAATCATGATCCGGCTGGAAAACTGAGCGCTGTTTTCTTCTACTTCCCGCGCAATCCTGGCCTTTTCTGCCATTGTTTCGCTCTTTCCCACTCTGTCTCATGCCTGACTGTTTGACATCGGCGACATCTTGGCAGCTCTCACCGTCCATCCTTCTGACTTGGCTGGAGAAAACGCCGACAGGTCCCCATAAATCATATTTCAAATGACGCATTACATTCACAACACAAGAGCTATGCCGTCCCGCGGGCCATAGGTCTTTGGAATTTCAAAACAGAAAGTGGAGCTTCTTTCTTGGTTCATAAGTCAAATAATAATAATAATAATAATAATAATAATAATAATGATAATATATATATATATATATATATATATATATATATATATATATATATATATATATAAAGACGGAGAGAGTGTGGTGTGCGAAGAGATTAATAGAAATAGATAGATAGATAGATAGATAGATAATTGACCATAAATAAGTACACCCAAAACGATTTTTGTATAAAACGTTATTATTAGTTATCTTTAGTACCAACTTAGTACAATTAAAAACATGTGTGTATGTACATTTTATTTGTATGGAGAAGTTCCTAAATCGGAACACTACCACCGCCAACTGATCTGGTCTACTGAATATCTATCTATCTATCTATCTATCTATATATATATATATATATATATATATATATATATATATATATACATGTAATAAATCTAATGAGTCAGACAAACCTACTAAGGGTTTCGCTTAATGCTCTTCAGGGCTAATATCTGACGCTTAGTCAGTCAGATCTTAGCCCTGAAGAGCATGAAGCGAGACTTTTAGTAGGTTCGTCTGACTCATTTGATTTATCTTTATTATTTGCTCTACTTAGGTATTGAGCACTTTTTACTTATTAGCTTTAGTCTCCCGGCGGTTTTGTATGAATATATAAATATTATGTATATATACGCATATAAATTGTTTTTTCTTTTGGCCAAAATATTGTACCAATAGATTATTTTTGGTTGGTACGATTATCTTGGTCTTTTCTTTTTTCAAAAAACTTTTTCTCCCCTGTTGATGTTTGGTAGTATATTTTTTCAATCAAACTATTTGCTGTTTTTTTTCTCACCGCGAGGATTTACCAATAAGTTTGGTATTTAAATCTATCTATCTATCTATCTCTCTCTCTCTCTCTCTCTCTATATATATATATATATATATAATATATATATATATATATATATATATATATTATTTGCCTAGGTTTCCCTCTAATGGTTCTTCAGGGTAATTCTGAATTATCCTGAAGAACCATTCTGATGAAACTTAAGTAGATAGTGTCTGACTCATGTATGTTCTCATTATATATATATATATATATATATATGTGTGTGTGTGTGTGTGTGTGTGTGTGTACACAATTATGTTGCTACAGAGTATCAGTGTTCTAAAACCGGTAATCAATAATGCCTAATCATCTCTAGAACATTTCTAGCAGGATATAACGCTGAAAGTTAGAACATTAATACATTCAAACACTAAAGACAAATACAGTGTGATTTTCCCGTTTTCAAAAATCACACCAGTAAGACCGAGTGTGAAATATTAAAAACACCCCCCACCCCCCCAAAAAAAACAGGCCTGAAGAAACAATATGTCGAAATAAATTTATATTCTAAACAAGCCATATATCCATTTATTTATTCATTTAGTTATTTATAAAACTCCTTATATGAAAAATATATACGCAACTCTTTATATGTACGTTTAAGTTCTCATTTTCGCTCAGTCCTATCAAAGTAATACTTGATATCATTGATTGGTGATATGAAAAGGACCTTGACGTTCTCGGGTGCAGACAAAGGGAAGCGTAAGTGTCAATCGAAAAACTCATGCAAATTAAAGTGTACAAAATGACTTCCACCCAGAAGCTGACCATCATAAAGTATCATGTGATAGAAGCTAGACTGGCACATAGAAGCAGTCAGATCAGAGCATCGATGCAAGGGAGAGAGAGTGAGAGAGAGAGAGAGAGAGAGAGAGAGAGAGAGAGAGATTGACAGCCCTGACGGTGGGACTTTAGAATACAACGACTGCACCTCTGCAGTCTCTGTTAGCCGTGGATGGTGACCCTGTTGCTTAAGAACGGAATCTTGGCGACTGAGCTGTCCGACATACAACACTCCACTTTGGCTCTTACTTGGGCCAGATGGGCGGTAGTAGAGTCCTCCTCCAACCAATCAGCTGGTCATGTCAGGCCGTGGCGCCTATATGATTGTCCCGACCCTGTTTTTCTTATGGCAAGCCGCGACCCTTTTTATCATATATGTTCTGAACACCCTCAGCCACCGCCTTCTACTACATATTCGATAAAAAGGGCTGTGGCTTGCATTAAGGGCAATAGTGTTAAACTGTATCTAGTGGTGTATCTAATTCTGAAACTCTGGGGGATGTGGAGTACTGCTCTACCGCCATTACTCCCAGGTACCTGTTAGGGTCCCATCTCTGCGTTGAATAGAAAAAAATGAGTTTTAAAAATGTGTTAAAAATTGAATACCCATTAATAATCAATAACACAAATTGTCTTCGGCATAAAATACCCCAATAAGAGTTTACAATCTAATCAACGTAAAAATCTAACCAACTAACAAACGGACCCTTTTTCTAAGCTGAGTGCAAACAACTACTTTTCCGAATCCTACCACAAACGCAGGCGTGTTTCTAATTCTGAATGAACCTTTAAATTAATAGATGGCCCATAGCACGTGTCGAACGCAAGGTTGTCAAAGGTGGATGACAGCTATATCGTGTTGTTATGTCAAAGCAAGCACACGATGAGGTGACATGAAAAAGACCTTGATGTCCTCGGGTGCAGAGTAAAGGAAGTACAACTGTCAATCGAAAAGCACTTGCAAATTAAAGTAAATAAAATGACTTCCACCCGGAAGCTGAACATCATAAAATATCACGTGATAGAAGCTAAAAGAGAATTTAGGAAAGATAAAGGGAGTAAGCGGACATAATGAAAGATGAAAAGAAGGAAAAAAAGAAAAAAGAGGCAGATAGACAAAGAGACCGATAGATTGAGAGAGAGAGAGAGGGGGGAGAGGGGGGAGAGAGAGTTAAATCAACATAATTAAACTTTTTACATATTGAAATATAGTTGTTGAGTAAACATATCAAATGTTGTAATAATCAAATTTTCTCACTGTAGTATATCCATAGGTACTTCGAATTGGTAAATAATAGGCTGGACTGGGTTCTAAATTAACTGCACCATATTGTCCTAATGTACACGAATATGATGACCTTGTGTCAAACTAACCTAACTTGCTAAATATCATAACTAAATGATATATCCAAAAATGTGAACGAGAACGAAAGAAAGAAAGAAAGAAAGAAAAAGAGAATGTAATGAAAAAGAAAAAAGAAAGAAAAAAATGAAAAATACAAAATACGATTGACGACAAGAAAAAAGAACATTTCAATAAAAAAAAGAAATTGAA
Organism: Doryteuthis pealeii; assembly: GCA_023376005.1. NCBI lineage: Eukaryota > Metazoa > Mollusca > Cephalopoda > Myopsida > Loliginidae > Doryteuthis > Doryteuthis pealeii. Next base: position 74,122,669 of record CM042144.1, on the reverse strand, counting down.
AGGTAACAAGAAAAAAAGAAAGAAAGAAAAAGAAAGAAAAGAAAGAAAGAAAGAAAGAAAAAGAGAATGTTTGAAAGAAAAAAGAAAAAAAAATGAAAAATACAAAATACGATTCATGACAAGAAAAAGAGCATTTCAATAAAAAAAGAAACTTAAAGGTAACAAGAAAAAAAGAAAGAAAGAAAGAAAGAAAGAAAAAGAGAATGTAATGAAAAAGAAAAAAGAAAGAAAAAAATGAAAAATACAAAATACGATTCATGACAAGAAAAAAGAGCATTTAAATAAAAAAAGAAACTGAAAGGTAACAAGAAAGGAAAAAAGAAAGAAAAAAAGAAAGAAAAAGTGATTATAAT
>CM042144.1:74107316-74117316 GCA_023376005.1 Doryteuthis pealeii | reverse complement strand
TATATATGTGTGTGTGATATTAGTAATAGTAATAGAGGAAAAAAGTTAAGTGTCTACCATGGTTTCGATCTACATGATGTAAACAGGACCCAACCTTATACTTAACTAATTCCCGGTCATTTCGCAGTTTAACTAAGTAATAACACCGACTTAGTTAAATATAAAAGTCATAATGAGATCATTGAGATTGAAAACATGGTAGACCTTTAATTCACCTCCACTATTACTACTACTATTATTATTAGTTAGGCTATTACTACTAGTTAATTATAATAATAATAAAAATATAATTAGTTAGGGTAGCGAAGTCATTATGTCAACAGCGCTTGGTCACAATCAATTTTTTGCAAATGTGATTTTCAAACCATATGTTTCGCTATCCTATATATGCTCTATCAATGATATATAGCACTATTTACTTATAGATATAGCAAACTATATTATCAATAGCAATATATATATATATATATATATATATATATATATATATATATATATATATATATCAATAACACACACACACCACATATATATATATGTATATATATAATTATAAGATTTTTGGATGTTTGTTTATTTTAGAAGCATTGTTAAATAAAGTATATATTATTATTTATATTTTTTGCTTGAAGGCAATTACAATGCGTATATCGCATAAAATTCGATAATTATAGAGATAATAATGACAAGTGAATTTCGGTAAAGAATTATTCTGTGTAGAAACAGTCTGTACGATATTCTACATACAGAATAATTCTTTACCGAAATTCACTTGTCATTATTATCTTCTATAATTATCGAATTTTATGCGATATACGCATTGTAATTGCCTTTCAAGCAAAAATATAAATAATATAATATATATATATATATATATAATATATATAGATATATTATATATATGCTATTGATAATTTGGTTTGCAATATCTATAAGTAAATAGTGCTCAATCATTGATATATATTATATATATATATATATATATATATATATATATGTGTGTGTGTGTGTGTGTGTGTGTGTGTGTGTGTGTGTGTGTGTGTGTGTGAAGAAAATGTTTTTCAAACATATAACAGACACAAGATGTTAAGATCAAAGGAAAAAATTTAAATGTCTATACTTAAGTATTTCGGTTTATGATAAACCATCATCGGGACAATGCAAGATAAATTTTTGTAAGGGAGAAAAATGAAAATGTTCGGTGTATGGTCAATGTGGGAATATAATGTTATTTACCGTTATATATATAATATTCTTCCATTCTTTTAATAAATATCCGATTAGAACTTGATGAGCGTGGAATAAAAGTATTAAATCGATCTCTCTCCCACCGTCAACTCTACATTTTTATTTTAATAAATAGCTCAAATTATGTTATTTAAAGCATACTACAAATTCTTTATCCGTTCATATATATATATATATATATATATATATATATATATATATGAGAAGTAAACAACAGACGATGTTTGTGATATGGCTATTTTCAGCCGACAATATTTGGGAGAATATGTGCTTAATTGAAGTCGGACCTAATTTTTTATGAAAGTTAATTAATAATTAATTAATTAGGCGGGATTACCTATTAAATTTAAGGCTAAACAAATCGAGAAAATGTACATACAGAGATTGATTTTTTCTCGATTTGTTTAGCCTAAATTTAATAGGTAATCCCGCCTAATTAATTAATTATTAATTAATTAACTTTCATAAAAATTAGGGCCGACTTCAATTAAGCACATATTCTCCCAAATATATATATATATATATATATATGGTCATCCACTGACACGTGTTTCGACTTATCAAGTCTCTTCAGTGTGGCTAGACATTTTATAAACCACCTTAACCATTAGGCTGTCTTCCCTTACAGGATGGGAAGGGGATTTTAACTGTTTTAATACACACATCGCTTTGTGTGTAAAGGCCGTCACAGAGTGCTCCATTCAGAGAAGAGCGTTGCGTTTACGCTTGAGTTGGCGGCCGTCATATATATATATATATATATATATATATATATTATTTTATAAAAAAGGAAGGTCTGCAAAATGGATTATGTTTTTTTTAAATTATTATTTTACATTTGCGACACATGTTTCAGATCTTCTGATATCTTCTTCAGGCGTTAATTAACCATTTATATTCGAATATGAATATGTTCACGCAGACACACAGACACACACACACACACACACACACACACACACACAACACACACATATATATATATATATATATATATATATATTATATATATATATATATATAACACGTATCTAACCCTCCCTTCCTGTTTGGTCGGAGTGTAGAGAGAAATTTAATTTGTAATATATGTGTTTTAGCAAGTGTGCGTTCCTGTGTGGTAGGTCATAAATTTGACATCTTGAATTTTTTTATAGTTGTCTATTTTTTTTTTTATATTAATAGCCAAACCCCTTCTTCTGGTGTTGTTTGTTAGATTTTTGATATTTGATAGGTCGTATGTGTGTGTTTGTAATTTACATTCGGTTCTAATGGGAGGTTTGTGTATGTGTGTGCGTATGTGGGTGTGTGTGTGTGTGTGTGTGTGTGTGTGTGTGTCTTTGTTCATGGTTGCGTTGGGTGTATGTGCATCTATATGCATAAAAAATAAAATTATGTATATTTTTTATACTACATAGTTTGCATATACATATTTTGTATACATACATATACATATATATATATACACACACATATATATATATACATATATACACATATATATTTTACATTACATAATTTGTGTATTTTATTATGTATTTCATATGTTTGTGTAGTGAAGTTGTTGGTGTTGTTGTGTGTGTGTATGTATGTGTGTATGTATGTGTGTGGTTAATTTCAGTTTAGTTGTGTATTTGTATGTGTGTTTTTGCGTGTTCCTATGTACGTGTGTTTCTTTTTAAGGTTGTGTTGGGTGAATTTTGGAGAGATTTTTTGTGTTCTATTGTGCGGATCATATATGTCTGTGTAGTAAAGTTATTGTTGTGTGTATGTATGTGTATGGTTATGTTCGATTTAGTTCAGGTTTATATATATATATATATATATATATATATATATATATATAGTGACACGCAAACATTTCAAAAGTTTTATATATTATATATAATAACTTACTGTATTGCCCGCCCTGTCCGCTGGGGCTGTTAAATTACACCGACTGCTCCTCTGCATAGGTATAGAATCTTAGTGGCTGTGTAGCCCATTACATATAACATTCAACGTTGGTCTTTTTTGGGCTAGACGGTTGATCGGAGATGCCACCTGCGATCAATCGTTTGGTCAAATCAAGCCATAGCGCCAATATGATTGTCCCAACCCTATTACACTTATGGCTAACCCCCAACCCCTTTATCATATATATGCTAGAAAGCCGTGGCTGATGGATTTATTGTCCTTGGTATGAAGCGTGTGGTGTAATGTATTACTACTAACTTCAACCTTCACCTGAATATAATAAATGCTTAAGATATGATATGTAAGCGAAAAAAGTAGGTAATATTTTCATATTTTTTATACCAAAATTTATAGACAAATTCACTATGTAAGTAATTCGCAGAAGCTTGGGACAATATCCAAAAACATTAATAAAACAATCAAATAGGCTGTCTGAAATCTAATTATATTCAAATAAATAATTTACATATTTCTGCTGACCAATCAAAATATGCCACACGCTAAAATTAACCATTTAGTGGGTTTTCGTGTACTTTGAATTAACTGTGTCAGGTCGCCCAATGTGCTATTGGTACTATGTAACCCAGTACCACCTGTTTCCAAGTCGGATCATCGGTGACTAAACCGGTAACCCCACAATTTTTTTCTGGTGAGAAGGGTGGCTAGACACCCTGCAGAATGAAGAACAAGACCTGTAAAATGGCAGAGGAATTTCTTTACTCAACGGCCATCTAGTACATTATTTCTAAAGTCCGACCCCTCCTCATCGCGTCAGGGGCGGGTAAACTTGGTAGCATCAGAGCCATGCCGTCGGGAACTTAAGTTCCAGGTAGTGTCCCCCCCAGGTTGAGAGGTCTGGACCCAGTGGCATTAGGGAACTAACCCGAGCAAAGGGCTATTGATAAGATTAAAAGATTGCCATTCAAAAATTGGCCTATTCAGCCAATTGCGCAGATGCAGTTAAAAACAAATTAGACACAACTGTGGTCATATCATATACCCACATTGACATCGGGTATATATTTGGTGAGAGTGAGATTTCAGAGAGAGAGAGAGAGAGAGAGAGAGAGTTCTCGGATGATAGAGAGAGTTCAGAGCGATGATAGAGAGACAGATTAGAGATTTACTTGGAGAGAAGTTGGTCTTCTTTATAACTTGTTTTATGTGTTGATTCTTCTACTTCTTCTTAACTAAGGGCTGCTTTCTTCTTCTTCTGGACTTGTTTTCAATTAAATGAACTAACAAGGCATTTCTGTCGCTTGATCAAGCTTTTTATTTTATCTAGCCCATATCACCGCGCAGGGAGACAACCTCATAGCACGTCCAAAACTATTTCACGGCCTGGCTGAATCTCAAAACTAAAACTAATCACGTGTCTCTCATGGCGCGTTTTCCCAGAGATCAGGGTGTTATAACAGTCACTGGTAAATTTTCCCTCCCTGATCTCAAAGTTAACGACTCTTATTCTCAGCTACAGTGTCTGCCAACAATTTATGACAACCATAAATTGTTACGCTACGCCATCATTTTTAGCAGACGGAAAGATGCCAACAAAAATATCAAGTGTCAAGCTTGAAAATTTTAGTTATATTTGAAAAAGAAAATGTGTATGTAAAAATCTAATGAAAACACGTCAAAATCGACCTGTTTTCATTATGTGTTAATGATTATTTGGAAATAAAAACTTGTGTCGTGGGAAATCATTAACGACTCCCCATACGAGTCATAAGAAAGGGAAAACTCAAAGCAAATAGATAGTTTCAAATAACGTTTATATTGTGTGTTACGATTTTTGTGGCCATCCTTTAGGCTTCAAGCAAGAGCACTGTCCAGCGGAGACCCTTTATGTTAAGCAGAGCGTGATCCTTTGTGAAGAATCCTTCCGTTCCTCCTTAGTGTCACTTAATATTGGGTATGATCCTTTGGTTGTTCCTTAGTGCTTCTCGATCTTGTTTGTCAGTGAGTGCAAATGAACGTCTGTCAATATCAGATAATTAAGTAGATAACCAACCATGTATTCGGGCAGTTGATTGGCTGAGGTGTAAACCACGTGACCTATCTTAGTCTATAAATTTACGTGGTGATTGCGGCATGGCTTATATCACCAAAATAACCCAACAAGTTTGCTCAAACATATTCTTTTAGCGGTCAGTATCCTAACACGATAATAAGTTTAAATTTACATTAAACACTTAACTTAGAGGCGAATATCTGGTCTGGTTATGATTTCTCGTCGTAACTTCGCGTGGGTCTCTTCTGTCGTGGTTTCTCGTGGCCGTCTGTCAGATGTGGTACTGCTATGTGCTTTCTGCCTGACTGCTTACGGACAAGATATGGCTAAGTCTGCCTTTGGGCTCTTAGCATCTCCTTGTTCCGGTTTTCACCTTCTTCTGAGTTCACAGTGTTAGAGAGGATCACCCATATTTTTCATATTGTACAAACACTTGAAACTAGTAAAATAAGATTGCAAATAGATTGTATAGCATGCTGATATACCATCAAACTATATCTATATTTTTTCTGCTAGCATTGTACAAGCAAGACGGGTGGCGCATTAGAGTTTGATCATCACTGATGGGGTCTAACTGGCAAGGGGGGTATTCTGTTGAAAGACCCGAAAATGAACCAGTTAATAATAACATAACTGACGACGCCACCCAGCGCTGTTTAGTAGCACAGGCGTATCTCAAACAACTGATAAGTGCCGAGCTTGAATTTTTTTGTAAGTTTTGTGATTCAGTTATACACTTTTTCGACCTGCAAAAGTGGACTGTTTTAATTTTTTTTATTGCTACTCTGAAATAGAAATATTGTTAAATACTCGGCAAAATTACCTGCGAATTTTCAGTTTATTTCAGTATTTAAATTTAAATTCCTTAAATAATAACGCAGAGGTAAAAAAAAAAAAAAAAAGTGTATAACCGAATCACTACGCAACAACAATCAATACAACACCAATTAATGCTGTCCATTATTTTTTTAAAACTTATAAATGAATCAACGCATAAAGTTATGTTTTCCTTTTTCGATTTTATTAAAAATATAAATCCCCGTTGAGAAATTAAAAATATATCATTGGGATTTAATTTCATATATCCATATATTCATAAACATTTGTCCGAAAGACTATGTAACAATTTACGCCCCTGAATTCACAGTCTACCGTGATATAATACGTTACTAGTTCAGCTATTCTAGTCAATCTTTTGTCCCCTCGTAATAATTTGTCTTTTTATTCTCTTTTTCTTTTCTTTTTTTTTTTTTATCCACTTTTTCGACATGTTAGCCTCCAGCCTCTGAAATATGTTGACAATTAATGTGATCAAAATAGACAAATAGAAATGGTAGCGACCTGTGATGCTTAAGGACAGAATCCTCGTGGTTGTGCAGCCCATGATATGCAACACACCACTTTGGCCCTTACTTAGTTTAGACGGGTTTCCTCAAATCAATTGGCAGATCATGTCAAGCCCTAGCACCTATATGATTATCCCAACCCTATTCCCCTTATGGCAAGCTCCAACCCCTTTCTCATATATGTACTAGAAGGCGATGGCTGAGGGTCTTAATGTCCTGAGTATGACGTTAAACTCTCTCTCTGATGGTGAAGTTCCAATTCTGGAGCTCTAGGGAATGTGAAATATCCCTTCATCACGATTGCTCCCAGTTCCACTCTGACCCGGAGTGGTTGTACTGTTAGGGTCCTATCTATGTGTTTAATAAAAAGAAGAGTTTAAAAAATGTGTTTTAAAAAATTGAATACCCATCAATGAATGAATCAAACAAAATGTCTTTGCCATAAAATAACCCAATAAGTGTTGACATGCCGTAAAATCCAGTTCCACTCTGACCCGGAGTGGTAGTACTTGTTAGGCTCTTATCTATGTGTTTGATAAAAAGAAGAGTTTAAAAATGTGTTTAAAAAATTGAATACCCATCAATGAATGAATCAAACAAAATGTTTTTGCCATAAAATAACCAATAAGTGTTGACATGCCGTAAAAATCCAGTTCCACTCTGACCCGGAGTGGTAGTACTTGTTAGGGTCTTATCTATGTGTTTGATAAAAAGAAGAGTTTAAAAAATGTGTTTTAAAAAATTGAATACCCATCAATGAATGAATCAAACAAAATGTTTTTGCCATAAAATAACCCAATAAGTGTTGGCATGCCGTAAAACCCAACCAACGACTAACAAAGACGTAATTTCTAGTGATAGAATACGAAACTCCAATTCAGCTATTTTAGTCAGGCTGTTGCCGCCTCGTAATAATTTGTCTTTTCCTTTCTTCGTTTTTTATTTCTTTATTCGCATAAACTTTTTTTCAACCTGTTACCCTTCCAACCTCTGAAATGTGTTGACAATTGATATAAGCAGAATAGACAAGCAGAAATGTCGATATTGAGCTGACGATTTAACTTGAGGAAAAGTGTGTTTTTTTTTCTTTCTCCTAGCCGAAAAACGCCATTTCGTTTTTCGTTCTCCTGCCTCGAAGTTAATGTCAAATGTAGGAAAACTCAGCTGTCAGTTTGTTGGCTATTCTCAGGTCTTTTTAGGTGAATCGTTACAGCTTATATGTTTGTTTGTTTGTTTGTTTATTGATTTTAACGGCATATCAACCCGTCTGGGGTTATGTCATGCCTAACGGTTAGGAAGTTATACATATCGTGTATTTATATTTATACTTTTTAGTAATTGGTTTTAAAAATGTGTTAGCATTATTGGGGATTATACACACTAACACATATATACACACACAAACACACATATATATATATATATATATATATATATATATATATATATATATCATATTATATTATATATTTACCAATCCCTCCACAGGAGCACGATGTGAGACAATGTCAATTTCTTAAGCGGAGTTTTACAGGTTTGAATTCAGAGTTTTCCTTCTCCTAGATAGGTTACCTAGCCATGGTTAAAGAGCCCTGTCTGCCCCGCTATTTACCCTTAGCTGGAGGGAGAGTAATTGGATGCATACCTTTCCCAAGGGTATTAACGTGTGAAATGCAAACATCTAGGATTTGAACTCGGGTTGACGGGTCTATTTTCTAGTACTCTAGCCATTGCACCAATATTATATTATTATATATATATATACATACTTATAGATGATATGGGTGGTATATTTATAAGTAAACAGTGCTCAATATTATTGATAGACCATTTATATTAAATTAACAGGACCTGTGGATATACCACAATATGATAATTTAATCATTACCATGTTTACTTGAGTGCTATTGCCAAATAGTTCAATATGTAAAAAGTATAATAATCTTGATTTGACACTATGTCCTATTGGAACAGATTAGCCTTATCGCTTACGCGCGCTCACCCCCTCTCTATTTTTCTCCTATTCTCTTTCTTTCTTTCTGTCTTTATTTATTTATTTATTTATAGTTTTTCCGTGTAACATGTCCTTTTTTTCTAACCTTTTTTCTTTATAAAAAAAAGAATGGTCCATTATTTAGCTAAGGTGACGACACTCATAAGAAATAAGAATTCGCCGGATATGCTACACCAGATAATCAGGATTTACAGTTTTTGCATTTAATCTTGGACGATTTCAACGGTCTCATTTTTAACCAGACGGTGCTGCAAGATTATAACGATCGGAAGATTAAGGAACAAGAGTATTAATATATAGATGATTAAAGGACCACGCATAGGCGTGAAAGTGTCAGTAACTGGGCGCCGTTGACTCCATGTCCATGTTACTTTAACTAAAATTATATATATATTAAGCCTCATCTAAAAAATACAGACAATAGTAATTTATATATATTTGTTACACGCTGGACCCGTCAAGGAACTGAGATGTTTATTTTCCCCAGTTGTGTACAGCTGAGAGTCGTTGGCAGGGTTACGCAACGTGGAGCCTTCGGGAGTTCTTTTCAAGTGATCTCGAACCTGATCGTCGTCTCTAATCGATCTCTATGGGCTTCTTTTATTGTAGTCTGACCCCCGGTGTCACGCCTCTTTGTTCGTGACACCTACGCAGTTTTTTCTGTAGACACGCCTCTTCGCCCACGCAGGCTGTTTTCATTGACTATGGGCTACCTACAGATTTCTGCACCGAAATCATTCAAAAATATTCACCTGCATTTTCAGGTGCACAAAGGTCAGGTCAGGGCCACATCCTGTTTTCGTTTCCAGGCTGCACCTGGCCCCCATGCACTTCCTATTCAGCCTGGTCCTTGGGTGCACTGATCAGACAATATTACATATTTACCCCACCCTGCACGAGTAGGATACATCACTAAGTCAATTTCTTATACGGAGTTTTAACAGGTTTGAGTTCAGAGTTTTTCTTCTCCTAGCCTGTTTACCTAGTCAAGGTTAAGGGCCCAGTCCCCTGTTATTCAGCATAGCTGGGAGGAGGAGAATAGTTGGATGCATACTTTCCCAAGAGTATTAGCGCTATGTGAAATGCAAAGGCTTCGTCCAGTATTTGAACTCGGGTCGACGAGCCATTTCCCTACTACTCTAACCATGATACCATACACCCAAATAGTATTTTATATTCCTCATTTCTCTCTGTCAAATCGTCTGGTACGTTCAGGTTTATGTTTTTTGTGGTGTGTTGTTTTTTTTCTTTTCTTTTCTTTTTTTGTTCTTTTTTTTTGTACAGGATTATTACTCTTTTTTTTCATGAGTAACCCTATTTAATCCGCTGTCCGAACTGGATTGTCTATTAGCTTCTCTAAATCCAAAATCAGATTCTTCGTAAGTTTAAAGCATTCTTTTAATATTCATACATTTTACATCAGTGAAT
>CM042144.1:74097316-74102316 GCA_023376005.1 Doryteuthis pealeii | reverse complement strand
TTTATTATTATTTTTTAAATATAAATATAATGATAATGCATAGAAAATTATGAAATATCTAAGTATACAAAGAAACGGCGTTGGGTTCAAAAGGTAATAATGCTAATTTACAATTAGTTAAACAGACAACTCCGACCAAGGGTGTTAAATACACAATGGACTTTAATACCTGGAGCACGTGAAGAAGCATTTATACAACAAGATACATAAGAAACAACATGGTACATATATGAGTAACACATATATGAGACAAGATACAAAATGGAAGTATAAAAGTTATGGAGAGTCTATAAGTCAAAGTCACTTACTACGTTGTATGTGTGAAGGTGAAAACCCCCACACAAGAAGGGTGTAGACAAACTGTCTAACCCATGTGAGTTCGTCAAGTCCCGGAGAAGAAAGAGGATTCAAACTTGGTGCTTGCCTGCTTAAATAGTCAAGACGCCTGGTGGGCAAAACCAGAAACACAAGGGGAGATAACTCTTCCAGCCAAACAAGGGAAGATAATACTACAACGGCCTTCTTCAGGGAAAAATGTTTAATATATATATATATATATATATATTATATATATAATATATAGATGCCGGGTTAGCTCAGTCGGCTAGAAACCACAAGTTTTCTAGTTCGATACTGGTCTTCACCAACTTAGCGTATGAGTAGCACAGGGATATGTGCGGTAAAGTAAGGAGCTGATGGTAGGTGTGGCGCTCCACCTCAGACGCCAAAACAATCTTCTTGGTCTAGCGCTATTAAAAAGGGGATAGACTTCCTTGCTGACTGGCTGATACCGACGTTAGGCCGCCCCGACGACTTTACTTTTTATATATATCCCAAAACAACTATTTTTACGAGGAAATATCAACTGACCAACGTCGTCAGGGCAAACCCAAATTGAGATTTAGGGACTGCCTAAACCTCTGAAGAATGTTGCCATCGCTGTGGAGGGTTGGGAGAAGCTAGTTTCAAACAGACCTGGCTGGAGAGCCACCATCTACCGGTCTAGTAAAGAATTTGAGTCCAACCGAATTAATCTACGAAAATTGAAGCGGGCTGTTTGAAAGGGTGATTTTCAGTCAAGTAACATGCAAAATGTTGAAGTTCCCACGTGTAGTTTATGTTGAAGAGTATATGTCTCCATCATTGGGCTGGTGAGTCATCTGAGAAAACACAAGGATACAGTGTCAAATGCTACTGACACTTAAGTATGTTTATTATGAAGTAGATCCTTCAGAAGACTCAGTGGACTGAAGAGTCATCTTTTGTGCTCGCACCCTTGCAAATAATAAAAAATAAAAAGAGAAAAGAAAGACAGTAAATAGTCTTGTCGTGCACGATATATATATATATATATATATATATATATATATATATTTGTTATAGTGTACTATACAATTAAAAGGTGTTCGTTCCCGCTGGTTTCAAAGCAATGTATAATCCGCTCTATCTCAAGACAAAGCACCCTGATAGATGATATATTGATGGTGTTCAGACGACAATTTTTACATCATAATATCCTGATAAAGGTATCCGTGCTGCTGGGGTTTTTTTGTTTTTTTTACTTATTATAAAAAATATACATATACATATTTTATTTTTATTTTTTATTTGTTTTTTTTGAGGAAGTCAGTTGACAGGATACTAGATGTATACATTGTATCTTTTCTTAGGCTTAGAATTTTACATTATACTTGCTGTCTGACATGAATTTGTAAATTTTCTCAAGGTCGATCTCTTAAGCGGAGTTTAACAGGTTTTAATTCACCTAGACTGGTTAACCTAGCCAGATAAAAAGAGCCAATCTGCCCTGCTATTTACCCATAGCTGGAGGAAGAATCGAATTCAACCTTTCCCAAGGGTATAGCGCTATGTGAAATTCAAACAGTTTTGTCCAGGATTTGAAACTCGGTCGACAGTCCATTTCCTATGACTCTAGCCATTAGATCACGTGCCACTTTCTTGGTTATATAACTCCATGTTAGTGTGAATCCCTTTATTTTGTAAAATCTGTTGGTGAGGCTGGCCTCATTAGGAAAAAAAAAACATATTCTTTTAGATTTTTAAAAGCTTTTAAATTTCTGGTCGAAATAATTTATTACGGAATGAGGTCTTGTAAGTTGTATATAATATATATATATATATATATAAGAGGAAGAAAGAGAGAGAAAGAGAGAGAGAGAGAGAGAGGTTCTTCACGAAACAAAATGACATGCTACTACTAACACACATCATCTTACCCGGATTTTAATAGCATTCAAACCTCAAAACAATTCAACTTTTATATTCTTCTATAATGCTCCCTTTCAAAAATCTATAAACAATTTTTTCAAATAAGAAATTTCTCCTGACGATCCTAAGGTCGAAACTAGTTGAGAATAAACAATACAAGAATATTCCTGCTTGTCTTATTACTTTGTTCATACTACTATTATAATCTTATATAACGATATAATATATTATAAATACATATATAATATACTATATTATATATTATATAATATATAGATATATATACACAAATACAATTAGAGAGAGGGGTAGTTTGACATAATGCAATCTTGAGTAAACTTTACACTTTTGTTGTCTTATCATTTCAAATTAGCTTAGTTTGATCAAATCTTACATTTGATTAGTCAGACAGTATCATCTTGATGTATTTGCATCACGAATGGATTCAGCTGCATATGATTCTATAGTCACGTGATTTCTCATAGAATCTACATCTCTTGTCCTTGCATTGTAATAAAATCTGCGCTAAAAACGAAAAAAGGAAAATGCAAGCACAAATTGAAAAACTTAAACCACAGGGAATTTTATTGCGCGTTGCAGAATTCCCAGACAGACAAAAAAATCCCAACTGCGGTAATGATTCAAGATCAATTGGTTTCTGCAATTATATTTGGTAAAGTTAGCCTATCATATGACGACGAGCAATATCAGGCATCACTGCACTCACAATTCCCCTTTCGCATCTGAGGTAAGAATCGCCGATCGTCTCATATGTTTGGGTCCGTAGCGCATAAGAGTTGCCAATCATCATGATCTTTAGAGTTTTATTCAAGCTGTTTTAAATACGTAAACGACGGTGTCACTGACATCATATCTACCTACTACACCCTCGCCTCCGCTCTCCTCAAGCGTGCTCACTATCTTAAGCTACACTTCGAATCTCATGCACGATCTCTATGCATACCCTACGCATATCAATAATTCGCGTAAAACCATTGTGTCCGTACACTTGCAGCGACTGATGCTCTCTCTGGCAGGGGCACGAAACTCCATTCGCTTGTGTCCGTATGATTACGTAAGGGAGTCAAGTCCCGAATACCGCATGTGCGGTCGTCACGATGCCTAACTCCGATCTGTTCGCGGTCGGTTCATCTCACTAATCTATATGACTACAGGGATCAAGGCGGGGAGACCCTGTGGACTTCCAATACCACCGAGGGATATAATTTTATTATCAAAGTTATGTTTACTTAAGAGCCATGCTTAAATAGATCAAATCTGAAAAAGTTAAATAATCTAGTTAGCTCCCTCTACTCTTTTTCTCTTTTATTCTTCTTTCATCTCTTATATGTTCAACCGTAGATGCGAATACACGTAATACATTGCAGACCCGACCTAAAGCAGCCGGAGTCAGACATCAGACCGCACCGTCGAGTTTATCAAGAGCTTTCCTGCCACGGCTATCACTTCCTGCCGCTTCGCTGCTCGCTGAGCCCTACCGGACTGAGCGGCTCAGCGGAACGCGGCATGGATTAAATCCAACCGAATAGGAATAACGTAAAAAAGAGTTTTGAAACTTCAATTGCCTGACAAATGGTTGTAAAATCAGAAACCAAGTTGATATTAACTTGCTTGTCAGCTTAAATTTCTGGATTTTCTTCACATCATCCGTTTTTTCCTAAATCAAATCTTTTGTTTTCATCGTCCCTGTTCCTCTTGCCATACCTCAGCGGGTGGCTTCTCACTCACAAATCGGGTTACATATTCGACGCTTTCTTCTGTTCCGCTTAAGGTCATATCTATCGACAAAGGGATTCATGCGGAAACTCTCCATCTCGACAAGATTTCTTTTTCTCATCATGCGTCCGAAAACAGAAGGCAAAAGGCATTCCCCGCTGCAGTTTTTCTTCCTACTCCTAACTTTCACCTACTTCCTGTGCTGTTGCTTGTCTGCTGCTGCTGGTGGCTGGTACTTTGTTTTTTTTCCTTGCGTCGTTCTCATGTTCACCTTCGATGTCTAGTTTCTCATAATCTGCATCTAGCTGTTGACACTGGTTTAACCATCTGACTCGTGATAGCGCAGAATCCGATTGATGTAACTAATGTCTATTTTCCAAATCGCGGACACTGCAGACCCCACATCTCCGGAACACTTGCTCGACAATCATCGGCAATAACCAGAATAGCCGTAAGGACCAGGCAACCTGACATTGTGCCACTGAGCATGTCATTTTACCGTTTCTTTCTCCGACGAAGGCTGTTATGGTGAATGGTGTTAGTATATCTCGCATAGTATATGTCCACCAACAGTATCTAAAGCCGGATCTCTTACTAACACTGATCATAAGACCAGACATGAGCCCAGATAGGTGGCATCGATACTAGCAGACTGAGTTTTAATTCTCGAGGAAATCTGAGGGCGAGACACATATTTCCAGTTGATCCCCTAGCATATTGACCACGGTCGACACTAGACGGGAGACATCAGCCGCTCATTACAGCACCGGTCGATTGCCACCAAATCTGCGCTCATGTCAGTGCATTGACATGTTGTTTAAAGAATCCGCTTTTAGAACTGATGTGGACATAACTTGCGAGTCATTAACAACGCCTCACCAAAACACGCTATCGTTCGGCAGTGGTACGTCAGTTGATCTGGCTATTCTGGTTTTGTCCGAATGTTGTCAGAGGTGTCGAGCAAGTGATTCGAGTTGTGGGTCGGCAGTGCACTAAGGATTTTGGAAGACTGAAACAAGCAATCCCACATCAGG
>CM042144.1:74055779-74097216 GCA_023376005.1 Doryteuthis pealeii | reverse complement strand
AAAATAATACTGCCTACCTTATAATTAGTATTTTTTATCATTTTCATCATTATAAAGGGGCCAGTCTAGCTCAGTTGGTAGAGCACCTGTCTTGGAATCACAAGCTTCATGGTTTGATACTGGTCTCTGCCAACTCAGCACATGAGTAGCACAGATGAGTAAGTTAATTTATTTCTAGCATTATGAATATTTTATTTCTACTTTCATTTACATGCTGTTATCATAGTTTTTATTGTTATCAGATTGATATTTTAATTATAATCAAGATTCAAGCAATAATTTCTGATATCAACATCATTTATGATTATGTTATTACATTATTCATTATTCATAGCATTATTACTATTATGGCATAATAGTATCTGTTCATTTCTCTCAAAGTATTTTTGTGGCGGGATGTGGCATAAAAAAAATGTCAGCCTGTTCCTGAGGATTTGAACTCTGCAGTAACAACCTCCCCATTGCACTAAGGAAGAGTCAGATTACTGACACTGATTGTGGGATTAGGAATTTTTTTTTCTTTGCTCATATGTATCTATGTCTTCCTTTTATCAAACTGACCATGTGTCATATGCTACATTAAAGGACTAGACGGGCGGTTGGAGAGGCCCCCTCTGATCAATCGGCTGGTCACGTCAAGCCCTAGCACCTATATGATTGTCCCAACCCTATTGCCCTTATGGCAAATCCCAATCCTTTTTATCATATGTGCTAGAAGGCGGTGGCTGAGGGTCTTCCTGTCCTATCACACTATGGCGTTTATTTTTTGGTTTTACTTGGATTCTTATATTTACAAGAAGAGAAATGATGAATCAAAAGTTGGTTTTATGGTTTACCCTGTCTGAGGAACACAGTACAATAAGATAGTGACCTTCTTTCTGTAGAATGTCATATAAGGTGATCAGTATTCAGCTGCATTGCAAGTTGAATATGCTCTGAGAATCCAGAATTGATAGGTAGTTTATATAGCAGGTTGGGCTATTCCACTATGTACTTTGGCCAAGCTCATTCCCAGGACTGATTGGCTGCTGGTTTTAGTGTGGATACTTTGATCCATATATAGCCAACCCAATAGTCTGTGCTTTACAGACCAGTCCTCCAGAAACTGCTTAAATGAGACAGATGTGAAGGGTGGTCCACCATCACTGATGAGTTCCTCTGGGGCACCATAGTTCTGGAATATCTCGACAAATTGAGATGATCCTGGAGGCATTTTCTCATTGATATCTCAAGTGATATAGAATGAGCTAGCCAGTTAGCGTATCAACACATGCAAGATGTGCACAATCCCCAACATAGAAAATATCCATGACGATCTGGTGGAATGGCCAATCAGGAGATAGTATCAAGGTGATTGGCTCCCATGGTTGACTTGGAGCAATGTTTGAGCATACCATGCAATTGGCCCTAATATTGTGGATTGAGGCATCCATCCCGGGCCAGTAAATGGATTCTTTGGCAGGGGCTTTCATGCTGACTTTCATGTCCTGAACTCCAGAGTTTAATAACAAAATGCCAAATATTGTAAGAGAGAATCATATAGCGTACTGGCTAACATGCTGGACTGCAACACCATAGTAAGTGAGTTCAAACTCCAGTTCTGCTATTACGTTAACTTTCAGACTAATACCTTTGGGAAAGGTATGAAGACCCTCATTCCTCAGCTATGAGTTTAAATAGTATCACTACTGATCTTTTACAAGGATGGCTTTGGCATCAAATAACCATTAAAGGTTGATATGCCATTAAACAAAGAAACCAAAAAAAATAACCTATACAGGTTGACATGCATTAAAATGAACCAAAAAAACAAGACTTGACAGCTTTTAAAATGAACTCCATGGAAAGAATTTGAATCAGTATAGAATAACAAGAGAGCAACCAATTTCTACCAAAAATTTAAACAATAGATATAGAACAATATCCTTTCTGCATAAAATAACCCTAGATGGGTTGACATGCCATTAAAATCTAAATCAACTAATTTCTATGAAATGATAAAAATAATGAATATAGAACAATAGTGGGAAGTAGTAAAAACAATTGAAGGAATAGGCACATGTTCTCAAATCATCCAGTCAGCAAGTTTTATTTATGAATTCATTTTACTTACTCAACTTACATGTGTTAAATAAAAGATCCAGACAACTCAGTGCATGAGCCACACAATTTGGATCTGTGCAGTGGGGAGCTGATAATAGTGTCCTCCACATCAGACACAAAAAAACAATCTCCTTGGTCTAGCACTAATGAAAAGGAAATAGACTCCTTGCTGATACGACACACACATATATATATATATGTGGATGTTTATTATTGGTGGTGATGTCAACGTGTTTATAATGTTTCGGTTCTCTCAGACCTTCTTCGGACACGGACTGAGTTCTTGTATTGAAGGATTCATTAAGAGTCAGTAGAGAACTGAATCCTTCAATACAACAACTCTGTCTGTGTCCTAAAGAAGGTCTGATAGACAGAAACGTTATATATACATATATGTATGAATAGACAAAATTACAAGTTGTTTCATGGTTTCTAACTGATATCATAATTGATAGGTTATTGATTTTTACTTACTTCCCACTTGTTCCTTGTTGTTGTTTTTTATTTATTTTCATAATGAATAAGTAATTAGGTTAATCATAATCCCAATCTACGAGTCAACCTTTTGCCGCACTTCAATATGCTCATTATATGACTGATATTATTTTGCTACCATTTCAATATGCCATAATCACTGTCCATTTTATGGCATTCAGTCTATTTGCTCTTTAATCTTTAATCTTCGTCTAATACAATCTTCAGATCCAGTCAAGTGTGAAAGAGCCAATTATTTGATTGCCTTTTCCACCTAAATAGTTGTTAAGATATTTGCTTGTTTGTTCAAGAGGTTAAATTTAATATAGGTTATTGCTTGCTTTTTTCAATCATATACCTGCAAACAAGAGAAACATCATATAATCTTCAATATTGGATATGGAGTAAATAGGGAAATAAATTCAATTGTATGTAAAAATAGAAAAACCAAACTATTACAAAAAAGATGAATTATTCTTGATGGTGAAATCAATGTTATAACATTTCGGTCTTAGCAAACCTTCATCAGGACTTAGATGGAAGAATGTTGTTTGAGTAAGGGTGGATGACTTTCAAAAGAAGGGAGAATAGTAGTTGTGTGTGAAGAAGGGCCATAACCATGTGTGGCATAATACATGTTCCAGTACATGTGAAGACTTCCCAAGAAATGGTGAAAAGTGTGGTGTGTTTCATAAGGACACAATAGATATAAGAACAAAGAAAAAATATAAATTGTTTGAAATTTATTAAAATATAGTAAGAGAGGTTTAAGGTAAAAGTTGAACATTATGTTGTTTTGATATTGTATATGTACACAGTCTTTAGAATCTTTCCCTCACAATCTTTTGTAGCAGAACAGCTACTTATGTCAACAAAAGAATAAATATATTCGGAATGTTACTTGTGTATAATTTAGTTTAGAAATATATTCAAAATTGTTTTCAAAGAAACATCACACAATTGTTTTTTTTGTTTGTTTGTATAAGATATAACAGCATTTAAATCAAGAATATAAAAAATCCTTTTTCTATCAAAAATCTTGATAGGCAGTATTATCAGCTAAAATTAGATTATTATTGTGTGAAATATGGTTATACTCCATAAAATATTAATCCAGCTTTAGAATTAATTTTAACTATGATATAATTATTATATATATGGACAGAAAGATATGAACAGAATTAAAAAGATGGATGAATAGAAATATTATACATGTGAAGATAGATGAATAGATAGAAAATTAAAATTTGAAAATCACATAGGTAGGAAACTGATGATTACCAAGTACCATAGACTTTATGTCTTCACTATCCTAACTTATATATATATTATTAGATTCAAAAGCAACAAAATAGACTCTATTTTGATATACAAGAGATTATAGAGATATTACAATGAATTCAAAAAGAAATGTGTTAAGAATTATTTAACTTGAGGAATCCCCTAACCAGAAGTAGCCCAGTCCTCAACGTGTAAATCCGACTTTGCCCACATGAGTAAAATCTCAAAAAAGCATTAAGTATAGATGATCTTGCAAAGGTCTACTTACTCGTCAGATGGTCAGTGTACAAAATGATTCCTAGAAATGTTGATTGAAAAGATTTTTTTTACAAATATTTTTGCCAAATGAAAAAATGATATTTGTGCTAAATGAAAATAAACTAGAAAAAACAACTCTCTATTTTTTTTCGATATTATTGTCTTCCCAGCTCACACAACGTCTATTGACTAGTCCAATAGACAGTGGGCAAATGATCCCGAGAAATTTTGATTGAAATGTTTTGTTTTTGTTTTTATATATTTTTGCTAAATGAAAATAAACTACAAAAAAACAACCCCATATTTTTTTAGATATCATTATCTACAGCCTACACGAGTAAAATCTCAATTCGATGACCTAGCAACGTCTAATAATGGGTCAGATGGTCAGTGTACAAATGATCCAAAATAATTTTGATTGAAAGCTTTTTTTAAAAAATTAATATTTTTTGCTAATGAAAATAAACTTAAAAAAAAACAAGTCTATATTTTTTAGATATCAGACAAGTAAAACCTCAAGAATTAAGTATTTAATTAGTGATCTTAGAAAGTCTATTCACTGGTCAAGTGGTCAGTGTCAAAAATGATCCCAAAGGAAGGTTAGTTATGATTTGTGACTAAAAAAATGCTACTGCAGCAAAAGCATGTTTGTGTCTATCAGTGTGTGTTTCCAAATGCCACCTCACCAGTATGATACAGCAAGTGTACAGGTCCTCAGAATCGCATCTGCAGAGGTAACCCAATAACGCGCTATACACTGAATGGTGGCCTCCTTGTCTGACCCCCTCAATACTCCTCGCCCATACCCTCAAGCCCCTTCCCCCCTCCCCCCAACTTCTTTCCAATTCTTTTCTTCTCTCTTTGGTTGCGTGGATTCTTAACTAATGCACTTGTTAAACTTTTTTCTTCTTTCCGATTTAGCAATGCACCCCGATCACTTTCTTCTTTCTCTCTTGATTCCCTGCCTTTTTACCTAACCTATTTAATCTTTCCAAGATTCTTGAGAAAAAGCTCACTCTCTAGTAGATGGAAGTGACAAAAGCACAAAACAGAATTCCTCTATCTACATGCTTGTCCGATTCCTTTCTTTTAAAATTCATTTTTGCTTCTCCTCTTTTCCAACTTAACACTCTTTTTTTTATCGTTATGATTCTAAAAAAAAATATAGTTAATCATCTATTGATCTATCTAAATATCTTTTATTGTATTTCTCTCATTGTTTCCTGTGGAACTTTCATGCTTTTTCATCATTCCTTAACGCCAAACATTCAATTTGTTGTCTCCAGGCTTTTTTTTTTTCAATTTAACTTTACTCAATATTTTAATTCTGAAATTGCTCCTTACTAATACTTTTATTTATCTTCTTTAGTCAATTTGTAAATTTGGTGTTTGACTCAAGTCACTTTCCCAAATTTTGATATTGCTACAATATGTTTTAGATTAATTCTTGTATGTTTTAATATTACACCTACCCGAATTTTGAAAGGGGAATCCCTTTGCACCATACTTGTGACCTTTGTGTCATACCCTACCCATGACAAATGGGTTGGGTTAAATTGGGCATCCCATCATAGTGATTGGGTTAGCTAGCTAGTCTTGCAGATCCATTACAACTGAATAGTGAGTTTTGATCCTTGCTGGTTGCCTCATACTTGTGACCTTGTGTCACATCCTACCCCATGACAAATGGCATTGG
Source organism: Doryteuthis pealeii (assembly GCA_023376005.1). Lineage (NCBI taxonomy): Eukaryota > Metazoa > Mollusca > Cephalopoda > Myopsida > Loliginidae > Doryteuthis > Doryteuthis pealeii. The sequence goes on along the minus strand of CM042144.1, from coordinate 74,091,404 downwards.
TAGATTAGGCATCCCATCATGGGGCAATGGTTAGCAAGCTAGTCTACTGAATAGTGAGTTCAATCCTTAACTGGATGCTCCATACTTGTGTCACATCCTACCTGAAGTAATAAAAAACCTACCTACTAGAGTTTGGAAAGGGAGTGTCTCATTAATGGTTATAATGATTTAGCAAGCTAGTCTTGCAGATCCATTACTACGAATGCAAGTTTTGATCCTTGCTGATGCCCCATACTTGTAACCTTGTGTCACACCTTATCCGTGGCGAACAGGTTTTGGTAAATACCTACCAGAGTTTTGTAAGGTTACGTCAATTAATAAAAACCTCTTCAGGAATTTATGCATAAATCAATAATATTAGTAGAATATTTCTTTTGGGTTTATTCTATTATTCTATCATTTAACATAAATACTTGTTTCTCTGAATTTTTGAGATGAGGCTTGATAATTAATATTAGTTTTGAAAAGAAGGTTCTCAAGTCCAACAAAGAAATACATGAAAGAAGACTAGAGGGCATACGGCCGAATAATTGAACAGATAACAATAAAGATGAGGATAATAGTTTGAATAATCTAAATTAATACTAATTAATACTTGTGTTTTGCCTAATTTATAATTTAGTATTATTGTATATTCAGACTATGTCTCATCTTTATTGTTATATACACAACACTTCGGACAATTGCCACTCCAACCTTCTTCAGGTGTTTTGGCTGAAATGTTGTGTATATAACAATAAAGATGAGGACAATAGTCTGAATAATACAAATAATACAAATTATCAAGCTCATCTCAAAGAATTCAGACAAATATGAAATGTTAGCATTGGGCTTTTCATGATTTAGTTGGATTACTTTCAATCATATCAACTGATATTTGTTTTAAGGTTTCATATTTCAGATTATTCCTTTTCTACTATCAATCATAATAGTGACCACTTTGTTTTTCTCTTCATCCATTTAGTAAATAATTACATGAGCCAATTTGGAATGTTTTAGCTTTTCAATCTTCATAGAACATGTTCCATTTTTATCTTTTAAATCTTATAAATCCTTGGAACACGGAGACGATATTCTTTTTGGGTACTACCACTACGATGTCAGAGTGGATTCGGGAAGTATATCATGAACGAAGGACTCCACACTATCATTGGAGCCTCAACACTTGATGCAGTTTAACGTCATACCCCAAGGACATTAATTGATAAAACCGGAGAGAAAGAAAGAGAAGGAAAGAAAGTAATGTATTAGAAGTGACTGTAGTCCGAAACTCGCTTACTACGATGTTGCAGTCCAGCAGCATATTAGTCACACGAGAGTACAGCTGTTTTTCGATTGTTGGTGTTGTGCCATGAGGAAAACAGTTCATTTATGCGAGTTCTTTCTCTCCAGCTGTTTAGTGTATCTTTTTTTTTTGTCTTCTCTTGATAGGTTTGTATTGATAGGAAGACCAGTTGGCCGTACAATTGTTGTTTTTTGTGGATGGGTGTGCTGCTTCAAAAATTTGGTCAAAAAACAGCACGGCTCTGTCTCGAATCTATTGCATTAAAACTACAAATAAAGCAGCCTTACATTAAACCCTGTTACCGCTACAGCTTGGAGAATTCTCGCTTATCTTATTCAAGAACAGATTTTCATAGATCGAATAACTCTATCTATAACTATCCATTGCCTTTCTTAAGTGTATTTTGCATTTTAAAACGGGCATCTTAACGAGGTTTGTGGAATTTCTGTTTCCTTGTAAAAGAGGCTGACTTGCAGCTAAATCGGCTCTGGTGATCCCGACAAGTTTAAGATTCCATATATTACTTGAAACCTAAAATTAATAGATTCCTCATAAAAAATGCAACAACTCTGGAATATATCAACATCCACAAATAAACTCTTCCCACAAACCCACCTTTGAGACTGGGAACAAGATTTTAAAGGTCTAGAAAGGAACAAGGGTTTTAGTGTGTCCCGATTACGAATTTGTTCACACAAGACTAACGCACTCATATAATTCTCACAACAGAACAACAACCCACAATGTGAAACATGGTCAAACCACCTTTGACTGTTTTAAGCACTTATTCATGGAATTGCAGGTTTTTTTCCACACTCAGGAAAACATTATTTTATGCAAACATATGAAAGATCTATTTGAAAATGTCAACATGGATGGACATTCTGTACCCTTTGAGGAAATAAAATTTATACCATAGAATATAGACACGGAACTTAATCAATTACCATAACAACATAATCCCCAATTTGGTGCTAACATATTGGTTAAAACAAATTATTTTAAAGTGTAAATATAAATACACAACATATATTATTTCTAACCGTTAAGGCTACATCGCACATAAACCCCAAGACAGGCTCTGATAGTTGCCGTAAAAACCAATCAACCAAACCACACCATCTTTTACCTTATGCCTTAAAGAGCCCACGTGTACACTTACTTTCTACACATAAGCTTGTTAGGGGAATAATTGGATCTATTGAAGTCAGTAAGTCAGTAAGTCTGCTGTTGGTTTGAATAAAAGCAGCTAAGTACAACTTAAGCAGTGTCCAAGACAGTTGGTATATATAGAAATTCAAGAAATGACCCATTCATGAATTTGGGTGATTTTGGTCATTCCATTCCTTAACATCTGATTGGCTGCTTGACTGCTTGATTTGAATAATGACATTGTGGAGTCTTATATATATCCTGTCATTCTGCAGTAGGACTTTGTGATATTCGGGTTTGTATTTAAGTTACAACCGTTTGTTGCCTTGTTCGACGGTAATTGGAACTTTAATTATTCTTCAGATTCATACTTATCCTAAGAGTATTAGTGAAACCTGAAAGTTTCGTTCCAGGATTTGACTAGACGGGCGGTCGGAGAGACCCCCTGCGATTAATCATCTAGTCACGTCAAGCCCTAGCACCTATATGACTGTCCCAACCCTACTGTCCTTATGGCAAGCCTCATACCTTTTTTATCAATATATATGCAAGCAGATGGTGGCTGCGTTTTATTGTCCTGGAAATTGACGGTTAAACTCTATCTGATGGGTGAAGATTCCAGTTCTGAGCTCTGTGAAATAGAGGACCTCTTCATCACCATTATTCCCAGCCCACTCTGGTGTGCTTGTACCTTTAGGGTTCCCATTTCAGTTCTGGAGCTCTGTGAAAGTAGAGTTACCTCTTCATCACCATTACTCCCAGGTCCACCTCTGGTGGGGTAGCTACCTTTTAGGGTCCATTTCAGTTCTGGAGCTCTGTGGAAAGTAGAGTACCTCTTCATCACCCCTTACTCCCAGGTCCACTCTGGTGGTGGTAGTAGTGTTCCCATCTGTTCTGGAGGCTCTGTGAAAAGTAAGTACCTCTTCCATCACCATATTGCAGGTTCCACTCTGGTGGCGGGAGTACCTTTTAGGGTCCCATCTATTGGGTTTGAAAGAAGAAAATGAGTTCTATAAATCTGTATAAAACATTGAGTTTTTTTTTTTAATGAGAAACCATCAAGAATGAATAAAACAACGTCTTCGGTATAAAACCCAACAAAGGTTGACATGCCGTAAAATCCAAACAAACCAAACACCCTCTGCAGATTAGGAAGGAGATTTTTGTTAAAAAAATTTGCTGCTGTATAAAAAAATAGTTTTCATTATTAGGCTACAAATTTGTGATGTATCAAACGCATCTAAAAAGTTTCAAATCTAACTTCTTGTTGAGAATGAAGTCATCAAATACACTTAGATTAAATCAGCAGTTTTACCCATTTTCTGTTTAAAACATTGAGTTTTTAAAAAAAATGAAAACCACCAAGAATGAATTAAACGAATAAAATGATCCAATGGGCTGATATGCCGTAAAATCCAACCAACCAGCCAGGATTTGAAGTCGGGTTGTTGAGTCCATTTACCTCCGACAATAACCATAACATGACGCGGCTCTATAGTATATGACGACTACACAACAACTTTCTTAAAGGCCAGGGAACATTTTTTTTTATTGTTTGAAAGCCGTTGAAGAGATGACAACAGTTTTCAGGTCACTTGTTTAATTGAGACATTTTTTTAGTGTTTTCTACTCGAACGACATTGTCGGACAACAGCAAAACTGTTGGCCGTATATTTGGTTGGTTCGTCTCCTTTGAGGGCAACACCGCTGTCCTCTCTCTGTCTCTCTCTCTCTCCTCCCTCCCCTCTCTCCTCTCTCTCTCTCTTCTCTCTCTCTCTCTCTCTCTCTCTCTCTCTCTCTCACTGACCAACTGACCGACATTTACAGGCTTCTAATTATATCCAGTTCCGCCGTTTTTTACCCCAACCGTTCGGTTCACATGTTGTTTCACATAACCTGAAGATATATTCATATTTATGCGGCCGTTTAGCTCAGTCGGTAGAGCACTCGCCTCGGAATTGCAAGGGATATGGGTCGATAACGATTCCCGTCAACTCAGCGCATGAGTAAGTACAGATTGGTAATCTTATCTGTGCGCTAAAGGGAGGAGCTGACAGTACGTTTAGCGCTCTACCCTCAGAAAGACAGTCTCTCTGATTTAGCGCTAGCGAAAGGGGATAGACTTCCTCGCTGTTTGGCTGATATCGACAATAGGCCACTCTGCCAACTTTACTTTTTTTATATTCATATCAATAACTATTGTGTTTCGACAGAGAGTACCCTGTGACGTAATGGCTAACGTGATGGACTGCCGCATCATAGTAAGCGAGTTCGAACTCCCAGTTGAGGCGTTACGTTTCACTTTCGAAATAATACTCTTGGAAAAGGTATGACTCCCCTATTTCTCCATTTGTGGATTAATAGTATCACTATTGAGCTTCGAAATTAACTTTAGATGAACATCTCCGTTTATATTAGTATACCCCTACTGAACCTCTGCAGAGGGGCAAAGCCCCCTCAATGGGAACATTTGTTGACCATGGTTGGCGACCTGTGATGCTTAAGGATTGAATCCTAGTCGATGAGGAGACTATGACATGCAACACTCCACTTTGGCCCTTACTTAGGCTAGACGGTGGCCCTAGCACCTATATGATTGTCCAAACCCTATTGCCCTTTATCGCAAGCCCAACCCTTTTTATCATATGGGTGCGGTGGCTGAGGATCTTCATGCACTGGGTACGACATTAAACTAACTGATGGTGAGGTTCCAGTTTTGAAGGTCTGGGGAATGTGGAGGACCTCTTCATCACCATTGCTCCCAGGTCCACTCTGACCCGGACTGGTAGTACCTGTTAGGGTCCTATCTTTTGGCTTAATTATAAAATTTGTTTACAAAAAAAATGAGTTTAAAAAACGTTCTTCCAAACTATTGCTTCGAATCTTTCAAAGAATTGACGGCATTAAATGGCCCACCGTGGTTGATATGCCGTAAAACAAAACAAAATAAACAAACAGAACGTGAATTAATTATTTCGTGAGCATATATCACGAATCAATCTATTCAGGATATTCACTTCTACACGAGTACATGCAGAAAATCGATCGATTTCTGATTAAATCAATACGATCGATTAATCCTCTTCTGATTACACAATAACTACAGAAAATAACATTGTAATTTCCTTTTAAATTTTGAGGTGATTTGAGTTATAAGAATTTGGATTCGGACACATTCTTCAAGCTTTTGTTTGATTGATTTTCATGGCATGTCAACCCGTCTAGTGACACTGTCGACTGGGGTTGTAGAATACGCCGACTGGGGTTGTAGAATCCGCCGACTGCACCTCTGTAGAGGGGTAAGACCTACCCGCCCCAAAAATTAGGACCACATGTCAACTAATCGATTTCTGATTCGGACACATTCTTCAAGCTTTTGTTTGATTGATTTTCATTTCATGACAAACCGTCTAGTCACTCTGTCGACTGGAGCTGTAGAATACGCCGACTGCACCTCTGTAGAGGGTTAAGACCTACCCACCCCCAAAAATGGGACCACCTGTCTGAAGACTAAAAATCTGTATCACCATCAGGTGAGCGTACCATTGCTTTAGTGTCCTTGTAAAGCATCATTATAGTGGTAACTGTTTCCTTGGGGATACTGTATGCTAGTAGAATTTTCCCTCAGTGTATGGTGTCAAATGCCTTGGAGAAATCTACAAATAGTAGTGTTACCTCAAGATTCTTTGCTCGTGATGCTTTATGACGGAATCCTAGTAGCTGAGAAGTCCATGACTTGCAACACTCCACTTTGACGGGTGGTCGGAAATGTCCCCTCAAATCGATCAGCTGGTGACGTCAAGCCCTAGAATCTATAGGATGGACCCGACCCTACTGCTTTTATGACAAACGCCCAACCCTTTTTATTATTTATATGCGAGAATGCGATGGCTGAGTATTTTAGTGTCCTGGGTATGACGTTAAACTGTATCTAGTGGGGAAGTTCCAATTCTCGAGTTCTATGGAGTGTGGAGATCACCTTCATTGCCATTACTCCCAAGTCCACTCAGACCCGGAGTGTTAGTACCTGTTAGAGTCCCATTTATGGGTTAAATAGAAAACATGAGTTTAAAAAAATGTTGAAGACCAATCAAAAATGAATAAATGTCTTCGGCATAAAATAACCCAACCAGGGTTGACATGCCATAAAACCCAACCAACCACCCAAGCCGTCTAAAGTTATTCATGCCAATGCGTCAGGGAATCGCGTTTATTATTCATATTTACATTTTTTGTGTAATTGTTTCTTAAGATTTTTTGCGCACAATTATATTATATCAAGTATTTTCTATCTAATACAAATAATTTGAACTCAGTTTTATGGTGTCAAGTATTCATGGAAAATACACAAGAATGCTGCGTGTTCTCCTGAAGAAATCCTGGAAGTAGGACTCAAGAAAAAAATAGCTATTTATTTACCTCCTATCAAACAAACCATACGCGTAAGGCTGAACTCATAAGTGACGTTCTCTTGTGGATACATACACATGGACACACTAGTGTTGGCCGATCATCAAAAACCTACATACAACAGCTATGTGCTGAAACTGGAAGCTGTGCTGACGCCTTTGCAAGAACGAGAGAGAGAGAGAGAGAGGGGGGGAGAGATAGGGGGTAAAGAGAATCCGTGCTGTCTGCATGACTTGATGATGATGATGATGATGGTGATATCTTTTCAAGTAATTAATTCTGTTATAGTTTGCACGCAGTTATCTGTTTTCAAGTGACTAATGATAATAATTTTTAGTAAACAATTATAACTTCAAGTAACTATTCTTAATACAAATAATTTACAGTCATACGTTACCACGTATTCTATCTAATACTAATTTTCAAACAGTTTTGTTTGGTTTGGTTTAGTTTCTTTGTTTGGTTGCATATCAGCCATCGTGGGTTATTTAATGCCAAAACGATCCTTGTAGAAGAATAGTAGGGTACTATCTAACCCACAGCTGGTGGATGAGGGGTGTTCATGTCTTTTCCAAGAGTATGTCTGAAAGTAACATAATAGTACGAGTAGAGTTTGAACTTGCTTACTTCGATGTAGCAGTTCCAGTACGTTAGCCACAACACCACGGGGACCGTCCTCATAGATTAGTCCATAACAGGTTCTACTACACATGGTCAGAGTGGACAAGGGAATAATGGCAATGAATGGATACTCCATACTTCCCAGATATCTAGAATTGGAGCCTCACCACCATATACAGTTTAGTGTTCAAGCCAGGACGCCCTATTTGTGGAGGTCGCACTACTCTGCATGTAATACACTGTATTAATTGAATAAAATCATATTGTTAATTCAGTTTCAATACATTTTAAAATAATCTTTTCTTGAGAAACACATGATTCGGTGACAGCTTCTATACTCACCAGAAGATACAAAAGTTAAGATATTGAGATAAAGGTTCGGCTTCTTCGATAATATGAACCTCCGGGGATTATTGCAAGTGTTTATCTGGTTTGAAGTAAACTATTCCTTACTATAACAAGTGTTACATAATTTACGAGCAGCTTATCAATTATGAACATACCTGTTGTATTATTAACAGCAATGAATTAACCTTTAATAAGCCCACTATTTCAACAGGAATAACATGGCGACCTAGACGAAGAACCAGAAACAGAAGGTAAAAAGTAAGTTTCTTTGTTTTCTTTGTTTTGTTTTACGGCATATCAACCTCAGTAGGTCATTTAATGCCGATAAAGTTTTGAAATAAAGTAATTCTTAATGGATACTCAATTTTGTTTATAAACTCATGTTTTTCTATTTAATCCATAGATGGGACCCTAACAGGTACTACCACTCCAGGTCAGAGTGGACCTGGGAGCAATGGTGATGAAGGGTTGCTCCACATTCCCCAAACCTCCACAACTGGAACCTCACCATCAGATACAATTTAACGTCATTCCCAGGACATGTAGACCCTTAGCCACCGCCTTCTAGCACCCATATGATAAAAAGGGGTTGGGGCTTGCCATAAGGACAATAGGGTTGGGGCAATCATATAGGTGCTAGGGCTTGACGTGACCAGTCGTTTGATCGGAGAGGGTCTCTCCGATTGCCCGTCTAGCCTAAGAAAAGGCCAAAGTGGAGTATTGCAAGTCATGGACTGCTCAACCACCTGGGTTCTTTCCTTTAGCATTACGGGTCGCCACCCACGGCCAACAGGTGGCCCCATTGGAGGAGTCTTACTCCTCTGCAGAGGTGCAGTCCGTACATTCTAACGCCCCAACCGACAGGCCGGTAAAAATTAATACCATCATCTCTAATCTATCTGCGACTTTTAATTGCTTTAGTGTTGACTGAGTTTATCAATAAACACCACTGAATCTGGAAAAAGTTAACAAATAAGTTTATTATTTTTTTCTGTTACAAAGGGATATAAATAATAGAGTCAAACGCACAGCTCTTCAAACAACAGTAATGAATACTCTGATAGCAAGACTAGCTACAACTAGACGAATACCCTCGTGTAGTCCATATCTTTTATGTGTTTCGTTGGACAAGTCCAATTTTCTTATAGGGGAAATATCCTTCCTTATAAAAATTTCCTAGATGGAAAATTCATCTAACGGTTACAATTTAAAGTCGTTGAGACATGACAAATAGGGGGCGAAGCTTCACAGTAGACCAAAAGAAATGTTTCAGAAGAAATTTGACCAATAGAAAACTCGCTGGGCTAACTGTGTTGAATGCCAGGATGACCGTTTTCTTAATAATATTTTTTAGTTTATTTTCCTTAATGTCTTGGTAAATACAGCATCAGTCTCAATATTTTATGAACATTTAATCTAAGTACTTATATAAAGTAAAGTAAAGTCGACGGGGCGGCCTAAAGTCGGTATCAACCAGTCAGCGAGGGAGTCTATCCCCTTTTCAATAGCGCTAGACCAAGGAGATTGTTTCAGCACCTGAGGTGGAGCGCCACACCTACCATCAGCTCCTTACTTTACCGCACAGATCCCTGTGCTACTCATACGCTGAGTTGGCGGGGACCAGTATCGAACTAGAAACCTTGTGGTTTCTAGCCGAACGCTCTACCGACTGAGCTAACCCGGCCCCTTAAGTACTTATATATTTAAGTATTTATGTAATGAAATATATTAAATTAGAAAGACTAACGAAATTTAAAAGTTTACACTTATTTTAATTATATTTTTATTGGTTTCTATATAAAATCATTCATAGGATTTATTTTAATATGTTGGAGAATAAAACAATGGTATTAGAGATCAATAACACTAGGTAATTAATTATTAAACATGGTCTTGTTAAAACCAGTATGCAAATTATCCACGCCATATATTATGTAAACCTTTATTTCTTAGTGATATATAAGACACATTGCAGGATTTTAAACGCACTAATAATATGGGTTGTTTTGAGGCATCGTTGATAAATAAGATTTATTCTATGTATTAATGATTTTGACTATAAATTGGACTCTCATTGATCAATCCCTGAGGATATTCTGGCGTAAACAGTGTTGTAGTTTCGGTTACAGACTCCGAATCTCCATTATAAAATATTTGCGTGTGTTTTTGTGTACGTGCGCGCGCGTGTGTGTGTGAGAGAGAGATGGGGTGGGTTGGGGGGGGGCATATTCATTCAATATATTAATGAACTTCAATATCATCTTCACTCCTACCTTTCTTTAGACACTGTTTTTTAAAGCATCAAGTGTTTTCTCTTTTTTGGCCTTTGGCCTGTTCACCAACAACAACCACCTGCTGATGCTTCTCAATCTTCATCACAATCGAAACAACTGGTCTACCATCTAAGCCACATCATTTTCTTAAAGAGAGAGAGAGAGAAGAGAAGAGAGAGAGAAGAGAGAGAGAAATAGATAGAGAGGGAGAGAAGAGAGAGAGATTGACAGTGGAGAAAAAATAGACAGATAGATAGATAGATAGATAGATAGAGAGAAGAGAGAGAGAGAGAGAGAGAGAGAGAGAGAGAGAGAGAGTTGTCAGAGATAGAAAAATAGATAGATAGAGAGAGGGAGAGAGAGATTGACATGAGAGAAAATAGATAGATTGATAGATGGATAGAGAAGAGAGAGAAGAGAGAGAGAGAAGAGATAGAGATAGAGAGATTGACAGTGATAGAAAAAAATAGATAGATAGATAGATAGAGAGAAGAGAGAGAAGAGAGGAGAGGAGAAAACAATCTCTCTGTCTCTGTCTCTGTCTCTGTCTCTGTCTCTCTCTCTCTCTTCTCTCTCTCTCTCTCTCTCTCTCTCTCTCTCTATCTATCTATCTATCTATCTGACTTTAAGAAATAGATAGATAGATAGATAGAGAGATAGATAGATAGATAGAGATAGAGAGAGAGAGAGAGAGAGAGAGAGAGAGATTGACAGTGAGAGAAAAATAGATAGAGAGAGAGGGGGAGAGAGAGGGGGGGAAGATTGACAGAGATAAAAATAGATAGATAGATAGATAGAGAGAGAGGGAGAGAGAGAGAGATTGACAGTGAGAGAAAAATAAATAGAGAGAGAGGGGGAGAGAGGGGGAGAGAGAGGGGGAAGATTGACAGTGAGATAAAATAGATAGATAGATAGATAGAGAGAGAGAGAGAGAGAGAGAGAGAGAGAGAGAGATTGACAGAGAGAGAAAATAGATAGATATATACATATATAGAGATAGATTGACAAGAGATGAGCCAGATCATTTTTCTTAAGTGTGAATTCGTCAGAAGAGATGAAAGAGAATTATCGAACAGGTCAAGTGTCCCAACTGGACGAAAATAAAATGACACGTTTTTTTTCTTTCTTCCCCCTAGGACACTTGGCAATTCTAATATTTGCTATCACTAGTTACCATTGAGTTCTTCCAACCACCTGTGTATCTGTCACTTAGAAAGGTGAGTTCACTCACAGGTCTTGCGAATATCGGTGATCTTCACATGACGCACTAGAATTTGTCATGCTATAATAAACATATATCTAAAGGTTTCCAACTTTCACATTTCACATTTACTTACTGGATATATATATATAGAGAGAGAGATTCTTGCCCTGATGAGCTACTAAGAGAAACTATTAGTAGGTATATCTGACTCATTAGGTTTAATTTTATTTAGTTAATATTGAACAATATTTCAATTTACAAAAAATCATCTTCAGAGCTTCGGACTCATCGAGAGAGGAGCTGAAAATAATTTGAATTCAAAACAAAAACATTGATGTTCCAAAAAGCGTACAGGTCATGCGATCGTTTTTTCATTAGCACACCCGCTACGCGTTTCTCGGTCAACGACATACTGTATCTTAGTGTAACATTTTGTGAAAGAAGAAGACAAGAAGCTATGAATATGATATAAAATATTTTTATTTTAACAGCATTGAGTGTTTTCATATCCTTTTATCTATACTTATACCGTACTCTTAATATATATATATATATATATACATATATATATATGTGTGTGTGTGTCTGTGTGTGTTGTGTTTGTGTGTGTGTGTGTGTGTGTGTGTGTGTGAATTCCTGAGGTCAGTCGCTGATTGGGTTTGTGGGATTCCTTGTGCATCATTTCTTTCCTATCGACTGAGACAAAAAAAGTGCGAAATGGTCCAACACAAGCCTTCACCACTATAAACAAATCACTGTGTTGGTTGTTCACCGAATGAACACTCATGCGTCGAAAATCGATAATATATATATATATATATATATATATATATAAACCCCCACTTAAATTTATAGACTAAGCGAGGTCACGTGGTTTAAACCCCAGCCAATCAACAGCCCAAATACGTGGTTTGTTAACTACTTAATCACTGATACTGACAGACGTTCATTTGCAATCATTGACGAAAGACCTGCAAGACTTAGGAGCACCAACGAACAACCAAAGGATTCTTCACTAAGGATCACGCTCTGCTAAAGCACAAAGGATCTCCGCTGGACAGCGCTCTTGCTTGAAGCCTAAGGGATGGCCACAAAAATCGTAACAAATAAGTGTAAACTCTTTGTATGCGTTCTTATTTAATTTCGTTAGTCTTTTTAATTAAACATATTTCATTACATTAAAACTTAAATACTTACGACCGGTGAGTGCATATTATTGCTAGTGCGTATTAAGGTCTTACGAATTATATCAAGGTCGTTCAACCAGGCCTCGATATGGCTGGATACCTTATGGACAGACTGAGTAAATCCTTAAAAAGTAATTAACTTTGAAAAAGGAAATGAGATTTGGAATATGAGCTGGGGGGGGGGTACTTACTACTTACATAAATCCCCAAATGGATTAAAAGGGGCTCCTTAGTCGGCAACCCGTATAAGTCAAGGAAAAGTCCGACACAAAACCTCTGCTTCCTTTCTAGGAAATGCTAGGGGAGTAAACCCCTAAAACAAATCAGGAGCCGGAGTCCCTAAGGTGGTGTGATGCTGAAATCCAGTGCTACCCATCAACTCCTGCGACACTACCGTTGCCTAACTGCATTGGTTCCTTACCTTTCCTTTGGATCACAGCGGCAGTGTGGAGAGGGGGGAATTGCTGTATGGGGAACAGCTCATCCTATATATGAACCCACCCAGGCTAAAAAACAAAACACTTTGACACTACTCCATCGTCTCTCATAGACGGAAGGCTGCCAACCAATTAACTTTATTGAAGCGAGATTTTTGTATAGAACTTCCATCGTAAAATGTGAAATAGTCTTCAAGAAATGTATTTTTTTTAAATGGTTCTTTATGCACAGTAATCTAATCTTTGGCTTTCTTAAAGATTAGTATTAAACAAAAAGTGCCAATATCTTCAAGTAACATTATTAAATAGTAATTAATTAGTAATTAATCCGTGGGATTAGTTATTTGTTTAGTCATTGTTTAATCTCCGCCTGTCTAATTAATTATTATTGCTTTTGATTTTTCAACATTCCTGTGAATTGTAATTCTTTCTCGCGCTTGTACCAGTAATGAACCAACAGTGGCAACGCTTACAGCTTTGGTTGGTTGGTTGGTTGGTTGGTTGGATTTTATGACATGTCAACCTTTGGGTTATTTTATGCCGATGACGTTTTTATTTTATTGATTCTTGTTGGTATTTCTCAGAATTTTTTAGATGAGGCTTGATAATTTGTATAATTTGGATTATTCGAACTATTGTCCTCATCTTTATTGTTATCTGTATAATGTTTCGGCCGATGTGCACTCCGGCTTCTTCAGGTATTTCTAGTCTGACTCGGGGGTCTTCTCGAACTCGAGTTCGAAAAGAAGGTTCCCAAGTTCGAGAAGGCTCGCGAGTTCGACAAGAAATACCTGAAGAAGGCCGGAGGGCACATTAGCCGAAACGTTGTACAGATAACAATAAAGATGGGGCGATCTGAGAGAAATTCGCATACGTGCATATTTTCTATCGCCATGTGTCTTTGCTTAGAAATCGCATGTATTTAGATTGTAGTGACATATTTTCTTTGCCACTCATCCTGCAAGTGAAACAGATTCACACCCACTTTGCTCTACGAGTTAAGTCTCCCTTCTCGCTAGAAATTCATTAACTGTATTGACTGAAATCCCCCCCTATGGGGCCACTTGTTGGCTGTGAGTGGCGACCCGTGATGCTTAAGGATAAATCTCTGGCGGCTGAGCAGTCCATGACATGTAACACTCCGCTTATGGGAAACACTTTTCTGGGGCTCTGGGGAATGTGGAGTACTCCTTCATCATCATTACTTCCAGGCCCACTCTTATGGCAAATCCCCAACCATGTTTATTATATATATGCTAGAAGGCGGTGGCTGAGGGTTTTAGTGTCCTGAGAATGACGTTAAACTTTGCGATGGTGAGGGTCCAATTCTGGAGTTCCGGGGAATGTGGAGTACCCCTTCATCACAGTTTTATAAATGTGTTTAAGAAAACTGAATACCCAACAAAAATAAATAAAACAAAAGATCTTTTTGAGTTGGGTGTGATAACACATTTTAGTGGGAGAAAAGTGGCTGCGACTTTCAACCTTATAGTAATTCATTAACTGTATTGACTGAAATCTAAATTTTTACTCTTACCATTTCAAAAGACTAAACCGTTTGCTCAAACAATCAAAGACACTGGTGTCAAACATTCATTTTCCCACCGGTTTGCATTAACAGAACCGTTCAATAACGTCTTGCAAACGATTTAAAGAGAGTCAAGTTTTTAAAAAAAGGTACATAAGCTAAAAACAAAAACAAGCAGCAGTAAATCTTCGAAAAGTACGAAACTAAGTAAAAACAGACAAAAAATTGAATACGAAAATAAAAGAACAAAAAATAGCTTTGCTAGAAAACAAAAGGGGGAAATGATTGATTTTAGACGATACTGTTGGAAAGAAGGTGGGAGAAGGTGTTTACTTTTAATCAAACGGTGAGAGTCCGGTCGGAAAATGGAGGAAAGGGAAAAGTGAATTATGCAAATTTAAACGAAAGGGCAGATAATCTGCATTTCTAATTAAAATGACAGGAAAAGGAAAAGCGCAAAGAATAATTGGCGGGAAAACACACATAATAAAAATAAGAATAAAGATAACATAAAATAAAACAAAAATATTTAAAAGAGAGAATTTTTTGAAGAAAGAAAATAAAACCGGTCAAGACAAAGTAAAATAAATTGATGAAAGAAATAATAAATAGGCCAGAAAGAAAGATTGAATGAAAAACAGATAAAGAGAAAACAAAACAAATAAAGAATATACTAGAAAAGAAAAAAAAGAAAAGAAATCTTGATGAGAAGGAAATGAAAATAAAATTAAAATAAAATATTTAATGTAAGTGAACAAATGATTATTTTAAGCTGACCTTAAAAAATGTTTCTCAGAAATAGAGAGAGAGAGAGAGAGAGAGAGAGAGAGAGAGAGAGAGAGAGAGAGAGAGAGAGAGAGAGAGAGAGAGAGAGAGAGAGAGAGAGAATAAAGAGAAAATAAAAATTCACTGAAAGGTCAAAGTTACTTTCGAATTTTTGGATTGTTGGCAAAAGAACGTTAATTAAAAGTAAACAAAATTTTTGAAAGGATCGATCGTTTAAACTTTTTTGTCGATTTTTCTATTTAATTTATAGATTGTTTTTCTGTTGCATTTTTGGAAGTAGCTTACTTGCTTAATGTTTTGCTAAAAATGTTAATTAAAAAATGATGGCAGTTTTCCAAATAATAATAACAATATTTCTAATCCTTAAACCAATAACAAAAGCCTCAAAAACTAAAAGTAAGAAAAATATTAATTACAATACTAAAAAGAAAATGCCAGTAATAAGGAAAGAAAACTAACAATAATACACAACTAGGATCACGGTTACATTGAGAAAATCGTTATAATCAATAATAATTTTGATTATATTGGCAGTAGGGATAATGAGTTTTAAAACTTCAATATTAATAATAAAAATAATAGTGAAATTAATAATAATAATAATAATAATAATAATAATAATAATAATAATAATAATAATAATGGAACGGTCCCAAAAAGCTTGGAAAAAATACTGGAGAATCTGGAAATCAGAGGAGGAGTTGAGACCATCCAGACTACTGCATTGCTGCAATCGACTAGGATACTCAGGAGAGCCCTGGAGACCTGAGGAGACTTGTTGCCACTCAGACTCCAGTGAAATACTATAGCATCACTCCTTGTAAAATTTTCATACCAGTTTTAATTGATGGTATTTCACTGGATTTGGTTGGATGGATTTTACGGCATGTCAACTCTGTTTGGGTATTTCATGCCAAAGACATTACTTCATTCAGTATTGTTGGGTATTCAATTTTTTTTTCAAACAATCTTTAAACACTTTTTAATACTCCTTTTTTAATTTATTTAACCCGCAGATGATACCCTAACAGGTACTACCACCACGGATCAGAGCGGACCTGGGGGTGATTGCGATGGGGTGCTACTCCCCATTCCCCAGAGTTCCAAAATTGGAACTTAATCATTAGATGTAGTTTAATATCATACCCAGGACAATGTTTCACAGGAGTCTTAGTGACAGCAAGTCTCCTCGGTTCTCCAGAATTTTTCTGGGTATTCTAGCAGATTTCAACAATTCTTTGATCGGTATAGTCCCGAATTAACCTCTGATTTCCAATCCCTTCAGTCTTTTTCAAAGCCTTTGTTGACCGTTCCAAGTGCGCCGACTACAATTGGTATCACCGTTAGTTTCATATAATCCATATTTCTTTTTCATTTTTTTTTAAATTTCTCTGTCAAGCTCCAATTATTTGTATATCCTTTCGCTTTCTTTCATTTTCACTCTATGGTCTGCTGGATTGGTTTTGTTTCGTTTGTTTTATCAACCTCAGTGGGTCATTTAAACTCTCTTTTCAGAGCGTGCTCAGTGTTTTTACCTGTCATAGTCCTCCTGAGAGATTGCTATTTTTTGTATTTATTTATTTTATTTTGTGTTATTTTTATTTTTCATTTTACTTGGTTTTATCTATCATTCAAATTTTGATGGATAAATCTTATTTTGTTTTAGATAAGGTCTGTTTAATTTCATTTGCCAAGACTAAGGACCGGTTTAGATCAGTCGGTAGAGCACCCGCTTTGGAATCACAATGTTCTGAGTTCGATACCAATCCCCGCCAACTCAGCATATGAGTAGCACAGATTGGGGTCATCTGATCTGTGTGTTAAAGTGGTGAGGTGACACCCCAGCAAAACAATATCCCTGGTCCAGCGCTAGTGAAAAAAGGGATAGACACCCTCGCTGTCCGGCTAATACCGACAATAGACCACTCTACCAACTTTACTTTTACTTTACATCTCAAATGAGATCAAATCATTTGAATCACCCTGTGTTCTGGGTATGACGTTAAACCATATCTGGCGAAGTTCCAATTTTGGAGGTCTGGGGAGAGTGGAGTACACCTTCATCCCCATTACTATCTTGTCTACTCTGACCCGGAGTGGTAGTCCCTGTTAGGGTCATATCTATGGGTTAAATAGAAAAATGATTTTTTTTTAATTGAAAACCCATCAAGAATGTATAAAACAAAACGTCTTCGCTATAAAATAACCCAACAAGGGTTTACATGCAGTAAAATCCAACCAACCAACCAGCCTTGTATCTTAAGATGGTTACTGAGACATTCAACCTTTTCTACTCTGATTGTACAATATTAAGAAAATGATTGCAAGATTGTATGTTTATTAAAGCAATGAGAAGAATCTATCCCAATTGAATAAATAAAGAGTCCGCTTCGAAGTTCCGTCAAGGCTCCTGATTACATAAAGGTTTCCGAGTTTGACAAGAAACATCGGCAGAAATGTTATATATATAAAAAGATGAGGACAACAAGACGAAAAATCTAAACAATACAAATTTAATTATATTACATTAATAACAATCATTATTATTATTGTTATTATTATTTTTTGCTCCTTTTGAGTTTTCACATCAGCATTAGCTGATGGTCTTTCACTGGAGTCTAAGTGACAGCAAGTCTCCTCTGGTCTCCAGGACTCTTCTGAGTATTCTGGCAGATTGCAGCAGTGCAGTGTTCTGAATGGTTTCAACCCTTCCTCTGATTTCCAAACATTCCAGACCCTTTTTCAATCCTTTTGGGACTGTTCCAAGTGCACCAATTACAATTGTTATCACTTTCACTTTCATATTCCATAACTTTTTCAATTCTCTAGCAAGGTCCAGATATTTGTCCATTTTTTCATTATTATTATTATTATTATTATTATTATTATTATTATCATTATTATTATTATTATTATTATTATTATTATTAATGTACGCTAAAGTCTTTTTGTAACATATTTCGTGAATGAAAATTAATTAAAAGGGTCTAGCGCAAGTGAAAATGGGATAGACTCCCTCGCTGATTGGCTGATACCGACTTTAGGCCCCCCGACGACATTTTTTTACATTGATAACAATCATTATTATTATTATTATTATTATTATTATTATTATTATTATTATTAATGTACGCTAAAGTCTTTTTTTTGTAACATATTTCGTGAATGAAAATTAATTAACAGTGTGGTCCACGCTGGCCTATGCCAGGACAGACAGGCACGGCCGCAGCGGCTTCACCTGTAGGTTTGGTCAGTTCAGATTGATATATACACGCTAATTATCTATCCAAAATCAGATTGCAAGAATTTAGAAGACAAAGAAGAAACATGGAGGTCAATTTGAATGGACTAGAGTGTAAAGATCCAAGAAAAATGAAAGAAAGGAAAAAAAAAGAAAGAAAAGAAAAAGAAAGTATGAATGTAAGATAATGATAGTATTAGTAAATTTAATTGTTAGGTTAATGTCAGTAATATTATTAATTATTACTAAGCCAGCAATAGTAGTGGGGAATCGTTTAATATTTCAATTTTTGCATAAAATATGCAAGTATTTATCGACATCAATAATTGCTTTTATCAGTAATTGGTTTTTGTCGATCGATATTCTGACTCAAAGCGAATGAGCACCTAATGTCAATTCGGAATGCGAATGATGCGTGTGTATATTAATGAAAAACTATATATATATATATATATATATATATAATATATATATATATAGGGTGTTCGGGATAAATTTGACATATTTATATTTGGTTATTTTCCTCCGTATGTTGGAGGTATTGACGCACACTACCCATCATTTAAAGGCTTGGACCCTTCTTCATTCATATACGTGATGACACGTGCCTGTTGAATTTCTTGACAACCCATTAAATGTTGTAGTTACTGTTGTGAGATTTTAACGGGTCAAATAAGAATAAAACGACGGGTAACAAATGTAGAAAAATGTATTAATAGAAAGTAGACAAATACAATAGAGAGATGTGGAAATTACGTCCGACAAAATAGAGTTATTGGCTCACTCGCATAGGCTTACTGCTAAGCCGCAATTATCCCTGTTACTTATAGTAACCTGTCGGCGCATTCCATTAGTCTTATAGGGTGTATCACCTATAACAGTTACCAAGAACTTTTTTTCCTTATGAAACTGTAAAATTTCTCCTGAACACCCTGTATATATTTGGTAAAGAAAAAGGCTTAAAAATCAGTCATAGATCTATTTATGCCCACAGATATCTGTGTTTACCTATGAGTTTCATCAGACCGCTAACTTTATTGAAAATGGTAAACAGAAAATCCATGAGATTTTATATATTTTTTCTGGTGCTTCCTGTAAAGATATCGGGTTTCAGTTCATCTCATCTTTTAGGAGGTGGTTTGTGTTTATGACCGGGAGTTGGTGAAGGTGATTTTCTGGGTGGTTTAATGCCCTCAATAAGCGGGGAGAGGAAAAGTGACTCGTCTGTAGTAACATTATTTTTTCTGACTGGTCATTTTATTTTTATTTTTTTTAAATATTTTTTCTTCCGGTTTCCTTTCATATAACATCATCAGTATATATATATATATATATATATATATATATATATATATATATATATATATATATACGATTAAAAGCGAATGGTTTTAAAACAGACTAACTCGAGTTTGAGAGAGAGTGAGAGAGAGAAGTGGCTCAAAGAACAGTCAACAATTTTACGTGTCAGGGATACATGCTCTCATTCGAAGGTGGAACATTGCTATTTAGAGAAACGTTGACTATGCGGAGGAGTAGGGGTGTGATCCTCAGAGGACCAGCTTTATTTTGATGTATGATACATGTTCCTGTGTTGGTATACCTATCCTAAACAAAGTGGCATTACCCTCTGACACACCCTTGTACATATATATATATATGTGTGTGTGTGTGTGTGTGTGTGTGTGTGTGTGTGTGTGTACATATATATGTGTGTGTGTGCGCGTGTTATCATTATTATCATTATTTTCACTCCTTTTTACTTCTTCACATCAGCGTTAGCTGATGGTATTTCACTGGAGTCTGAATGACAACAAGTCTCCTCAAGTCTCCAGGACTCCTCTGAGTATTCTAGCCGATTGCAGCAATGCATGATCTCAATTCTTCCTTTTTCAAAATTTTTGGGAACGTTTCAAGTGCACCAACTACAATTGGTATCACACGTGGGAGGTAGATGCAAAAAATAGAGCGGTCTGGCGCCTTAACGTTAAGCAAAGCACGAAGAGGGGTGAGGTGGAGAGGAGAGGAGAGTAGCCTCGACAGCAAAGAGAACCAAAAAGAGGGAGAAAAGACAGCAGCTCCAGAAAGCATCACCTTTTGTTGCATTCAGTGCGCCAAACACTGTCACTCAAGAATTGGCCGGCAGAGTCACTTGCGCAAATGCAGATATTTTTGGACACTACGCCATCGTCCTTAGTGGACGGAAAGGTGCCAAATAATAATAATAATAATAATAATAATGATATTATTATTATTATTATTATTATTATTATTATATAAACCCATTATTTGCTATTATTTTCACTTTTTCGTTTTTATGTAAAATCTATAGTTTTATGTCGTCGTCAACAAATCTGGTCTGATTTCAGTCCATTGACCCTCCATCTTTTATTTTGAATCTTCCAAGTCTGAGACTTCAGTCCATCTCTGTCATGTCCCGCCAAAAAGACGAGACAAAACGATTAGTGTTGACATCGGGCATCCATCCTCGTGACAACACTTTTCCATTACGTCTAAAAGGGAGAGACAATCGACAACATTTATTGCTATTAGCAGTTAACACTTAAGAACTTGTAGATATGTTTTCGAAATAATACCTGTTAAAAAAAACGCCTTGTCCGCGTTGATTGTTTGCCATGTAGGGAGTTAAGACATCCACCCCTAAAAGGGGTCTTGAGTATGAAACTAAATCTGTTGGTGAGACTCCAATTCTGGAACACTTTGTGTGTGGAGTACCCTTTTATTGCCATTACTCCCAGGTATTCTCTGACTCGGAGTATAGTACAATTTAGGGTCCCATTAAATAGACCTGTTTGAATATCATTTGTATTAGATAGGAATACTTGATACTATAACTGTGTCCCAATATCTTTATTAAGAATAGTGGCTAGAAGATATAGCTTTTTTTTTCAAACCTGCCGTAGCTGGTGGTTCACTGGAGGCTGAGTGACAGCACGTTTCCTCAGGTCTCCAGGACTCTTCTGAGTATTCTAGCCGATCCCACCAATGCTGTATTTTGGATGGTCTCAGTTCTTCCTCTGATTTCTAGTTCCCCCAAATTCTTTTCCAGAGCTTTGGGGATTGTTCCAAGGGCACCAATTACAATTCACCTTCATGTTCCACAGCTTCTTCAGTTCTCTGGCGAGGTCTAAGTATTTGTCTATCTTTTCGCTTTCTTTCATTTTTCTCGGTGGCCGGCTGGGACAGCAACATCCACGAGATGACAGGTTCTCTTTTTCTTGTCAATCAATACTAGGTCGGGTCTCCTGGCCGGGATTAGGTGATCCGTCTGTACCTCGAAGTCCCAGTTATTATTATTCGGACTATTGTCCTAATCTTTATTGTTACCTACACGTTTCGGTCGATGTGCCCTCCGGCCTTCTTCAAGTGTTTCTTGTTGAACTTAGAAACCTTCTGGAACTCGGGAACCTTCTTGTCGAACTCGGGAGTCTTTACGGAAATTAGAACCTAACCCTTTATTCAGTCCACGGGGATAGACTGTTCCCATTCCGTTAACCCTGACTGGGTATAAGAGTTAAGCTGTGTTAATTATTTTATGTTACTGTCACCCTTAACCAGGATTAAACCTACAACCCAGAGACAACTGTCACTTAGAACTGTATTAACTCAACGCCTATGTCTATTGCACTATGTGTCCAATTGGAAATGTTGTGTAGATAATAATAAAGATGAGGATAATAGTCCGAATAATCAAATAATACAAATTATCAAGCCTCATCTAAAATAAAATCCAGAGAAATAGTCTTTCACTTTTAAATTCCGAATATATTTGCATGGACACAATGATAATAAAACATTTCTCTCTAGCCTGTAAGTATTGGTCTGCAATAGGCAGTGCGCCTAATGACTTTACATAATATATAGCTTATCTAGGTTTGGTTTGGTTTGGTTTGGTTTGTTTTGTTTAACGGCATATCAACCTCAGTGGGTCATTTAATGCCGAAACAGTTTTGAAATAAATCAATTCTTAATGGATAATACAATTTTTTTATAAATACATTTTTCTATTTAACCCATAGATGGGACCCTAACAGGTACTACCACTCCGGGTCAGAGTGGACCAGGGAGCAATGGTGATGAAGGGGTGCTCCACATTCCCCAAATCTCAAAAACTGGAAACTCACCATCAGATACAATTTAACGTCATTCCCAGAACATGTGGACCCGCAGCCACCGCCTTCTAGCACCCATATGATAAAAAGGGGTTGGGGCTTGCCATAAGGGCAATAGGGTTGGGAAAATCATATAGGTGCTAGGGCTTGACGTGACCAGCCGATTGATCGGAGGGGGCCTCTCCGACCTCCCGTCTAGCCCAAGATAGGGCCAAAGTGGAGTACTGCATGTCATGAACTGCGCATCCACCTGGGCTCTATCCTTAAGCATCACGGGTCACCACCCACGGCAAACAGGTGGCCCCATTGGGGGGGTATTACCCCTCTGCAGAGGTGCAGTCGGTGCATTCTAACGCCCCAGCCGACAGGGCTGAGCTTATCTAGGGTAAGAATTGTCTAATTTTAAAAAGAATCCTAACAAAATACCTCACACTGACTCTTTCTTATGTGTGACACTCACAAACTTAAATCATTGACAATAAACAATAACCGTTTCTATGATTTTTAAATATTTAGATACATTACCATTGGGATTATCGTCGTATTAAACTCTATTGAAATCAAAACTCAAATGCCACTTTGGCCCTATCTTGGGCTAGACGGGCGGTCGGAGAGGCCCCCCTTCAATCAATCGGCTGGTCACGTCAAGCCATAGCACCTATATGATTTTCCCAACCCTATTGCCCTTATGGCAAGTCCCAACCCCTTTTTATCATATGGGTGCTAGAAGGCGGTGGCTGCGGGTCTACATGTCCTGGGAATGACGTTAAACTCTATCTGATGGTGAGTTTCCAGTTTTGGAGGTTTGGGGAATGTGGAGCACCCCATTCATCACCATTGCTCCCTGGTCAACTCTGACCCGAAGTGGTAGTACCTGTTAGGGTCCCATCTATGGATTAAATAGAAAAATGTATTTATAAAAAAAATTGTATTATCCATTAAGAATGAATTTATTTCAAAACTTTATCGGCATTAAATGACCCACTGAGATTGATATGCCGTAAAACAAAACAAACAAAGAAACAAAAAACTCAAATGCAACTCAAAATAGTTTCTCACATCCATCAGACCTAAATAATTTCTACAATTATACAGGGTGCGATAAAAATATATAATGTATAAAAATGATTGGTATTATTAGGAATACTTGACACCATTTATCGGTTTAAAGGGTCCTTTCACGAAATATGAACTCTGAAAGACATTCATCGCAATTTTAGAGGGTTATGGTGGCTAGCGGAAATAGAGAGTAAACATTAAACTTCAATTGATTGCTCAACTATTAAGAATGTCTTTCAGTGGCGGGAGTTATAAATATATCGTAATAATGTGTTTAGATGAAATCTATCTGGTGTGAAATTATGACCAAATGTTTCTTGCATTGTTAATAGAATGCTTATGTTTCTGGCTAGTTACTTGATATAACGAGACAGCTGTACTCAGTCAAAAAAGAATACTCTGATTCATTTGATAGAAATGTTAATAGTTATTTGAAATTCAATATACCTTTCGTTGACTGATTTAACTCCTCTCTCCCTCTCTCTCTCTCTCTCTCTCTCTCTCTCTCTCTCTCTCTCTCTCTCTCTCTCTCAATATATATATATATATATATATATATATAATTTTATTTATATATATATAATTTTATTTATATATATATATATATATATATACGAGGTTAATAGGAAAGGTCACCAAAATATTTAGAAATTACAGAAACGTTTATTGTTTATTGTCAAAAAAATACACTGATTCATTTGATAGACATGTTAATAGTTATTTGAAATACAATATACCTTTCGTAAACTGATTTAAACCCTCTCTCTCTCTCTCTCTCTCTCTCTATATATATATATATATATATATATATATATATATAATGTAAGTCGTCGGGGCGGCCTAAAGTCGGCATCAGCCAGTCAGCGAGGGAGTCTATCCCCTTTTCAACGGTGCTAGACCAAGGAGATTGTTTTGGCGTCTGAGGTGGAGCGCCACACCTACCATCAGCTCCTTACTTTACCGTACAGATCCCTGTGCTACTCATACGCTGAGTTGGCGAGGACCGGTATCGAACTAGGAACCTTGTGGTTTCTAGCCGAACGCTCTACCAACTGAGCTAACCCGGCCCCTTGAATCTATCTAATATACGAGGTTAATTGGAAACGTAAGGTCTCCAAAATATTTAGAAATCACAGAAACGTTTATTGTTTATTGTCAATGATGTTTACATCATTTTAAAGTTTCAACGTGTCTCTACTTTTCTACATAATCGCTATTTCGGTCCATGCATTCTTCTAGGCACTGTAGTATTTTTTGAATATCCATATCATACCAGCTCGTATAAAAACAAATAACAAAAATAAGATATGACGTATGCAAACATGTTTTTATAATTTTTTTAAAATTTTTATTTGTTCTATATTTAAAATAATTTTAATTAGAATATTCCGTGCATATGAACGAAATTTGATTGAGACACGTGTAGACTAAATAACAGCAATAAATTTCATTCATACATAAGTATATGTTTTTATTTAAATTTTTAGTACTAGCTTCGACGGTACATATACTAAAATTGGAACGATACAGAAAAAATTAACATGGCCCTTGTGAAAGGATGATACGCAAATTCGTGAACGTTCCACATTTTCTTGGGGGAAGCCTGGGCTCTTTAAACTTGGCTAGGTAACCAGTCTAGGAGAAGGAAAATTTTGAATTCAAACATTTTAAACTCTGCTTAACAAATTGGCCTTTTGTGACTTCCTACTCGTGTGGAAGGGTTGATGAATATATATAATATATATATATATATATATATATATATATATATATTATAGTCATTCACAGACACCGTGTTTCGATGTTTCACATCTCTTCAAGGTGGCTAGACTTAGCAAATACTACTAGTTTTATAAGTTTTTTTAGAAATCTAAAAATCGTCTGTTAAAACAACCGGATATTGACGGTGTAAATGAAAAACATGTCCTTTATTAATCGTCATGTGCCTAAATGTCATATGGTCCAAATTATCTTCCAAAGAGCTGTAGCGGGTTTGGGGAGCATATATATATAGAGAGAGAGACAGACAGACAGACAGAGACAGATACAGACAGACAGACAGAGAGAGAGATGGGGGGGGGAGAGCGAGAAAGAGAAAGAGGGATTGTTGGTGTATATGTATGTATGTATATACGGATGAAACTACGAGAATAAAACAATTAACGATAAAGTAAATATATATATATACATTAGATATCGACGGCTGCTTTTTCTGCAAGAATTTTGAAGATTTGAGTTATTTTCGAATTAAAATATGCATAAAAAGAGCATTGAAATTCTACTTAAAAATATCCAACATTAGTTAATTTCAGAAGTAAACAAATCAATTCACCGGGCTTTTACCAAGTCGACACTGGGTAGCCGCTTCTAGTATATATATATATATATATATATATATATATATATATATATAAAGGGATTTATTTGATAAAGAAATATAAAGCACCTCATTTGTCAATAATTCTTTAATGTATTTTTCTGATGACAATTGTTCTCCCAGACGGACACCATAAAAGACTTATGTTTTTCACAACCAATGTCTGTCTCTTTTATTCTAAGTCCAAATTCTTTTAAAAAGTCTGTGACATATCCGCCCATGGGCTCGAACTCGAAAGAAACAAATTTATATAAATGCGATTTTCATAGAACAGACGCTTTATTTTCTTGGTCACGTCATTTTCCTTAGAGACAAAGCGACAAACAAAATGTCGGACATTTACGAGAATACAAATAGAAACGAGAAGTGAAAGAAGATTTAGAAGTCTAAAGACGAGCGTGACAACTCTCTCTCTCTCTCTCTCTCTCTCTCTCTCTCTCTCTCTCTCTCTCTCTCTCTCTCTCTCTCTCGCTCTGTGTGTGTGTGTGTGTTGTGTGCGTATTCTACCATCCCTTCTCTGTATATTTTATCATCACCTCTCTCTCTCCTCTCTCTCTCTCTCTCTCTCTCTCTCTCTCTCTCTCTCTCTGTTCTGCTCGCTCTGTATGTGTATTCTACCATCCCCATCTCTGTATTTTATAACCCCATCTCTCTCTCTCTCTCTCTCTCTCTCTCTCTCTCTCTCTCTCTCTCTCTCTCTCTCTCTCTCTGTGTGTGTGTGTGTGTGTGTGCGTTCTTCCATCCCATTTCTCTGTATTCTATAACCCTCTCTCTCTCTCTCTCTCTCTCTCTCTCTCTCTCTCTCTCTCTCTCTCTCTTCTTGCTCTGTATGTGTATTCTACCATCCTCATCTCTCTGTATTCTATAACTCTCTCTCTCTCTCTCTCTCTCTCTCTCTCTCTCTCTCTCTCTCTCTCTCTCTTTCTCTCCCATATATATATGTGTGTATTGTCCTCTCTCTCTCTCTCTCCTCCCCTTTCTCTTTGTATTCTATCATCTCTATATATGTATTTTATCACCTCTCCTTTTTGTATTCTTTCACCATGTGTGTGTGTTTGTATGTTTTTCTCTCATATCCATTTTTCTGTTCTATATCACTCCCCCCTCCTCTCTCTCTCTCTCTCTCTCTCTCTCTCTCTCTCTCTCTCTCTCTCTCTCTCTCTGTCCGTGTGTGTGTGTGTTTCTATCATCTCCATCTCTTTGTATTCTCTCTTGTGTCTCTGACTATATCTGTATTCCATCAACTGTATTATATCAGCCCACCCAACCCCCCCTATCTCTCTCTCTCTCTCTCTCTCTCTCTCTCTCTCTCTCTCTCTCTCTCTCTCTCTCGTCTCACTGATGAGAAAATAATAGAAATGAAACAGGGCAAACAGATAAGGAGTTGGATGGGAGCAAGAGTGTGTGGGGGTGTATCATTGACAGCGACTCGTCGCCTCCGCCAACAATTACGTCCGTGTGAGTTGGGGGTGAGTCCACCTCGCCAGTTCATCTCCTCCGTCCTAGCACACTTTCAAACGCCCAGCCCTCCTGTCAATCCCACTACCCCCAGACCGATGAAAGCGTCCACGACAGCAGAGAGCAGACGGTGGACAATGAGGAGAAATTGCTAATGGACACGACTAGTCGCCGGTAACAACCAATTCTTTCTTTCTTTCTTTTTTTTCTTTTCTTCAACACCCCCATCCCCACCCCTGTGGCGATGAAAACGAAGTTGTGATGTGATAGACCGGTCCGGTCAGTGGCTATTGTAATCAAGAGAGTGTCCGGAGAAAGATAAAAAAAAAAACGAAGAATATATTGGACAATGTCTGAGAGTCGGTAGGGATATACATCCACACGTGGAAAAAGAACAGGGTACTATTCGCAGAGTTCCGTCCCGGCCTCTTGCCTTAAAAAAACGCTAGGCGGTGATAGCTGAAAAAAGTAAATGCGATATTTTACTCTTTCTAGTCTTTTTTCAACAAGTTAATGTAAATATTTTAACCCTCCCCCCTCCTTAAAATATTTTAAGGTGGGGGCTAAATATTTACATTTACTTGTCGATAAAATATGGCTTACTTTTACCGCCTTCAAACCCCTAAATAAAAATAATTTGTCGATAAAAACGCCTTCAATCCGCTTAAAATATCTTAGTTTTTTCGGTATTTCCATTTTTTTTCGACACTCAATTACAAATAAAAAATCAAAACATTTTTTTCGTTTTTTTAATTTTATCTTAATATATTTATTACCTACAATCAATTACAAATAAAAAATAAAAATATTTAGATTTTATTTTAACTAAAAACAAAAGCTAAGGACTTCCTTCGTAGATGTTGTATTTATCGACAAATTATTTTATTTTTTTAGTGGTTTGAAGGCGTCAAAAGTAAGCCATATTTTTATCGACAAGTAAATGTAAATATTTAGCCCCCCCCCCAAAAAAAAATATTCTAAAGAGGGGGGAGTTAAGATATTTACATTTACTTGTCGAAAAAAGACTAGAGGGAGTAAAATATCACATTTACCCTTTTTCAGCTATCACCGCCTAGCGTTTTTTAAAGGCAGGAGGTCGGAAACCCTGCGAATAAAGCCAAGAACAGGGAAGAATCCGGACGCAAGATCAATCGTTCGGGAGAAAATGAGATTTAATTCCTTTCCGACCAAACATTCGAATGAATAGATATATGTATACATCCGGGCCCTTTGCTGAAGAGCTATGGTTAACGAGCTAATGGTGCTGACCAGACAGAAAAAAAACAAATCTCTCTATTACGTTTCTGTCTCTTTCTTTCTATTTGTTCTTCTGTCTGTCTCCGGAACAAAGCCTAACAGACCCCCCTCCTCTCTCTCTCTCTCTCTCTCTCTCTCTCTCTCTCTCTCTCTCTCTCTCGTCAGAGATTGACATGCTGAAATATGTTACAATATATTTTAGTAAAAAAAACTTTTTTCTCTCTGCCACGATTTCAGTGTTCAATGTATTCAAATACTGAAATATTTCGATAGTAATTATATATATATATATATGTATATAAACATAAATCTAATGAGTCAGACGAACCTACTAAAAGTTTCGCTTAATGCTCTTCAGGTCTAAGATCTGACTCTTAGCCCTGAAGAGTATTAAGCGAAACTTTTAGTAGGTTCGTCTGACTAATTAGATTTATTTTTATTCTTTGCTCTACTTAGGTATTGAGCACTTTTTACTTATTAGCTTTAGTCTCCTGGTGGTTTTGTATGAATATATATATCTTATATATATATATATATATATATATATATATATAATATATATATATATATATATATATATATATATATATATGCATATAAATTGTTTTTTCTTTTGGCCAAAATATTGTACTAATAGATTATTTTTTTGTTGGTACGATTATCTTGGTCTTTTCTTTTTTCCAAAAATTTCTTTCTTCCCGGTTGATGTTTGGTAGCATATTTTTACAATCAAACTATTTGCTGGTTTTTTTCTCACCGCGAGGATTTACTAATAAGTTTGGTATTATATATATATATATATATATATATATATATATATATATATGCGCTAAATATCAAGGCTGTTCTGGTAATAGAGTAAGTATTGCATGACCTCTGTTCCTTTGAGTTTACAAGTTTTAATTGTGATTGAATTAGGCATTTAAATTGTATTCCCTTCTGAAACCAGGCGTTGCATTAATCATTCCCATTATTTTTTAAAATTTCAACTATAGCAACCTTGGCCTAGTGCTAGTGAAAAGAGGATAGACTCCCTCGCTGCCTGGCTGATACCGACTTTAGTCCACCTGACGATTCATGAATTGATTGAACCACGTTTTGCAATATGTAAATGAAATATGCCTAATGTAAAAACACTCACACATATACGCGTATGTATAAAATAGCATTTACGGCTGACTCGATTTATCAGGCCAAATAGTGTACTTAAAGTTAGGATAGCATGGATATGTAGTCAACGGTGCTGAGTTAACTCAGAGTTTCTTGTCTATGGGATTTTAAAAGAATTGTTTAGAAAATCGTATAGGTACGAAAGTGTCAGTGTTCCCGCGCTGTTGACTTCATATCCACCTTAATCTAACTTAGATATACATGCTCTATCCAACATATTGAGCACTATTTACTTATATAGCACACCATATTCTTAATAAATACAAGAATTATTTTATGTTTTCTTGTTTATATATATATATATATATATTATATATATATATGTATGTATATATATATATCTTATTATAATAGAGATTGTGTGTTTTTCTGTCTGTAACCGAAACTATATTACTATACAAGTCACAATTCCCTTTGTTATTTACATCACATTCTCCATGATTTTATTTCTATTTAAACCTTAATTATTAATAAAATTGTTTTACATTATTAATACTGTTGAGCATATCTACATACTAATAACATACAATTGTATTTATATATTCAACAAAATAGCGGTTTATAGTGTGAATGGGAAGGCTAATTTGCATATTGATATTAAAAATTTGATTTTAATAAATATATGCTTAGTATTATTGATTTCTAATTGTTTGGTTTTACCTTATTGAATATGAGCAAAAATCTCGGGGATAAATCTTAAAAGAAATCCATTAGCAAGAAGAAATAACTACAATTTTATTCTTTATTTCCTATTTTAACTAGTTAAATTAGGAAAATTTACCAATGAAAGAAGGGAGTAATGGAAAATGATGGAAGAGTTAGTTTCAAAGTTGTTCTATTTTTCAATCATACCCCCCTGTTACTAATCTTTTTATCTGCATTCTTATTCAGTTTCATTTGCCTTTCTAATTTAACATGATATATTATTCATATTAAAACTTAAATACTTGCACCCAGAGGGTGCATATATTTGCTAGTATATATAATAAAGGTTTTTTTTTTATAGTGTATTTGAAGCATTGTGCGTAATTGTAATAGAAATTTTTGGAAGTCAGTTGACAATGCAATATATGTTGAAAACTATTTTTATTTACCTTTTTTTTCTTTCTTTTTTTTTTTTTAACATACTTAATATTTTCGGAACAAAATTCCATCTTCAGTTGTTAGAAGTTTTTAAAAGTACTAGGTGTTTTTTAATAGTACTTATCCCACGTTGGTGTGATCAACTGTTGGTTGATGAATGCTGGAAAATTTGAAAGTTTTTTCAATCGGCCAATTCCGTGTGTTTCCTTGGTGTTGTAAGTCCGTTGGTTTTGCGCTCGATGTATGTATATATATATATATATATATATATATATATATATATATATATATATATATATATATTATATATATATATGTATATATATATATATATATATATATATATATAAATATTAGGGTAGGACTTAATCTTAGTAATACATTAATCTTAGTAATACATTAATGAATATATGAATTATAATACATTAATGAATTATAATTATGAATTAACTACTAATACATTATACTTTTGGATTAATTACTAATACGTTAATGAATTATAATTAAGGATTAACTACTAATGTCACTTCAATGAAAGCGTTGTACCATAAGAAAAGAAGCAAATAAAAAGAAGGGTGTGACCGTGAAACACTTTTGTGTCGATGGCAAAAGGCTTAATGACTTTAATGATCGTTGCAATAAAATTAACTATGGCAACATTAAAGTTGGAAATGTTCTATATAAGTTGGGTTTGGCTAGTTACTTTGTTTAATGACATATCAAGCAGCATTGGTTATTTAATGCCAAAGCCATCCCTGTAGCAAACGTAAAGAATAAGAAAGAAACAACATCTTATTATAATGGAGATTGTGTGTGCTTTCTGTTTGTAACCGAAATTATATTAAAACTCAAGTTACAACCTGCTTAATGATTTACGTCACATTACACTGCTGGGAAGCAAGGATGAACTCATAAGCGACATCCTCCCGTGGAAGGCAGCACGTGGGCACGCCAGTGTTGGCCGACCAGGAAAGACGTACATTGACCAGCTCTGTGCGGATACTGGATGTTGCGTAGAGGACCTCCCAAGAACAATGAGTGATAGGGACGGTTGGAGAGAGAGTGTCATGGATATCCGTGCTGATAGCGCGACATGATGATGATGATGAAGAAATCTCTATTATTAATAAGATTGTTTTAACTTTATCAATACTGTTGACCATATCTACATACTAGATATTTACCACGTGTACGGGTTACCTGCCCCTTTAAGTCAAGGGGGCAGGTGTTCCTTGGAGGTATGGACCCCTGTGATCAACGATGTTAGCTTGTAAGGCCCAGGGCCGAAGCCACTGGACCCTCGGCTGGCCGGATCTATATGGTATTTACCTCGTACCCCACTTGTACGGGTTAGGCACAAGGTCCTATTAACGTGGGACCACCCACAAACCTAAGCTCATGGATGGTGGGTGAAAATTGCGTTTATCCCGTCGGCATTTCCTTTAAAGGGCAGCGCCTCATGCACTGGACAATAAACCCAGCCCTGCCCCTTTAAATCGGGATGCAGGTGTTGCTTGGGGTATGCCCCCTGGGATCAACGCTATTAACTTGTAGAGATCTAGGGCCGAAGCCACTGGACCCCACCATGAGGGGCGGGTCTTGGCTAACGGTCACATGTTTTTCTGAGAATCACCCAATTTAAACAGTACATTACCAACTTTTAATCAAGTCTACAATAAGCACTCTGGCTCATTGAGCTCATGAAATGTTCACATTTTAACTCGTCACCAGTAAGTTTCACTTCATGCATTTGTGAACAAAACAACAGACGATTATTTTTCATTTATATTGTATCTGACAAAAAAAAAACTTTTACAAATTGTGTGATACTATTTCTGAACAACATCCTTTTATTTAAATAAACATAAAAAATGTTTTTTCAAATAAAAAAAACTGTATTCTTTATTTAAAAAAGCATATCTGCATTTCTTTTCTGATTAAATACAGACTATTTTAGTATAGAAATGTGTTTTCGTTTTGTTTTTTTAGGGAGTGTGTGTGTGTGTGTGTGTGTGTGTGTGTGTGGGTGTCAAAAAAGTATCTAGATTTTTGTACTTTTTGACACACCTTGTATTCTGAAAAAATTAACGTTTCATTCATTCTTCATTTCTATCTTGGTAAATACAGCTTTAAACTCGGCACTTTTATGACGCACCTTGTATTCTGAAAAAAAATGAACCTTCCATTCATTGTTCATTTCTGTCTTGGTAAATACAGCTTCAATCTCGATACTTTTCTGGCACACCTTGTATATATATATATACAGGGCGGACCATAATGATGGAACACATTTTAAATGCTATTTTCTCAGATTACAAAAGAGACAGAGTACTAAGTATATTTATTAGATAACAGGTACACAGGTGTTTTACATGTAATCCAAGATTTGAATATAATGTCCATGACAAAAACATTCGATAGCTCGATTTCTCATATCACGTAAAGTGTGGTTAGCATATCAATTGGAATAGCTGTTATCTCTCTACGGATGTTTTCTTTCAGTTCTGCTGTCGTGTGGGGCCTACCTGTGTATACCCGATCTTTCAGGTAACCCCACATTTAGTCCACTGGGGTTAGATCAGGTGATCTGGATAGCCAATGGATACTTCGACGACATATGCAATTTCTTTTGGACTCCACGGCATTATGAGGATCACCAAAATGAATACCTGAAAGTAATAAAAAATTAATGGAATATTCAAATCTTAGATAACAGGTAAAACTGCTGCATATCAATTATGTAATGAATATACTTAATACTCTGTGTCGTTATTATGATATGATAAAATGGCATTTAAAATGTGTTTATCATTATGGTCCACCCTATATATATATATATATATATATATATATATATATATATATGCTCCCATAAATTTGATATGAGCTCTCTAATTAGTAATTTAAATTAGCTCTCTCTACTAGCATATAAACAATGATCGTTTTCCCGGAAAGTTGATCTCTCAGTGACAGTAAATTACATAAACAAACCTATGTATTTAATAGTTTAAAAACACCAATCCCGCTACAGCTGTCAGTGGACGAGGGGATAAGATATCAGGCAGGCAAACAGCCAGTCTGAGTTCGACCCTAACCATAGATAGTTGTGTCTGGCCATACGGAAGAGGCGTGAAACGCCGAAACACGTGTCTGTGGATGACTTATTATTTATATATATATATATATATATATATATATATATATATATATATGTGACACGAGGTCAATTTATTAAGCGGAGTTCAACAGGTTTGAATTCAGAGTTTTCCTTCTCCTAGACCGGTTGCCTAACCAAGGTTAAAGAGCCCAGTCTGCCCTACTATTTATCCATAGCTGGAGGGAGAGCAAGATCCATACCTTTCCCAGGGGTATTTGCGCTAAGTGAAATGCAATAAAGACGTCCAGGATTTGAACTCGGGGCGACGAGTCCATTTCCCATGACTTTAAGCATTAGACCACGGCTTCCTTATTATTTATATATAATATATGATATAAGAAACCAACCAACCAACCAAACCAGGTGTCGTTCTAAGGTCAATGACTGTAAAGATGGTTATGTCGGATTGCTGTTCGTTGTTGACGCAATGGAGAAAATTAAAGATATATCAAGAAAACAGTATCGAATGATGGCGTTCAACGGTCAAAATGGTGGCGCATTGGTGATAGACATTAAGATAACGCCATCGTTAATGGTGACGATGAAGGATTGCATCCGATAAGAGGTGTAATAATTAGAAAATGACGCTATGTGGTAGCATGTAGGAAGAGTGCTAGGCAGGTATCAAGTAAATAAGAATGAAAAAAAAAGAAAAAAAAAAGGAAATGATAAAAAAAAATTAGAAAGAGAGAAACGACAATGATTCTTATCATATTATAAACCCCCCACCCCATTCAACTTCTGATCATCCACCGAATGCTAGTGACAAATTTGGCCACTATCGCGACGACGGAAGTCGAGCAAATAATGATGACTTCCGTTATAATTACGACTTCCGCTTTGCTTCTCTGAGAAATCTCTGTGTGTTTTCGCTGATATATATATATATATATATATATATATATATATATATGTATATGTATATATATATTATTATTATTATTATTATTATATTATAGTTTGTACTTTACGTATTTACGTATTGAGGACTTTATATTTGTTATAACGCTGACTTATCTGAGTAAAAAACAAATATTGAGACCAACCCAATTTTTTTTTAACGGTAAATCATTTCTTTTTACACACACACACACACACACACACACACATATATATATATATATATATATATATATATATATATATATATATATAAAGTAATTGGTAATTTGCTTGAAGCATTGTTAAGTATGTTATAATATATTAAATATTTTTGTCTTTTATTTTAGACAAAAATAACATCTTTTTGTTTTTATGTTTATACGCATTGTAATTGCCTTCAAATTATATATATATATATATATATATATATATATATATATGTCATCCCCAGACACAGTGTTTTGACGTTTGACATCTCATCAGTGTGGCTAGAAATGGAAAGTACTTCTGACCAGGAGCGAAACCCGACTGAATTTTCATCAGCCCGGTTCCTTAACCTCTCGGCCATCGACAGCTG
>CM042144.1:74043279-74050779 GCA_023376005.1 Doryteuthis pealeii | reverse complement strand
AATCACTAAACAAATACGCAAGGCTATTCATAGAGAGGGACTAGATATCCAACTAGCCCACTCTGGACCCTCACTACGCCAACATCTAACAATAAAACATAAAAATGTTATTACACCATGCTCACTAACCAACTGCCCAATAAAAGACCCTAACTTATGCCACAAGACCTATACAATTTACCGTCTAACTTGCTCCAAATGCCTTAATTTCTACATAGGTAGTACAATTAGACCCCTCCACATTAGAATCAAGGAACACATCCACACACGTGCATCCTCATTCCATAAACACCTAATCAAATGCAAAAATAAGGACAACAATTTTTCAGTTAAGATAGAGGCTATAATACGCAACATTGGTAATCTCAGAATTAGAGAAAGTTTATTAATAGCTAAATTAGGTCCTAATATAAACAATAGATTAGAATTAAACACAGAATACATAATTAACTAAATTTACACGTTCCATATATAGGTTTTAGTTTATTTAGTACACATGTTCTCTCATATATATATAATTTTCCCTACCATAAATTTTAAACCTACCAACTATCAATAGATTAGAATTAAACTCAGAATACACGATTAACTAAATTTACACGTTTCATATATAGCCTTTTTTTTTTTTTTTTTTTTTTTTTTTTTCTTAATTAAAATTAAATATATATATATATATATATATATATATATATATAGTGATGGGATGATTGAGAGTGAAAAGAAGATAATAGAGAAATATAAAAAAAATTAATTACGATTAATTTAACAATATTGACATACGTATTAACTCCTTTACATGACATTATTTCTTTAAACCATGACACTATTTCTTTAAAACCATAATACCCTCTTAGGAGTACGGTCAGTCTAGAACTATTAATAAATATTTAAGGAAAAGTGGGGAAAAAAAAAAAAAAATAAGAATAAATAATAACAACAAAAGAATGAAAAAAAAAAATAGTTAAATAAAATATATAATTGAAGCAGTACATTATGCCTTTTGTAATTCAAATATTTGATTTATGATATTTAATCTATCTGAAATTTAAGGGGGGAATGGTTTGTCTTATTTTTATTGTTTTGAATTTTACATCAATCCTAATATGTAATTATTTTAATATATAATTAATATAATATTTAATCTATTTAAGTTTAAAAGAAAAAGAGAAAAAAGTACTCATAAAAGATATTTTCTTAAAAAAAAAAAAATAAATAATAATAATAAAAAAGAATCATTTATTTTTTCTATCAATACTAATACATAATTTAAGATAATCTTTTATTTACTTATTTACTATAAAAAAAATAATTTAAATTAGAGAACAAAGGGGATAAAGGGAAAAAAAAAGAAAAAAAAAAAAAAAAAAAGAAAAAAAGAAGAGAAATAACACAAAAAAAAGAAAGAGAGGGAGAAAGAATAAGAAATGAAAGGTGAAAGCGAAACAAAAGCTAAGTATGTTAAAAAAAAAAAAAAAAAATTTTCTATTAACGGTTTTTATTCATTTGTTCACTTTTGTTTTTGAAATTATGACACGCTCACACCGTTGCTACACATTGCTACACATTGCGACATTGCAACATCTTACCGAATGTCAGCCTTGTTCTCAACAAACTTTTAAGAAAGAAAAAAAAAGAAAGAGAGAAATAAGAAATTACAGTTATTCGCCCATTCATAAAGGAGGAGAAGAAGAGAGAGAGGAAAAGGGAGAGGAAAAGGAAATAAGAAGAGAAATTATAACCACACAAATATATAAAAAAAACAAAACATAAGCACGTCATTTCTGAAATCCGTCTCTGACGATAAAGCTTCGCTTTGAAATCGATTAGACATATAAACATCTTTTTGTCTTTATTTTTTACGCATTGTATTGCCTTCGAATTTTATTATATATATATACATATATGTATTAAATTTTGTGTATTTTGGCAGCAAATTATTCTTAAGACATGTGTTATTGAACAGCACGGAGTATTCATTTTTCATTTTTTGTATAGATATTTTTTCCAGTCTTCTGGCTATCCTTTTTGAATCTGGATCGAGTTGATTCATATTTTTCATACTGATTTCCCGAGCGCTTTCGACTGTTGCTCCAGTCGTATTCATGGGGTTATGTAATTTGGTTTTTAGTTAATTCTTAATTCTGTTATCTATGCTTTTATCAAATTCAGAGAGTCTATTATTTTTAAGAGGGGGGTTAGGTAAGTGTTAGTTATTGAAGATATTTAATACGTTGTCTCCGATTTTAAAGGCTATTTTATTAATGTTAGTTTTTTTATTTTTAATGCATATGGCTTCTAGGATCTGTAGGCGTTTCTTATCATTATCTTTGTAGAATTTGATAAAAGCATTGATAACAGAACTAAAAATTAACTAAAAACCAAATTACATAACCCCATGAATACGACTGGAGCAACAGTCGAAAGCGCTCGGGAAATTAGTATGAAAAATATCATGAATCAACTCGATCCAGATTCAAAAAGGATAGCCAGAAGACTGGAAAAAATATCCATACAAAAAATGAAAAAAGAATACTCCGTGTTGTTCAATAACACATGTCTTTAGAATATATATATATATATATATATATATATATATATATATATATATATATATATAATCACCTTTCCCCACCCTCGTAAATCAGTTTATCATAGTGATTTTTTTACGACCAAATAAATAGAATGAAATCAGGTAAATAACCTTTTGCAGTGATCGTCTTTTAAAATCAAATTGGTTCTTTTCACGTCGGAGAGAAATTTAATTACTGTGATTATACAATAAGATAAACAAAGTAATTTATGATAAAATTTTATTTTCAAAAAAAAAAAAAAGAAAAAAATCGACAGTGCGAATTACGGTAAAATAATGGTTTTCTAATTAACTTTAATGATTCAAGATGAATTTGGAAGAAAAATCGTTCAAACTTGTCCAATAACAGATTGTTATCTTTTCGAGGCGTCTCCTCTAAAAGCTTAAGAAAAAAAATGGCGAACAATAATGACGTCATACAAATAGCATTTGGCCAGACAAAGATACATTTAAAAAAGATAATTCACATTTTAAAAAAGAAACAAGACATTTAATAGAATATTGTGTTCATTTGAATAAAATGATGGCTTCACGTACGTTTATAATACAACACAAAATCTGTTAAAATATATAACTGCTTTAAACTTAGTTTCTCTGTTATATATATATATATATATATATATATATATATATATATATATATGTGTGTGTGTGTGTGTGTGTATATATATATAATATATATATATATATATATATAACAATATTCCTGTCGTACAAGTTTCTGTTCAATCCGTCCAAGGTGTCTGGACATCTTTTTGGTGTCAGAGTGGAACTGGTGTAGCAGTCCACCAAAGGTGGCTCTACGAGTGCTTTCGGCATGTCGATTTGCCATCTTCAGGTTGGAAACTGATGGTATGTCTCGTGGTGTCTCGTTTTTAAAGAAAACGAGCAGTAGCGTAGGAATTGGTAGTGGGAGGTAGTAACAATTCTAATAGAAAATACACTCACAATACATAAAGAAAAAATCAAACAAAAACTTCAAATAATCGAAGCTCTATTATCAAACAAAAAAACCTACCTTAAACAAATTAAACTTTGAATCAAGTCAACATGTTCTCAAATGCCTATAATTTCCCACCTATCCTCCTTCCACTATTCCCCTCCCCTTCTCACAACTCGTGCCCCACCTCCCACAAAATCTCTACTGCATCATTCGTTCGAACTACTACCAATTCCTACAACCTCCCCTACCAATTGAAAAGAAAAAGACAAAGAAAATTCGACCTTTTTCAGAGTGAATCCTTATTTAAAAATGATTCACTTTTAAAATAAGGATTCACTTTTTGAATAAGGATTCACTCTGATGAAGGTCGAATTTTCTTTGTGTGCGGAACACTTCTACTTTTTTTCTATTATTATTATTTCATTTCATTTGTTTATTTAAAAATAATAATAGTTTAAATATTGTAGACATAGATAAACTCCTGACCGAAATACGTGTAAGTGATATTGATTAAAATTATCCTTTATTATCCTTTCTATACTTTCTTTCCTTTATTCATTCTTTCAACACACACACACACACACACATATATATATATATATATATATATATATATATATGTGTGTGTGTGTGTGTGTGTGTGTGTGTGTGTGTGTGTGTGTATACTTCGTCATTGGAAGTATGAAGTCTTCTTGACCGTCACGGTCAACATGACTACATAGTTTCAAAGAACTACGAGACTGGTTGGCAAAAAATTGCAAATATATGCAGACTCGTGTCAACATACGTTCGGCTTTGTAAATTCTTAGACACAAGATTAACATACTGACACAAATGTTCGATTGGATAAGACAGAGTTGTATTTTTCTTTTTCTTTTTCTTTTTTTATTTACCTCTTATTTTATGTGTGTGTGTGTGCATGCATTCATGTGCTTGTCCTAACATATTACTGTGATATAGTGAGTCCCTGCTGTGTGTAACAACATAACTCAATGAAAATGGCCGAAGTATTTCGCTAATGTAAAATCTAAAACGAGAAGCCATGTCTACATAACTAACTGGATATTTCTTGGTCAAGGTCAACAAACCCATAATCATTAAACTCAAAATAAAGAAGCATTTTTCTACTGACAAGATAATAATGTGTCTTTGCTCTCTCTCTCTCTCTCTCTCTCTCTCTCTCTCTCTCTCTCTCTCTCTCTCTCTCTCTCTATGTATATATATATATATAAGAGTTTGTATATATGTATATATATATATATATATATATATATATATATATATGAAAATATTTTCTCCAGTTCAAATAATTTTGGAAAACTTTAAATTGATAAAATAATATTGTCTAGTGATTTTTCCAACAATTTATTCCAAGCTCAATTAATGCCCCAACGGGTCACTTTTTTTCTAGAATACACACACACACACACACACACACACACACATATATATATATATATATATAAGTGTGTGTGTGTGGGTGTATATGAGTGTGTATGTTTGTGTGTGTGTGTGTGTGTATTCTAGAACAATTTATTCTGAGCTCAATGAATGCCCCAACGGGTAACTTTTTTCTAGAATACACACACACACATATATGTGTGTGTGTGTGTGTATGTGTGTGTGTGTTCTAGAAAAAAAGTGACCCGTTGGGGCATTCATTGAGCTCGGAATAAATTGTTAGAAAAATCACTAGACAATATTATTTTATCAATTTAAAGTTTTCCAAAATTATTTGAACTGGAGAAAATATTTTCATTTAATCTAAGGAAAAACAAGAAAAGGGTAACAGTTAATTTCTAATTTCAGGTAATTAGGATTTTAATCATGGATATCCATTACAATCTCTCGCCAACCTTACCCTATCATTCATTGCTCTCAGGAGGTCGCCTATACAGCATCCAGTATCTGTGCAGAGTTGGTCAATATACGTCTGGTTGCGTCTTGCCAGGTTTCTTTTGATGTTGTCTTTGTACCTGAGCTTTGGTCTACCGATTCTACCTGATCTCTCTCAGTTGAGAGTACAGAATCTGCTTTGGTAGTGTGTCATCCCCAAGTCTGTTTAAGTGGCCAGCCCATCTCAGGTTGTGTTTGACGTATTTCGTGCATGCTAGGGAGTCCAGTTCACTTCAGGATGGTCCTGTTTGAAACATGTTGCTCAAACGTCTTTGCTCAAATGTCTTTGCTCAACGGTCCACACTGGTGTGTCTGTGTGCTGGTTTCCATAGAAAAATGTCACCTACGGATTTACGAGTTAATTTCTAATTACAGGTAATTATGATTAGGAAATTATCCAATTTAATCAGATCTTCAGCACTTTATTCATTAATGAATTGATTTTATAATAAATATTATTTAAAAAAATGTCTCTTCAGGGGAGTCAACATTTGCTCATTTGAATAAAAATCCCTAATTTTTACATTTTTAGAAAGAGTCATGAACTATCATTGCCTAACAAGAAATATTTCTAATTAAATATAAAGAATGTAATCAAAATAGGTTGAATTTTCTTTTTATTTCATTCGATGCAACACGTGTTTCAGATTCTGAAATATCTTTCTCATGATTGAGAAAGTTTTCTAAGAACCTGAAACACATGCCGCGTCAAATAAAAAAGAAAAAAAAAAATTTTGTACCCCTTCTTTTATATAACACACACACACACACACACACACACACACACACACACACACACACATATATATATATATATATATATATATATATATATATCCAATAGACAGGTAAGTTGGTGATGATTCTATTTGGGTTTTTTCTTTATTCACTGTATATGTACCATGCGTGCTCATGCAAATATGTAGATTAA
The DNA here is from genome assembly GCA_023376005.1 of Doryteuthis pealeii. Lineage (NCBI taxonomy): Eukaryota > Metazoa > Mollusca > Cephalopoda > Myopsida > Loliginidae > Doryteuthis > Doryteuthis pealeii. Next base: position 74,044,419 of record CM042144.1, on the reverse strand, counting down.
TTCAAGGGTTATTTAAAGTACCTAGGAGAGCTCAATGTATGATAATTAATTAATTGATTATATACAGAGTAAAGTTAACACTTCCAATAAGAGATTTTTTTTAAAAAGCAACAGGACGTAATTTGTCTATTATGAATTTATTTCAGTCGTTAACTCTATAAAAGAGCCAAATCTCGTTAGATAGACATCATACAACATTAAAAAATAATGAAATAATGAAATGAAGAACAGAAAACCCTTTTTTAAGTGGACTCTTCCTCATTTTAAAACACAAAAAATAGTAACAATTATATATATATATATATATATATATATATATATATATATATGATATATTGAAAAAACAAAGGATGTTTACAAATGCATGGGCTCATCAGGAGAGAATGTGCAAACCGTTTCGGGGCCTTTCTCTCTACGGTTTAAAAAGCAACACCGGCCCTCCTCACTGATGATGTGAGGACCCAAGTAATATCTGCATCGACCGCACGTGGATCGGTCTTCAACAAAAATAAAGATTGTTCCAATTTTATTTCACACATATATATATATATATATATATATATATATATATATATATATATATATATATATATCAACCCCTCCGCACGAGCAGTATGTGACACTAGGTCAATTTCTTGTGCGGAGTTTAACAGGTTTGAATTCAGAGTTTTCCTTCTCCTATACTGGTTATCGAGCTAATGTTAAAGATTCGAGACTGCTCTGGTATCTACCCATAGCTGTTGGATGCATATTTTTCCCATTATTATATTATATGTATTAGCGCTATGTGAAACGCAAACAGCCTCATCCAGGATTTGAACATTCCTACGACTCTACCCATTACACCACGCGCCGCCATTTAACAAGGATCGAACATGCTATTCACTAGTAATGGACGTGTGAGACTAGCTTCCTAATGATGGGGTGCACTTATGGTAAAATCACGTTGGTAGCAGCGGTTCCCGCGAGATCACCGAAGTTAAGCAACGATGATTCTGTATTAAATGACCTGAAAAGGGTTGCTGTGCCGTAAAACAAAAAAACAACCAACAAACGATGGGATGCCCTTAAGTAATGGATGTGCGAGACTAGCTTGCTAACCATTGCACCATGATCGGACGCTCTTAAGCTTTCTTTAGT
>CM042144.1:74015779-74035779 GCA_023376005.1 Doryteuthis pealeii | reverse complement strand
TCTCATATGCGCAACTATATATTAAACAGTTCATATATTTTCCATTCATATATATTGGGTTTCTATGTCGTACATACAAATATACGCAAGCGCGTTTGTGTATGCCTGTGTGTGCGTCTGTGCATGGGTGTGTAAATATTCTGGTGTAGTAATAACGGAGACTGTATCGTGAAAAATACTCCTAGCAACTGAGTGTTGATGATTAACCGATTGATTCTATTGGTTGTTTAAAAATTTAATTCACTATTGAATCAGTTTTGAAGTTGCACAAACAAGGAAATCAAAAACATTTTGCTCTATGATTTAATATAATCACATTGTGACCATAGTTTATAGTTTGCTGGTTAGATTATTTGAAAAAGAACAGCCGCTGCCAAAAACCACTCTGAAAACAAACAGTTGAATAATAATGGTCTCTTGCCTTCAAGAAATCATTAATGAATTATTTAATAACCACACAGAGACAATATGGCTGCTGTTCTTGTTGAATTTCTACACAAATATGTTGTTTTTCTCCAGATCTACAAGACAATCCGTATATTGTTGAGTGGCATTATTGCTATAACAAATAGTAGTGGCGATAGTGAGTCTCCTTGGAAAACGCCTCTTTGTATTTTTAATTCTGCTAGAGATTGCCCTCCTGCTGTTAATTAAACTTTCCAGTTTTTCATTATTATAATTATTATTATTAGCTCAATCTGTGGGGATACTACAGTATGATAATTTAATCATTACAACGATTGATGTTTACTTAAGAGCTATTGCAAAATAGTTCAATGTCAAAAAGTATAATAATCTTGATTTAACTCTCTCTCTCTCTCTCTCTCTCTCTCTCTCTCTCTCTCTCTCTCTCTCTCACACACACACACACACACACACACACACACACACACTCTTTTTTCTTTCTTTCCTTCTTTTCATTATGTTTGATTGAAACAGATTAGCGTTATCGTTTCCGTGCGCTCACCTCTCATAGAAAATTTTATCAAAATGACTTGTTTTGGCATTAGATGACCCGAAAAGTGTTGATATGCCGTAAAAATAACAAAGCAAACAAAACAAACTATTCAATATTGTGCCGGCGCCGTGCAATCCACTAGTTTGGTTTTTTTAATTGACAAGTTTGTTTCTTTCTTGTTAATTAGTTATTTTGGTTGGTTGGTTGGTTGATTTTAACGGCATATCAACCCGTCTGGGGTTATGTCATGCCCAACGGTTAGATTATTTTGTCTGGATTGTCCCAGATAATTTATGCGTTTCATTCTCAAGGTCAGATTTTTCATTTGGGCATATACCATTTAACAGTATGGTGAAATATCAGTTCCTTACATAATTCCCAGTGGATCACCTTCCCCACCCAGCCACGCCCATGCTTACATTCTTTTTGGCTAGTTTGTGGCATTCACTTGTTTCGTGATTGTTTCCCTCTATCACCAAATAGTTACATTTGATAGTCTCCATGGGTGGGGGAGTCCTCATGCTGGACTACGACATCGAAGTAAACGAGGTCGACCTCCGATCGCGCTGTAGCGATTGTCTGCCCTTGTTGTGATGGACTTGGGTGGAAATGAGTTATTTACCCTTGCCTCGAGGATTTGCCACTAGGTGGGCTACTACTTGAGTATTTAAACTCAGCACGGGAAGCTTTCGGCCTCTTTTTGGTCTGGCATCCATAAAGATGCACTAGACAAGTGGTATCTCCGTCCTTCAAGGTGGATGCCTCCCCCAACTATAGGCTTGTACCCATGTGTGTACATAGCCCTTAATAGTCCCTACGAGGTGGGTGGGCCATGCACAAGTGAGTTACTCTTATATTCACCCTATTGCCCTTATGGCAAGCCCCAAGACCTTTTTCTCATATGGGTGCTAGAAGGCGGTGACTGAGGGTCTACATGTCCTGGGAATGACGTTAAATTCTATCTGATGGTGAGGTTCCAGTTTTGGGGGTTTGGCAACGTGCAGCACCCCTTCATCACCATTGCTCCCTGGTCCACTCTGACCCGGAGTGGTATTACCTGTTAGGGTTCCATCTATCGGTTAAATAGAAAACATGAGTTTATAAACAAAATTGTATTATCCATTAAAAATGAAATTATTTCAAAACTTTGTTAGCATCAAACATTTTTTTTTACCAATAGAAGTATTCGGCATAAAATAACCCAAGGGGTTGACATGCCGTAAAATCCAGCCAACCAACCAACCAAATCTTATATTCATTAAGAACTCTTTGTTACTTCTCAAAGAATTTCGTCCTAACTTTTTGTATCTTGTTATATATTTCATGTTCCATGTGCTCAGATAATAAAGTCTGTGTTGTTGTTATATTGTACCTCTTTATTTGGATTTTATTATGTATATGTTCACCTACGTTTGGAGGTTTTTTAAAAACGTTCTAACGTATTATAAGAAGCAGTTTTGGCCTCAAAAGCCAAAACCATATTGAATTCATATATCACTATTGCTTTTAATTTCGGACTAATATCCTCAGAAAAGGTATGAACACCCTCACTCCCACCTATGGGTAAAATAAGTACCACTATTATTCTACCGTAATTGGCTTTGGTATTAGATAAGCAAAGAAACTAAACCAAAAGATATTAAGTTTTCACTTTTTTTAATCTGCAATCTAGTCTATTATTTCCCTTCTTGCGATTTTTTCCCTTCAGCGATATGGAGCGCGCATTGTGTAATTGTTATCGCCGTAAAAAATAGACACGGCAAACCTTTTTCAAAGCCTAGACAAGGCTATTTGCATCTCACATAGCACAAATAATACTCCTGGGAAAGGTTATATATATATATAAATAAGTTATCCACAGACACGTGTTTCGGCATATCATGCCTCTTCAGTGTGGCTAGACACAACTATCCTTGGGTAGGGACTGACCGCATGGTAGTCCGATATCTTATCCCCTCGCACACTGACAGCTGATGCGGGGACTGGTGTTTTTAAACTATTAAATACATAGGAATGTATGTATCTTTCGGTCACTGAGAGATCAAATTTCCGGAGAAATGATCATTGCTTATTTGCTTAGTAGTGAGAGTTCATTTAAATTACCAATTAGAGAGCTCATTACCAAATTTATGGGAGCATATATTAATATATATATACACAAATGACTTGCTAGTCATGTTAGAATTAATGTTGTAGGTGATATTGAACTAGGGAGATTTATAGTAATTGATAATAATTAATAAAATAAAAACATGGTAAGTCATTTGTATTTTTTAAACGTTAGTCTAGTTTGAACACCTACACTTACATATTCATGCTTAAAAAGAAACAGGATTTTTGATTTTGCAATCTTAATTTGAATACCAAACAAGTGAAGCATACTCGAAACCCTTACAACTATATATATATATATATATATATATATATATATATATATATATATACTGGACTACGACATAATAGTACGCAAATTCGTACGGCAGAGTTGAGACACTGTTTGTGTAGCTATTAATAAAGATTTAGTTCTTCGCTTTTGGTTTTCCATTCGTGACCATATCCAATTCATCTCAGGTGAAATGTTGATTGTTGTTTTGGGTTTTTTACGACATATCAACCCTTTTCGAGTCATTTAATGCCGAATCAAGACATTTTGATATTCGGTTTTTTTTTCAGTACCTGCTGTTGCTTAAATGGTCACCCTAAGTATTGGCTGGGAGTGTTGGTGCGCTCCTGTAATCCGGCTAATTGGAGGCTTGTAAGGATGGACGGTTTGAGAGTGGGATCTCTAGTGTGCATTCCATTTATCAGGTGTCCGCACTAAGCCTCAATATGATTGGTTGAAGGGAGCGCTAGCTGACCAGGTTGACTTAGGAGAGGCGACTCGGTCCAGGGCGAAAACGAAAACGCAGCAGACAAATACCCTAAGTATTGAACAGGCTCACCGTTACTTAACTTAACGGTGATCTAGCAGGAATCGGTGTTTTTATTAGAATTGAATGTGGTTTTCACTTTAGTGGCCAAAACTGCTTTTTATAAAACGTTGAGGCTACAGAGAAGTCTCTTAGTTGAACATATACGTGATAAAATCCAAACAATACAGACTTTATTGTCTGAGCACATATAACATGAAATACATAGATAACAATAATTTAGGACGAAAGTCTTTAGAAAGTAAGACAGGGTTCTTATAGAATAGAAGAGTCACCTACTGTGTATGACCCATGTGGTTAGGGTTCATAAAGGGCTACGTACAAATGGGTACATGCCTATAGTAAAGAATTAACCGAATTTAATGAAATTTTCACTGTTGATATATTAATGAATAAAAGATATAATGCACCAGTTATTTTATTCAAAAACTTTTACATTTCTTCAGGTCAGTTAACTTTGAACCACGTATCTTTGAGGCGTAACACAGATTCTCAAAAATACGTGGTTCAAAGTTAATTGACCGGAAAAAATGTAAAAAATTTTTAAATGAAATAACTGGTGCATTATATCTTTTATTTATTAATATCTCAACACTGAAAATTTCATTAAATTCGGTCAATTCCCTGATTTTTGTTTTGTTTTTTCTTTCGGCGGGGGTGACATACGATGGTGGAATTTAGGTCTGTTCGATTTAACCCTCTTGTTTACATATTTTTTCGAGCCGTTGTATTACTCTATCCACGTAATCCTCAATTCATGTGAGTCCTTTTCCTCTTTCTTGTCACACAGACTCTTCTATCGTTTTAATTTCTCGTTTTTCAGGTCTTGTGCATAGTCATTAATTTCCTTGTTCTTTTGTATATATTGCCGAGTTCCTTTTCCCGACTACAAAGAGTCCAGAGTATCTTACAAGAGAGAGAGGGGGGAGAGGGGCACGAAGAGTCCAGAGTATCTTACAAGAGAGAGAAATAGAGAGAGAGCACATAGAGACATAGAGCAGAAGGCTATTTATTCATTTTGTTGGAATATCTGTGGTATAGTTATTTACTAAGTATAGCTTAAATGTGGCAAAAGGCCAGAAGTATGGGGAGCCCAATGAGAATCGAACTCATTAACAATGGTTTGTGAATCCAACTTGCTAACCATTATACCCCATGAGATGCACTTAGTTATTGATTAAGGTTAGCTTAGACGTGGTATAAGGCAAGAAGTATGGGGCACCCAGTGATTCAATTAGTCGATTTGTTTTGTTTAATAATGGAAGTGGTCGTGATGTAATAGTTATCGTCTTAGATGATGGACTCGACGACCCGAGTTTAAATTATAGACCTGGCCGTTTGCATTTCACATAATACCCTTAGGAAAGATAAGCATTCAACTTTTTCCTCCAGTTATGGGTAAATAGTAGACCAGACTGGGATCATTAATCTTAGTATTGCTACGGATCTGGGAGAAAGGAAAACTCAAATTTGTTAAACTCCGTATAAAACCGACTTTTTATCACATGCTACTGGACGTGACAAAGGTTTAGGGTTAAAATATATAATGATTTTTTTAGCTCAGTCGGTAGAGCTCCCGCTAGGATTCGCTAGTTTCCTCGTTCAATACCGGTCACCGCCAACTCGGCGCATGAGTAGTACAGAATGGGTAATCTTATAAGTGCGTCAAAGTGGGGAACTGACGGTAGGTGAGGCGCTCCACATCAACAAAATATCTCCCCGGTCTAGCGCTAGCAAGAATGAGATAGACTCTCTCGTATTCTTGCCACTCTGCCAACTTTACTTGATTTATTTACTTAATTTATTTTTCTAGAAAATGGCCGTAATATACTCCGTTAATATTTTATTTTTCTAGAAAATTTATTTTTCTAGAAAACTTATTTTTCTAGAAAACTTATTTGTCTAGTAAATTTAATTTTCTAGAAAATCTATTTTTCTAGAAAATTTATTTTTCTAGAAAACTTATTTGTCTAGAAAATGGCCGTAATATACTCGTTAATATTTTCTTTTCTCTAAATTATCTATTCTATTTAGTTTTCAACATCTCCCCCGTTCAAGCTCAAGTCTCTCTGACATTGACCGACCATTCTTAAGACAGTCAAACACACGTGCTCCTGGGCGTGGGCACACACACACACACACATACATACACACACACACACACACACATACACACAAGGCTGAAGAAGCACAAGAAGACGCACTATGAGAAACACAGGCTAACATAAACGAAGGACATCTGACCACCTCATTATTCATTTCCACGCTTTCCCTCCCGGTCAGCGGCTTTAATCCTGGCAATAGAAACTGAGTTAGACCAGGTGAAAGGGGTCAAGACCTGGTGTGACCGCAACTGTGGCTTCACGTCGAGGCTCTGTCGGACACTGCAAACGTCATGGCGAGTTGAAGGCCGAATTGTCGGGGACATTGATGTATTTCGTGACCGATCTGGGTGGGTGTCACGCAATGAGCTCAGATCTCTGGACAGATGTCACTCCCCGGTCATTTAAATGGCAACGTTCAATTCTAGCTGACCATTTTAAAGGTTTTGATTTCATTCCTTCGATCGGTGAATGCATGCAAACTAATGTATTTAAATTTTAATTCTTGGGTTCCTGCCCTACAACAACTCTTGCAAACGAATGCAAGTGAGCTTGATTCTCACTGGGCGCTCTGCTATTGTACCAAGCTAATTTAAGGTTAACAAATATCAATATTTTTTATTGATCGGATTGGGATGAATATCTATATAATCTTGTTCCTTAATTGTACGACCGTTATCATCTTGCGATACCTTATGGTAAAAAATGAGACCGTCAAATCGTCCAAGATGAAATGCAAAAATGTAAATCTTCATTATCTGGTGTGACTTAATCCCCGAATTCGGATTTCTCATGAGTGTCGTCATCCAGCTAAATAATGGACCCTTCTTTTTTTATCATAAAGAGAGAAAAGGAAGAAATAGGACACACTACACAGAAAAAATATAATAAGAAAGAAAGATAGAAAGAAAGAGAGTAGGGGAAAGATAGAGAGAGGGTGAGTGCATAGAAATGATAACGCTAATCTTTTTCAATCGAACATAATGAAAAGATTAAAAGAAGCAAAGAAAGCGAGTAGTTAAATCAAGATTATTATACTTTTTTTTTCATTTGAAATATTTAGCAATATCTCTTAAGTAAACATATCAAACGTTGTAATAATTAAATTATCATATTGTGGTATATCCACAGGTTCAGCTAGTATATAATAATGAACACTGTGATTCTTTCCGCCCTGTCGGTTAATGCAGAAGAATACACCGACTCCACCTCTACAGAGGGGTAAAATCACCCTTATAGTCACTTGTGGGTTGTAGGTGGCGACCCGTTATGCTAAAAGGTGGATTCTTGGTGGCTAAGCAGTCCATGACATGCAGTACTCCACTTTGGTCCTTACTTAAGCAAGACGGGCGGCCAGACAGGTCCCCGTTGATCAATCGGCTCGTCATGTCAAGCCTTATCGCTTTGTCCCAACCCCTTCGCCATGGCAACCTCCACACTTTTTTATCATATATGTGCTAGAAGGTGGTGGCTAAGACCTTTTGTGTCTTGGGTATGGCCTTAAACTGCATCTTGTGGTGAGGTTTCAGTTTTGGTGCACTGGGGAGTGTGGAGTACCCCATCGCCATTACTTCCAACTATACTCTGACCCTGAGTGGGAGTTCCTGTTAGGGTCCCATCTATTGATTAAACAGAAAAAAAATAGTTTTAAAAAATGTGTTTAAAAATTTTTTGAATGCCCATCAAGAAACAATAAAACAAAACTTCTTCGGCATAAAATAACCCAACGAGGGTTGACGTGCCGTAAAATCTAACGAACCAACGTCTGTCACACCAATAAAAACAAATAAAAGCATTAACAAATTATGACCTTATTTGAACATGACATTTGAAGGGAAGAAGAAAAGTGAATTATTCAATACAACAGGGTTTGTGTTTTTTTGTTGTCTTTTTATTTGTTTTTTGTTTTTGTAAATTTACGGTAAAATTAACCAGGGCTATGGAGTCAGAGTCGGGTTATGGACTCGGAATCGGAGCCAGAAGCAATTCAATGGCTACAAAGTCGAAGACGAAGTTGGTAAAACTATATCGACTCCATTTCAATTTGAAGTTATACTTTATGTGGCGCTAGTTCATTTCGTAAAGTTATGCAGTGCATACTTATCATAAATACATTATAAAAATCATGGTTTTATATTTATTTGTAATAATCATTTCATTACAGAAAGAGGAGTTGGAGTCAGAGGTTCCAAAATAGAAGGGCCGGAGTCGAAGTTGAAGATTTTATGTTTCTACTCAATAGCACTGAAATTGAAAATACTAAATTAGTCACCGCGGACAGCTTGTTGGATTATCATAAGATATACGGGAAATCACCACTTTTATTTATAGACTTTACCAAAATAAACAGCAGGCATTGACCGATAAAAACGACATAGAATTTATCTAAGGTCGTGTGTACTTGTCCTGAATTCAGTTGCTAACTGGAATTAATACCAAAAGGACTACGACTGGATTCTCTGCTACAAGTACACTCTTGTTCTACCAAGGATTTCGAGGATTACAACTGGACTTTCTACTGAGACTACATCCTTTTCTACCATTGGATTTACCAATAGAAGACGTAAACATCTAAAATGGCAACAAGAATCGTAACATTCTTCACACCATCCAAAAGGCTACATGCTATCTAGGATATTTATAAAGAATCCAAATGTGTTGGAATCCTTCCATCTACTAAAGACGATGGAGTAGTGTCCGCTTTAAAAAATATTTGCTATAAGTACACTCTTGTTCTACCAAGGATTTCGGGCACTTCGACTGTATTATCTGCTATTAGTACACTCTTGTTCTAGGATTTCAAGGAATACAACTGGACATTTTACTACTGAGACTACACCCTTTTCTACCATTGGAATTACCAATAGGTGACCTAAACATTTAAAATGGCAAACAGAATCGTAACAACAGCAAATAAACTGGACAAGAAATAGGGATGGGAAATTAGATTCAAGTTCAAAGTAGATCCACAAATGCTACAATAATCTTAGGACGTTGAAACTTTGATCCTCGAAATAGAGAAAAGATGCTACAATGATTTTAGACTGATGGCAGAGGAATGAAAGTTTGATCCTAGAAACTGTGCACATATGCTACAATGATCCTAGCCTGATCGATGAGTGAAAATGTGTTAGAAGTTCCAAGTACGCCAACAACTACGAACAATACCATAAGTTCATGTTTCACAGTTTTCACAGTTTTTATATAAAATCCAAGTATCATTTCAAAATTGTCGCTCTCTTTAAAACGCAGTAAATGGTCCCCTGATACAGACCCGCGTCTACGATCCTAGACTGATGACCAAAGGGGAAACATTTGAGTCTAGAAATACTGCATATATATCACAATGATCATGGACTGATGACTAAAGAGTGTTAATTTGATCCTGAAAATAGTGCACGGATGCTACAAGGATCCTAGTTTGGTGGCCGAGAAATGGAAATTTGACCCTAAAAACTGGGCACATATGCGAAAATGATCCTACACTGATAGCCGATAAGTGTGAATTTGATCCTAGTAATCGTGCACAGAGGCTAAAATGATCCTAGTCTGGTGATCGATGAGTGATAATTTGATTCTAGAAATAGTACACATCATGCTATGACGATCCTAGATTAATGACCAAAGAATGCAAATTTGAGCCTAGAAATAATACACAGGTGTGTCAAAGATACTGCGCCGATAGCCGATAAGTGAGAATTTGATCCTAGAAACAGTACACAGATGTTACAATGATCGATGAGTGATAATTTGATTCTAGAAATACTGAACAAATGCTATAATAATCCTTGGCTAATGACCAAAGAGTGAAAATTCAATCCTAGAAATAATGCACAGATGCGACAATGATCCTACGCCTATAACTGATCAGTGAAATTTGATACCGGAAATAGTGCATAAATGCTATACTGATCCTAGACTGATGGTCGAGGATTGACAATTTGATTCTGTAAATATTGCACAGATTTTTCAATAATCCCAGGCCGTTTGCAGAGAAGGGAAAATTTGACCCTGGAAAGAGTGACAATTTGATCCTGGGAGTAGTGCACAGATGCTACCATGATCCGAGTCTGATTGCCGATAATTAAGAATTTGAGCCTAGAAATATTGCACATATGCTATAATAATCCTAGACGGAGGTATAATTTGCTCCTGGAAATAGTGCGTAGATGCTACAATGATCCGAGTCTGATGGCCGAGGATTGAAAATGCAAGCCTGGAAATAGTTCAAAGATATTATAATGATCCCTGCCTGGAAGCTGAAGAGTGAAAAGTTGATCCTAGATATAGTGTACATACATTATAGTGATCCTAGTCTGGTGGCCGAGGAGTGAAAAGTTGATCCTAGATTTTTTTTTGGTTGGGGCGGCCTAATGTCAGTATCAGCCATACAGTGAGGGAGTCTATCCCCTTTTCCGTAGCGCTAGACCAAGGAGATTATTTTAGCGTCTGATTTGGAGCGCCACACCTACCATCAGCTCCTTACTTTACCGCACAAATCCCTGTGCTACTTATACGTTGGCGAGGGCCGGTATCGAACCAGGAGCCTTGCGGTTCCTAGCTGAACGCTCTATCGACTGAGGTAGTGTACAAATATTATAATGATCCTAGTCTGGTGGCCGAGGAGTGACAATGTGATCCTAGAAATAGTGAACAGATGCGACAATGATCCGGGACTGATGACCGATTTTACATTTGATGATACGGACAGTTTAAAAATGCAATATTTATCGTCAATAGACTGTGACGTTTTAAGGGCCATTCCTTGACCTTATAGTAGAAGCGCTTATCTTTTGAAACCCTTGATAAAGAGTCGGTCGACAATGTGAATCCTTTGGTTACTAAAGTGTCCTGAGTTATTGGCAATCGTATACGTCCTTCGTGAGTATTGGTAAAGATCACGGCAATCCTATATGCGTCCGTCGTCAAAGAGTGTATTTGATGTGTGACCATTATGGGGTGTTTAAGTATCTTATCAGTACAGTAGTACTGCCAGTGATTGGTTAGAAGAGTTAATCATGTGACCTTGGCCAGTCTATAAGTATAGGCGGGGATCTTGCACACACCTTACATGATGTAATGGTTAGTAAGCTTGCTTTGTAAACGATTGTTAGTGAGTTCGATTCTCACTGGGCGCCCCATACTTCTGGCCTTGTGCCACATCTAAGCTAAGCTTTGTAAATAACTATATACTAGAATAACTGAACATAGACAACTGATGATTGACAGATGTCAATTAACACCTGATGATTGGTTATTGACATCATTTTTCCTTTTGTACGACCATCAGATCAGTTTGACTAGATGAACAGAAATTTGAATGAGTCAAGCTTCAAGATCTTCGGACACATCCCATTTCTAATCAGGATTAGTATTGGATTATCTGTAGGTATAAGATGTACGACAAATTGCCACTCCTATTTATGAACTTTCCCAACAACAACAGGAATTCCCTGTAAAAAATGGTCAATCAGCGACGAGCACAAAAAATTTTTAAGATCGTTTGCAAATCAATTGCTAATTGAACTTTCTGCCAGAATGAATACTACAGACAAAGCTTAAAAGATCTACTGATACTTCACTCTTTTCTACATGGGATTTCAAGGAACACTACAGACTAGGATTACCTGTAGATCTACTGATACTACACTCTTTTATACCTCAAATTTCAAGGAACACGACAGACTAGGATTACAAGAAGATCCACTTATAGTACACTCTTTTCTACCTAGAATTCAAGGAGACTAGGATTTCAAGGTACACAACAGACTACGATTACCAGTAGATCTACTGATACTACACTCTTTTGTGCCTAGGATTTCAAGGAACACTGAGTTTATAAGGATTAACCAACTGAGCCCAAATTCAATACCGACTTAGATTTACCAAACAAAGAACTAAGTCGTAGGGTGACCTAAAGTCGGTATCAGGCAGACAGCGAGGGAGTTTATCCCCTTTTCACTAGTGCTAGACCAAGGAGATTGTTTTGGCGTCTGAGGTGGAGCTCCACGCCTACCATCAGCTGCTTACTTTACCGCTCAGATCCCTGTGCTAGTCATGCGCTGAGTTGGTGCGTGCCGGTATCGAACCAGGAACATGGTGGTTCCTAGGCGGACGCTCTATCGGCCCATTGAACGCCTGAATGACGACCAGAATTTTAACAATTACTTTTGTTGCACTTGCATGGCCAACGTTTTATATCAATTCGATCATTTTATTTAACTCTTATTTAATTGCATTCTAAGTAACCTTCACGCGATCCAGGAAGCGATTGCGCTTGTCAGAAAGAGATTGTGTGTATTTCACAGATGTAATCAGTAGTTTCACGCTTTGATAAAGTGGTGGGAGAACCGGGGAACATTTATGTATATAAACGAGGTGGTTTTGGTGGCGTGAGGCCGCACACCCCTGAAAGTTGTGAAAAGAAAGAAGGGTTAGTCGTCGTCTTTCTGTGTCCGGATTCATTTACTCGGGTCACTGACCAAACGCTGACCAAATAATTTGGCGCGTGATTTGATTAATGTGATTGGCTTACGAAACAGCCTTGACCTTCTTCCCTTTCCGAATATAAGATCACACTTCCTATCCCTCGGCTTGCGCACCTTTTGGACCCTATTTGCTGAGTGGCCATTTCCAACCTTCCCCATTTCGATCTTGCATATGTACTTCGAGTCAATAGGCACATTTACCCCAACCCTCCACCACGAGTAGCATGTGACACACAGGGTCCATTTTATGCGGAGTACAGCTGGTTTTTATAGGGCCGGTTTAGATCAGTCGGTAGAGTGTCCGACTAGGAACCACAAGGTTTTTGGTTCATTACCCACCGGAGTTTACCTTGACTGGTTGCCTAACCAGGACAAAAGAATCCACACTGCCCTACTATTTTACCCATAGATGACGGAAAACAGATGGACATGACATGAAAGCATCGTCCAGGATTTGAACATGAGCCGTCGAAATTATTCCTTACGACAATAACCGTTACCCAAGTGCGCCCCCAGTATCACAATGGTGAGGTGTTGGGCTAAATATGTATGTCGTGTGGAAATAATTCTATCTATATGTTAACACTCTTGTTCCTCAGTCTTCCGACCGTTATCATCTTGCAACACCTTCTAGTTAAAAATGATACCGTCCAAATCGTCTAAGATGAAAGGCAAAAATACAAATCCTGATTATCTGGTGTTGCTTATCCACTAAATTCTTATTTATTATGAGCGTCGTTACCTTAGCTAAATAATCGACCATTCCGTTTTTATCATAAAGAAAGGGAGGAAAAAGGACATGCTATACAGAAAAATGAACAGATGAAAAGAGAAGAGAGAGAGAGAGAGAGAGAGAGAGAGAGAGAGAGAGAGAATTAAATCAAGATTATTATACTTTTTACCTAGCACTATTGAACTATTTTGGAATAACTCTTAAGTAGACATAACAAACGTGGTAATATTTAAATTGTCATAATGTGGTTTATCAACAGGTCTTGCTAGTATTATTATTACACACACACACATACATATATATATATATATATATATATATATATATATATATATAATGCCAGTCAACTCGTGTTCATATAAGACCATTTCCTTTTTTTATCACCATAGTTAGGTGCCAGTAGCATTTGGCACTCAATCCTTGTGTTTTCTCAGTAGTTGAGAATATTTTTATCATTTGTTCTTATTTCGTTTCGTTAGTTTTTACAATTCAATATAATGTTTCATTACATCAAAATTTAAATATTTGCACCCAGGGGGTGCATACTTTTGCTAGTATATATAAACGAGGTATGTTTGAATTCATCTATATTAACGAGTACTCACGATAAGAAGCTTGTGTCAGAATTGGCCTAGATTTTGCAAATGCTTCTTATATCTCGAATAGTCGTGATGGTCTAAGAACAATTCCGCTGGCCTCACAAGATAATTCAGTCCTCACTAGATGCTCCGAAAATGCAGCTTTGTGTCGACAGTAACTTAGCTTAACTTGGATTATCTTTTAAGCTCCAAGATTTAACTTGTCCAGCAAAAACGGAGTTGGATTAAGAAGTCTGGCACGTTCTTATTAGCTGAATTTTGAACAGGAATTTTCATTGCATAAATATTCACCACTGAATTAAGTGCATGATCAAAGACATGATGATGAAGATACATACTTGTACAGAAATGATTTATTTCATCCCTAGAAGCGGCTACCCGGCGTTATCAGGGTAGAAGGGGAGAGGAAAAGAAAGGTAGACTCGTAGATACATTATTGTTGAATCGCGAGTTGAAACTTAAACACCCATCTATGGGTTAAATAGAAAAACATGAGTTGATAAAGAAAATTGTATTATCCATTAAGAATTGATTTATTTCAAAATTTTATCGGCATTAAATGACCCACTGAGGTTGATATGCCGTAAAACAAACCAAACCAAACCAAACCAAAAACTTAAACATTTTTAACCAATACGAGTATTGATATAGTATTGTTTCTCATATCAGTGTCCGTATAAGAGTCCGTGAAAAAGAAGTGGTGATATGATTTGTCCCCCCAAAAAACAGTTAAAATTCTTGTATACTGTTTCCCAATGATCATTCTCTAATTGATAATCATTATAATAAAAGAGGGAGAGATAAAAAAAGAAAAGATAATTATCTACTTAAAACTCGTTATGTAAATATAATATTGAATCTGATTTAATCTTAATCAGCAAAGATCAAAATGAAGATCACAGATATAACAAAAGAAAAAAAAAATAGTTTGGCTATGTCACAATCAGATGTGTCTGTTCGATTGGCTGGTTAGTTGGATTCTATGGCATGTCAACCCTTGTTGGGTTATTTAATGCCGAAGACGTTTTCTTTTATTCATTCTTGATGGATATTCAATTTCTTTTCTTTAAAGTCAATTTCTTTTTAAATTCATTTTTTTCTATTTAACCAATAGACTGGACCCTAACAGGTACTACCACTCCAGTTCAGAGTGGACCTGGAAGTAATGGCAATGAAGGGGTACTCCACACTCCCTAGAGCTCCATAATTGGAACTTCACCATTAGATGCAGTTTATCATCATACCCAAGGCACAAGTGTCTGCTCAGATTTTTAGATAATGATTATAATAAGTATAATGGTATCTATATTATAAGGGTTCGATTTTTGTATGGGTGTTATAATAGCATAGAAAACAGCACATCGTAGCTAGACTTCTTTATAGAAAATAATATTTCTTGTCTAGTGCAAGTGAAAAGGAGATAGACTCTTTTTCTGGCCGACTGATACCGACAATAGGCCATTCCGCCAACTTAAGCTTAAATAGCATAGATTATCCAACTATTTACCTATAGCTAGAGAGATATGGCTAGGTTTGTATGCCGTAAAACAAAACAACCCGAAATAGAATAAACAGATAAGTTAGCACATAAATATCTAAATTAGTAGAAAAGGCAGCAAGAAGCATTAGCCCCTATGCAAACTCAGATAAAACGGAGTTCATGTTCTCGAAACAAGATGGGGGCATCTCCAAACAGGAGCGCAAGCCTCTGAAATTATTAGACCAGTTCACATACCTAGGTAGTAATATCTCATCTACAGAAACCAATGTCAATATACGCATAGGAGAAGCATAAACTGCTATTGACCTTATGGAAATCTGTTTTTCGTATAAGATGAATAGTTGGATTCGTACATTTCCCAAGAGTATTAGCGCTATGCAAAATGCAAACAGTCGCGTCCAAGATTTGAACTCGGGTTGACGAGTCCATTTTTTATGACGGTAACCATTACACCACATACAGCATTATAATGGCGAAGAAAGAAAGGGCCTTAGGCAAAATACGAGACCAGTTTTCTGGTGCCCACAGGAGATTGCCTGATTTACTACCCTGATAACACAATGACCTCCAAGACAAAAAGATAAAAGAAAGCTTTTCCGATCAGTTGGATGGGAGTTATAAAACGTTCCCTTTTGCGATTGTCGCAAAGTATCATTAAAACTAATTAACGGTTTTCCTGGGGTCTATCGTAAAGGGAACTTTGGTTTCTCAGACTTCCTGGTGCCGAGATCGGTGCGGTGATAGCGCAATCACCTCAAAGTCAAAGGGATTGAGGAAACTTAGCTGCGCAGTCTTCCCGGTCAGTTGTGGCCGAAATGGGAATCATAAAATGTTCCTTTTGTGATTGTCGCAAAGTATCGTTGGAACTAATTAACGGCTTTCCCAAAGACTACTGTAAATGGAAATCATCATTTATTACATTATTCCGATTTCTTAGACATCCTGGTGCCTAGATCGGGCTTGTGATGCCAAGGAGGGCCACCGCTAAGGATGGAGAAGGTGACCCATGAAAACCACCATTAATCAACCCAAAAATACAAAACCTGAAGAAGAAGGAAAAATATTTTTAAACCCAGTTCAATTAATCTACTTGCTTTGCGCGTAAAAGTCGATTTCAGCACCAACAAGGTGTGACGAGAACTCTCGCGGTCGGCGCGAGAAACGGTCATAGGGATCTTAAAATTTGGAACTAGCGACCCTTGTTCTCGTTATTAAGAGAGGGGCTACGATTTATTGAACAATTAGATTTTGCCTTCAACGACACAAACATTACCGCTTCTCGTCTTCCTGTTTTTGAGATAGGCCGGAGAGTTGAGCGGAGCGGCTGAAACACACGAATAGCGTGAGGGGTATATTTTCTAGGACAGAGTGTTTGACCATTTTTTTATTTTCTGTGAACTTGTTGTCATCTCTTCATTTCGTACCGAATCGATATATTTGTCTGAGGTTTGATATGAATAATTTTAGATTTCAAGATTAAATTCAAAAATGTACATCCTAATTATCTGGTGTCGCATACCCGCCGAATTCTTATTTTTCATGAGTATCGTCGCCTCAGCTAAATAATGAACCACTCCGTTTTTATTATAAAAAAGAAAGGGAGGAAAAAAGACATGCCACACAGAAAAAATATAATAAGAAGGAAGGTAAGAAAGAGAGTAGATGAAAGACAGAGATAAGAGGGTGAGCGTGCGAAAGCGATAACGCTAATCTGTTTCAATCGAACATAATGAAAAGATGAAAAGAAAGAAAGAAAAGAAAGAAAGAAATAATGAAAGAAAGAAAGAAAGAAAAAGCATGATAGTGTTAAATTAAGATTATCATACTTTTTTACATATATACCTATTGCAATAGCTCTTAAGTAAACATATCAAACGTTGTGATAATTAAATTATCACATTGTGGTATATCTACAGGCCCCGCTACTTTATATCATTTCCAATATTGTTTTATTCTCAAACGTATTAAAAGCAATATGCAGAATTTTATATGTAAATTGTTTAAAATAAGATTAAAGCAAGTGTATTCTTATATGCTTTCTTATTTAATTTCGTTATTTCTTTTTAATTAAATATTATTTAATAGCATCAAAACTCAAACATTTACGTTTGGAGGTCGCAATTTTTGCTTGTAATATTAATAACTTAGAGATCTGGGAAGTTTAGAGTACCCCTTCATTGACATTACTCC
Organism: Doryteuthis pealeii; assembly: GCA_023376005.1. NCBI lineage: Eukaryota > Metazoa > Mollusca > Cephalopoda > Myopsida > Loliginidae > Doryteuthis > Doryteuthis pealeii. The sequence goes on along the minus strand of CM042144.1, from coordinate 74,018,278 downwards.
CGGGTCCATCCTGACGCGGAGTGGTAGTACCTGTTAGGGTCGTATATATGGGTAGATCACAAATGAGCTTGCAAAAAAAGTTTTTTTTTTAATGAATACCTAACAAAGATTTTCGGCACAAAATAACCCAAGGGATGACATGCCGTAAAATCCAACCAACCAACCAACAAACTTATTTAGTATCATTATTCTTTCTAATTAGATTATCATAGGGTGGTATATCCACAGGTCCTGCTAGTCAAAATTATTCTTCATCTCGTCTTTTATCACCGGCAACTTGAGCCGGAATCCCGCAATGCGACACAGGTAGGTAGAATCAATGTTTTTTTTTTTTTTTTTGCTTTTTCTTTTTTTTTTTTGGGGGTTGGGAAGTGGGGGGTGGGGATGGGGTTAAGTTGTACTAACATTAACATTATTCTCATTAATTCGACACACAACTTCACACGCACCGTTTTCATCCTTTAGTACTAGCAAATAGCAAATACATTTCTGGTCGATACCATTATCCTGAAAATTCATACCATGCTTCTAGCCAGGTTGAATTCAACGGCGATACAGTCATCTTAGTAAACGAGTTCGAACTCCAGTGATGCTATTATGTTCAATTTTGGACTAATACCTTTGATAAATGAACCCCTCAACCCTAGTTATGGGTTAAATAGTACAATTACTGTTCTTCTACTAGGGTTGTTTTGGCATAAAAGAAACTATGACGTCTGATATGTCAGTTGCAATCTCATGAGGAGGTCGGCCACTGGGGTTCGTGCACTTTCTGGTTCAACAGGCAGTGTCATCTGGAAATCTAGTCGCCTATCTTATATATATATATATATATATATATATATATATATATGGTCATCCACAGTTACCGTGTTCAGTGTGGCTGGACTCAGAAACTACTTCTAGTCGGGGGCCAAACGCAACTGACTTTTCATTAGTCCGGTTCTTTAAACCCCCACTCGTCGACAGCTGCAGTATGGAGCATAGTTTTAACTGACAAATACATACATCGGTTTATATATTTTACGATCACCAGAGAGCTCAAATACTTAAACAACAGACGGGCCTTGCCTTTTTACGCTAGCGGTGAAAGTCAATGGGTTTTGGGAACATATAATATATATATAGGGTGGGGGAAATATATATATATATATATATATATATATATATATATATATATATATATATATATACATATATATATATATTATATATGCTCCCACTTTGGTCGAGCACTTTAAATAGGGATTTAATTGCGGATTCACCGAAAACTGACGTGTAACTAAACCTCGCTTTCTTTACAAATGTTTGAGGTCTCTAGTGAATTCATTTCCGCTTAGAAATGTAGCGATTAAATAGTCTTCTATATTTGACAGCTGCCTCTGGCCGTACGGGTAAAAGGATTGGCGAATTGAAAGTTCATTCGGGTCTTAAACCCGGCCAGGGGTAGCTGTTAAAATGTATAACCACACTGATGAGAAGTGATACCTCGAAGCACGTATCTGTGGATTACTTATTTATTTTATATATATATATATATATATATATATATATATATATATATATATGCAATAAACACACAGATCCACATGTACACATATATAATCCATTATCTATAATGTCTCAAGCCTGCCCATGCACATATACATAGGCACGCATCTGGATTTCACAAACATTTACTCATGCATATGCATGCCATAATATATGTACCAGATTCATTTTGATGTACGATACACGTTCCTGTGTTGGTAATTATACCTGTCCCAAACAATATGGCATTACTATTTGACTCACCCTCGTACATTTAATTCATACTAACAACGAACCAACCAAAAAAACCAACGACTTCTTTCTGTTCAGTGCAAAATACAGTCAGGTGCAGAAAGATGAAAGTTTTTCACGTTAACAACTAACAGTTTATAAGTTCAGAACTTAACTGTAAGAACAATCCTTGCGAGAAGAAGGAATGCTGTAGGTTGGATGCCAAGAAAATCACGTCGAAATTAACAATGGTCATATACAAATCTATTCAAATTAAAAAAGAGAGATATTGTTAATGTTCAATATATGGATTATAATAACCTCTGTGGTATTCCTATGACCACACGAATAATGTTATAATGGCAAGTCACGCACAGATAACATGTAATGACGTTGTTTTCAGATGAGACTTTTAAAAAGGAGAGCATGATTTTTACACCTTCGTCTTTCTCATTGTGGACTGGGAGAGCAAGCTGTGAAACGTCAGAGAAAGGAAAAACAGCTGCTGCTGTTTGTCTTAATGTCGTAAAGATTAACTTGAAAAAAAGGAAACGACTCGTCAAGTGAAAAAATATCCAGTTGTGCCATTACGAAAGACAATTCCATTGCTCCTTTAATTTTCTTTTCACATCGCGTTTATAGTCAAATTCCTAAAGTCGTGCTGTGTTGTGTGTGACAATCGTCGAATTCCTTCCTAGTAACATGTTAGCAAATATGTAGTCGTATTGTATTATACTG
>CM042144.1:74003279-74005779 GCA_023376005.1 Doryteuthis pealeii | reverse complement strand
GTCAATGGTAGGAGTGGATTTATGTATGCGAAGCTGTGGGAACAGGTGGTGGAGCGGGGGGGGGGCTGTAGCCGTGGATGCAGATTAGAGAGATAAGGCAACAATGGCGTGGATGCGGAACAAGAGAATAGAGGAAGCAAAACAAATAAATAAACAAACAAACAGACAAACAGACAGACAAAAAAAAGAGAAGTAATCTAGTGTGAAGAAATAGCATTGCAAAAAAAAAGGAACAAGTGAATAAAACAGACTAAAATAAATAAGTAAAGAAGAAAAAAAATAATAAATGAAAAAAGAAGAAATATGAAAATCAAATCAATAGAACCGAAAAAAAAAGAAAAAAGAAGAAGAAAAAAAAAATGACAGAGAAAAAGAGAAAGATAAAAAAATAGAGAGTAAAAGAAAGAAAGAGAGTAATAATAGTTATTTCATAATCTCAACTTATGAGTAGCATAAGGCTAGGAGTATCGGGCACCTACTGGGTATCCTGTGGAAACCAAAACATGGACATGCTAGTGCGGGTCATCCAGCAAGGACATACATAGACTAGCTCTGTGTAGATGATGGATGCTGATACTGCCAGGGACAATGTGATAGGGACGGTTGGTGAGATGTTGTCATGGATATCCGTGCCGCCAGCGCGACATGATGATCATGATGATGATCATGATGATATATTCAATAATTCTAATAATTGAATGACTGATGATGATGATGATGATGTATTTGATAATTCTAATAATTGAGGGACTGATGATGATGATGATGATGATGATTATATATTTAATAATTCTAATAATTGAGGGACTGATGATGATTATATATTTAATAATTCTAATAATTGAGGGACTGATGATGATGATGATGATGATGATTGGGTATCTAATTCATTGATATGAATAAAACAAAAGAGTCTTCGATATAAGATAAATCAACGAGGGTTGACATGCCGTAAAATCCATACAAGTATCCATATGAGTATCATACGGCTAGGAGTGCCGGGCACTTCGTGGGTATCTAATTCATTGATATTTTTTGTTAACTATGACACCACCCAATGTGTTTAGAGAATTTCAAAATGTTAAGGACACAATGAATAATCTTCTCCCTTAGATAACCTGCACGTCGTGTGGTTGCCCCATAGTGGGGGAAACCCATCCTCGACTTTTTTGTCTCTGGTCTGTAACCAGTAGAGACGTTGTAAAAAAAAAGAAAGGCTAATTGTGAAGAAGAGAAAGACAAAAAAAAAAGAAAGAAAGAAAGAAAGAAAGAGGTACTAATCCTTTTATGATAATCTCAACTTATGATTGCGCCCTTCGGCTGGGACGATAGAATATACCGACTGCACCTCTGCAGTAAGACCTCCCCATCCAAAAGGGCCACCTATTTGCCATGGATGGTGGCCCGTGATGCTTTAGGACGGAATTCTGGGGACATTCAACACTCCACTTTGGCCCTTACTTGGGCTAGACGGATGGTTGGAGAGGCCTCCTCCGATCAATCGGCTGGTCACGTCAAACCCTAGTACCTATATGATTGTCCCGACTCTATTGTCATTAGGAGAAACCCTCAATCCTTGAAGGTGGTGACTGGGGGTTTTAGTGTCCTGGGTATTACGTTAAACTGTATCTGATGGTGAATTTCCAATTCTAGAGCTCTGTGGAATGAGGAGTACTCTTTCATCACCCTTACTTCCAGATCTACTCTGACCCGAAGTGGTATTACCTGTTAGGGTCCCATCTATGGTTTAAATAGATAAAAAAATGAGTACTAAAATATATGTTTTAAAAAATCGAGTTTGAAAAAAATGGAATACCCAACAAGAATGAATAAAACAAAATGTCTTTAGCATAAAATAACCTAACAAGGGTTGACATGCCGTAAAAACCAACCAACCAACCAACCATCAACATTGTATTTCTGTTACAAGTATAAATGGTAGGTATCCATGTTTGTGAAAACCACTTGTTCCTTAGTGATGTTTAATCCTAATTGATAAAGAAGAATAGAAAAAGATGAAGAGAAGAAAGAAGAAACGACAAGGAGTAGGAGGGAAAGGGGAGGGGTGATTGGATGAGAAAACAATTATTTTAATTATATAATTTTATATAAAATTGTATATATACAAATTATATATCTATATATAAAAACAAATTATATATATTATATACAAATCATATAATTTTAATTATGTTAGTTAATGCTAATTGAAAAAGAATAATAGAAAAAGATGAAGAGAAGAAAAAGATGAAGAGAAGAAAAAGATGAAGAGAAGAAAGAAGAAACGATAGGAGTAGGTGGGAAAGGGGAGGAGGGTGATTGGATGAAGGCGGAGGAAAGTGCATTAAAATGCGCATTTCTAACGTTATCTTGCATCATCACTGCATTCGTTCCAGAATTGCTGTAATAATTTGTTACTGACCACATTATAGATTTTTATAATACTCAGCTATAGTTTGTTATAGTAGTTATAAAAGTCATTTTAATTTTAATATCCCCG
>CM042144.1:73995779-73998279 GCA_023376005.1 Doryteuthis pealeii | reverse complement strand
TTTTTCTCCGTAGGTTGGAGGGATTGAAGTACACTACGCATCATTTAAGAGTTTGGACCCTTCTTCATTCATATATGTGATGACAGATAAGATGGATGACTGGAACCCACCTGAATCATGAAAGAGAATAACTTGTATCATAATGATCTGCGCCGGCCATCAAAATAAGAAGATTATGTTTGCTGCCCAATGCTCCCTGAACACTGTAAAAACAATCATGCATGGACTGGATAATTGCAATGAAGACTAAGAGGCTGTGGCTAGAAGAAAGCAGCATAACAGACGATCTGATTCCGTTCGTACAGCAAAATTCCTAGAAAATCTGCAGAAAGGGTATCAGTTTGAATTCCGATGCCTACGTGGAGTTGCTAAACACTGTAGTCAAGCCCTGGATAACAAGGGTAGTCAATGGTAGGCCATATGTATGGCAGCAGGATTCGGTCCCCTGCCAAACTTCTGGGAAAATTGGTGATTTTTTACGAGTAAACCAGTCCTTATGTTTGGCCTCCGAACTCCCCAGTATATATAACACGTAGTTATGCCGATGTCTTTTAGGTCTAAACAGTCTGTATTTGTCTGAAATTCTGATTTGAATTATCCGCCCTGTCGGCTGGGGCGTTAGAATGCACCGACTGCACCTCTGCAGAGGGGTAAGACTCCCCCAATGGGCCCACCTGTTAGCCGTGTGTGGCGACCCGTGATGCTTAAGGATAGAACCCAGGCGGATGAGCAGTTCATGACTTGCAAATACTCCACTTTGGCCTTATCTTGGGCTAGACGGGCCTTCGGAGAGGCCCCCTCCGATCAATCGGCTGGTCACGTCAGGCCCTAGCACCTATATGATTTTCCCAACCCTATTACCCTTATGGCAAGCCCTAAGCCCTTTTTATCATATGGGTGCTAGAAGGCTGTCCTAGGAATAACGTTAAACTCTATTAATGGTGAGCTTTCAGTTTTGGAGGTTTGGGGAATGTGGGGCACCCCTTCATCACATTTCTCCCTGGTCCACTCAGACCAGGAGTGGTAGTACTTGTTAGGGTCACATCTATGGGTTAAATAGAAAAACATGAGTTGATAAACAAAATTGTATTATCCATTAAGAATTGATTTCTTTCAAAACTTTATCGGCATTAAATGACCCGCTTAGGTTGATATGCCGTAGAACAAAACAAACCAAACCAAACTCATTTGAATTATGTTTTTTCTTTTCTTTTCTTTTCCTTCCACGTGTTTATACCGTCATTACTTCTTTTTTTACTTCGTGTTTGCTTTTCAAGGACCTCAGAATGATTCAGTGGTTGCGAAGAACACATTTTCATATTCGACTGATTTTGCGACTTTCTGGTGAGATTAGATGTGCTACTACTTTACCAAATATGACTATTTGTTTGACACTGTTGAAAAACTGTCAGGTTAAATGGTTTCAACAGTCAGCATTCTAAAAGCCAAGAAAAGGTTTTTTGTTTTGTTTGTTTTTGGGTTTTGTTTTTTGTTGTTGTTTTCTTTTTTTGTGTGTGTTGTTTTGGTTTTTTTTGTGTGTTGTTGTTGCATTTCCCACATCAGATATTCGTAAAACCTTTTTATAAGATTTTATTCCCTCTCTTTGAAGTTTTTCAATGCACCGCTGTTAAAGAATTGGAAAAACAAGCTTCCTTCTTTTTTTTTCTTTTAAGGAATTAGTTAACTGACTGCATTACGGTTCTTGCTACTAAGAAGAAAATCCAATTTTGGAATTGATCATAGTGATACATCTATGCGAGAACACAGCAAACTACGATGCATGCGGATCGCATTGTGTTGGATGGGAGGGAGGGAGGTATATTTGCCTGCAACATACACTACAGTCAAAACGTTTGGGACCAACCTGCATTTCGTTTTTTTAAATGAAATATTTTTGTATGATTCGTGACACGTAAGATTTGTGACATGTGTTTTTTGTTGGGGTTTAGTAAATTTTAACGAAAGAGGAAAAATGTAGAAATTCTTTTTGTTTGTCACAGGAAATGGTTTTGTTTAAAATGGGAAACATGAAATTAAAATATTATATATACTAGCAACAGAAAACACCCTCCGGGCGTCGTAAAAATTATTTTTTGAAAGACATTGCCTGAGAGGGTGGGAGTTAAAAATTCAATGTCAGAGGTTTTGTATCATTACAAATCCTCATATGTATTAAAGGAGTAAAAAAAAAAACAATTTGAAATGAAAACTGATTTAATAATAAAGTTTTGCGTGTATGTAAGAATCAAACAATTATTTTGAATATTTTCCACATCAATGTTTAATTAGATAATTATTTGAAATATTTTGCATACAAATTTTATACAAAATCGTAGGTATTTATTTATTTGTAAACTTTTTAGTTAACTTCTTGTTGCTGTAAAAAAAAAAGGACGAGAGTAAAAAACAACTTTTAAAATATCTTACTCAAATTTTGGGTGTATATAGCATAAGAATATTGTGACGTAAGCTGTGACGTACAGCTATGACGTAATTTTTG
>CM042144.1:73970779-73993279 GCA_023376005.1 Doryteuthis pealeii | reverse complement strand
TCACGGGTCACCACGCACGACCAACAGGTGTCCCCATTTGGGATAGGTTTTACCCCTTCGCAGATGTGCAATCGGAGTATTTTACCGCCATCTGACAGAACTATTGCTATCGCAGATCTATTACTATTGAATAACGAGTTTGATCGTCTCTGGATTATATATATATATATATATATATATATATATATATATATGAATGAAGATAGGAGGGTTGGAGTAAAATCTGACAGTATGAGGTAAGGTGAAAGAAAAAATAATGACTCAGACAAGTAGAAGTAGGAGATAAATATTTCGTTCCGCTTTACGCGAGGAACTTCATCAGTCGATTTATTTAAAACAAGGTACGTTCATTTGTATTTGTAGAAGAGAAAGTGATTAAATTTAGGGGAAGAGAACGTTTATGAAGATTTGGTTGATCAGAGGATATCTATGATGGAAAGTGTGTGGGGGGGAAGACCAGAGGATTGTTGTTTGTACGGGGAACTCTCTTCTGACCAACCAAGAATTTTAACCCACTTCTCCCTATCACCCCCTTTCCTAACAAGCACCTAACAACCTCCGCATCTTATCTCCCCGTACAAACTATATATATATATATATATATATATATATATATATATATATATATATACCAAGCCCTCCGCACGAGCAACATGCGACACAAGGTCAATTACTTGAGTGGAGTTTAACAGATTTAAATTCAGAGTTTTCCTCCTCCTAGATTGGTTACCTAGCCATTGTTAAAGAGCCCAGTTCGCCCTGTTAATCACCTATAGCTGGAGGGAGAATTGGATTCATACCTTTCCCAATGGTATTAGCGCCGTGTGAAATGCAAATATTTTCTTCCAGGAATGGAACTCGTGTCGACTAGTTAATTTCCTACAACTCTGACCATTAGACCACGCGCCTCCATTGGATTATCTATATATGAAGGCGATACCAAATAGGCGAAATTTAAAATTAGAGGGGGAATTGAGACCATCCACACAACAGCATCATTGAGAACTCCTAAAATATTCGGAAGGGTTCTGAAGACCTGGGAAGACTTGCTGTCACTCACAATGGTTCAGCTGTGATTTTATATATGTGTGTATGTGTGTGTGTCCATGTTTGCATGTGTGTATGCGTTTTCCTGTGTATGTATGTGTGTGTCCGTACATGTATGTGTTGACGTGTTTGTGTGTCCGTTTATGTATGTGTGCGTGTCTGTATGGGATTGCATCCTTGTACGTATGTGTGTGCCCGTGTATGTATGCGTGTGTCCGGGTGTGTGTATGTGTGTACGTATGTGTGTGTATGTATATATGAGTGTGTATGGAGGCGCGTGGCATAATGCTTAGAGTTGTAGAAAATGGACTCGTCAAATCTCGTTCAAATACTAATACCCTTGGGAAAGGTATGAATCCATATATTCTCCCTCCAGCTATGGCTAAAATAGTAGGACAGACTGAGCTCTTTAACCTTGGATAAGTAATCAGTCTAGGAGAAGGAAAACTCTGAATTTGAAAAAACCTGAGGTCAGTCGTTAATTGGGATTGTGACATTTCTTGTGCACCAATTGTTTCCTATCGACTGTGCCAAAAAGTGCGGATAGCCTTCACCATTATAAACAAAAACTGTGTAGGTTGTTCATTGGACGAAGCCTCATGCGTCAAAATCGACGAGAGAGCCCATAACGAGTGTGTGTTTGCGGATATACTCACGTGTCATACTCCCCTACCTCGCTAGAATATTCCATTACACTGAGTGAACAAGAAAATATCGGTTAACAGACGATTAACGTTAAGATGCTGAGAGTGTCATTCGAACCGAACTAGAGTCATGTTACTAAAACAGCGTAAAAATATCAATTAAAAACAACTTCTATGTACATAATATATAAATATATATAAATATGTTATTTAGATTTGTTTTGGTTTTCTTTGTTTGTTTTTTTGTTTTTTCCAAATAAAATATCTCAGTGAAATCCATTCATACCCGTTAAACTTATGCGTATAATAATAATAATAATAATAATAATAATAATAATAATAATAATAATAATAATAAAACTGAATCACTTATAATTGCTGCACAAAATAATGCCATAAGGATAAACTATATCAAAGCGAAAATTGATAAGACCCAACAAAATAGTAATTGTAGACTTTGCGGTAATAGAGATGAGACTGTAAACCATATACTCTGCGAATGTAGCAAACTAGCACAACGAGAATACAAAACTAGACACGACTGGGTTGGGAAGGTGATCCACTGGGAATTATGCAAAAAATTAAATTTTGACCATACAACAAAATGGTATATGCATAAACCAGAATTTGTTCTTGAGAACGAAACGCATAAAATTCTCTGGGACTTTGAAATAAAAAACGGATCACCTTATCCCAGCAAGAAGACCAGACCTAGTGTTGATAAACAAAAAAGAAATAACTTGTCAACTGGTGGATTTTGCAGTACCAGCAGATCATAGGGTGAAGCTAAAGGAAAATGAAAAAATGGACAAATATCTGGACTTTGCCAAAGAACTGAAAAGGTTATGGAACATGAAGGTGAAGGTGATACCAATTGTGGTTGGTGCACTTGGAACAGTCCCAAAAGGTTTAGAAAACGGTTTGGAAAATTTGGAAGGATTGAAACCATTCAGAACACTGCACTGCTGCAATCTGCCAGAATACTCAGAAGAGTCCTGGAGACCTGAAGAGACTTGCTGTCACTCAGACTCCAGTGAAAACAATCAGCTAATGCTGATGTGAAAACTCAAAAGGAGTTAATAATAATAATAATAATAATAATAATAATAATAATAATAATAATGACAAATCGGATAGGTTGCTCATGAAAAGACTTGGACATGGTTAAGAAGAGGAAACCTCAAGAGAGAAACTGAATCACTAATAATAGCTGCACAAGATAATGCCATAAGAACAAATTATATCAAAGCAAAAATTGATAAGACGCAACAAACAGTAATTGTAGACTGTGCAGTGACAGAGATGAGACTGTAAACCATGTATTAAGTGAATGTAGCTAACTAGCACAATGGGAATACAAAGCTAGGTACGACTGGGTAGGGAAGATGATCCACTAGGAAATATGCAAAAAATTAAATTTTGACCATACAACAAAATGGTATATGCATAAATCAGAATCTGTTCTTGAGAATGAAACGCATAAAATTCTCTGGGACTTTGAGATAAAGACGGATCACCCTATCCCAGTCAGGAGACCAGACCTAGTGTTGATTACAAAAAAAAAAGAGAACGTGTCAACTGGTGGACTTTGCGGTTCCAGCAGATCACAGGGTGAAGTGGAAAGAAAACGAAAAGAAGGATAAATACCTGGACCTTGCCAAAGAATTGAAAAAGCTGTGGAATATGAGAGTGAATGCAGCAAACTAGCACAAAGAGAGTACAATACTAGGCACGACTCGGTTGGAAAGGTGATCCACTGGGGATTGTGCAAGAAATTCAATTTTCTTCATAGAACTAAATGGTATATGCAAAAACCTGAACCTGTCCTGGAGAATGAGACCCATAAAATTCTCGGGGACTTCGAGGTACAGACGGATCACTTAATCCCCGTCAGGAGACCGGACCTAGTATTGATTGACAAAAAGAAGAAGATCTGTATTCTTGTGGATTTTGCCCTCCGAGTGAAAATGAAATAAAGTGAAACGATAAACAAATACTTGGACCTTGCCAGAGAACTCGGAAAACTGTGGAACATGAAGGTGAAGGTCGTACCAGTTGTTATTGATGCAGTTGGAAAGTCCAAAGGCCTGAAAGAAAATTGGGTGAATTGGAAATCAGAGGAAGAATCGAGACTATCCAAACTACAGCATTCTTAAGATCGGTTAGAATACTCAGAAGAGTACTGGAGACCTGAAGAAACTTGCTGTCACTCAGCCTTCAGTGAACTACCGGCAGGTGTGAAAAACTCAATAATAATAATCTAATACACGTGTTCTTTAATTATACGACAGTTATCATCTTGTAATATTTTCTTACCCTGATGAGCTACTAAGCAAAACTATTAGTAGGTATATCTGACTCATTAACCTTACTATCTGGCCTACTAAGGTATCAAGCACTTTTTCATTTTACCTTTAGACAATCCTAGCGGTTTATATATATATATATATATATATATATATATATATATATATATATATATATATATATAAAAGTAAACAATCAATGTGTTTGATATGGCCGTAGCCGACAATTTTGGGAGAATATGTGCTTAATCGAAGTCATACCTAATTTTGAAAATTAATTTGTTGATAATTAATGAATTAGGCGGGTAGGTATGACTTCAATTAAGCACATATTCTCCCAAAAATTGTCAGCTACGGCCATATCACATTATTTGTTTGCTTTCATACTGTCGTGTAGCAACGAACTCATAAGCGACGTCCTCCTGTGGAAGCCAGCACACGGACAAGCCAGCGTGGGCCGACCAGCAAAAAGTACGTTGATCAGCTCTGTACGGATGCTGGATGCTGCATAGAGGACCTCCCGAGAATTATGAGCGATAGGAACGGATGGAGAGCGATTGTCATGGATATCCGCGCTGAAAGCGCGACATGATGATATATATATATATATATATATATATATATAGCTGGCTAAGTACAATATATATATACATACACACACACACACACACACACACACATATATATATATATATATATATATATATATATATATATATATATATATATATTGCACTTAGCCTGCTATACTGTGGAAACTGGAGATCAGAAGAAGAATCTAGCAATCACTAAAGTGTCAAAAGTTTATTGTGTCAGAGATAGTGCCAAATTGTGACCTTGTGCCAAATTATGACCTTGTGCCAAATTAAAACCTTATGGTCCATTATAGAAAGGAGATTGCTAAACCTTATGCTAAGGCGACATTTCACACTAAATAGAATATAAATTTTTCTTTTTTTTTCTTTCTTACACTTTCTTTTGTTACCGGCTTTGTTATTGCGTTTTTTTTTCTTTTTTTGTTTCTTGTATTAGTAACAATAATAATCCGTGTCAATATGTGTCAGTGTGATCCTTACATACGTGATGAGATCAAATCGGCTCTCCTAGCCTCAGGGGCCTGTTTGTTAAGGCAACATGTTTGAACTGGCCGCAAGCATTTCTACTCCTTTTGCTTTCAATATTCCTACATTTATTGTCCGATGAACGTGCAAGGACGCGTCGTTTTCCTCAGCTTCTTGGCATATAGATTGCTTATTCAACCGTTCAGTCAAATGTGCCTCGAGCCGACTGCATATTCAGACTGTTTTAAGCCATTTATTACACATTTAAATTTATTGTCGGCTGGTTGGTTGGTTGGTTTGGTTGGGTTTGGTTGGGTTTGGTTTGGTTTGGGTTTGTTTTGTTTTACGGCATATCAACCTCAGTGGGTCATTTAATGCCGACAAAATTTTGAAATAATATTCATTCTGAATGGATGATCAATTTATTTTTATAAACTCATGTTTTTCTATTTAACCCATAGATGGGACTCTAACAGGTATTACCATTCCGGGTCAGAGTGGACCAGGAAGCAATGGTGATGAAGGGGTGCTCCACATTCCCCAGACCTCCAGAACTGGAACCTCACCATCAGATAGAGTTTAACGTTATACTAAGGACCCTAAGACCCTCAGCCACCGCCTTCTCGCACCCATATGATAAAAAGGGATTGGGGTTGCTATAAGCGCAATAGGGTTGGGGCAATCATATAGGTGCTAGAGCTTGACATGGCCAGCTGATTGATCGGAGGGGGTCTTTCCAACCGCCCGTTTAGCCTAAATAAGGGACTAAGTGGAGTGTTGCATGTCATGAACTGCTCATCCCCCATGATTCCACTCTTAAGCATCACGGATCGCCACCCACAGCCAACAGGTAGACCCATTGGGGGAGTCTTACCCTTCGGCAGAGGTGCAGTCAGTGTATTCTAACGCCTCGGTAGACAGGGCGGGGTTGGTTGGTTGGCTGGTTGGTTGGTTGGTTTGGATTTTACGGCATGTCAACCCAGTAATACCATATAACTATAAATTATTTGTATTAAGAATAGTGACTTGAAGCTATAATTGTTTGCTAAGTATTATCATTTGTTACTAGCAAGAATATGTGCCCTCCGAATGTAAGTATTTATGTTTTAATGCAATGAAATATATTAAATTAGAAAGACTAACGAAATAAATAAGAACGAATATAAAAAGATTACAGTTTTTTAATTAATATTCTGATTGGTTACTATATAAAAACATTCATATGATTGATCTTAATACGTTGGACAATAAAACAATGATATTAGAGATCGATAACACCAAGGAATTATCTATTAAACCCGGTTTTGGAATAACGATTCTGTAAATTAACCACGCCATATATTATGTAAATTTTTATTTCTTATTGATATATAAAACACATTCCAGAATTTTAAATGCACTAATAACATGGGCTGTTTTGTGGCAAATGTAACTCATTTTCATAGCGATATCGATGATAAATAAGATTTATTAAATTAGATTTTGACTTTAAATAAAATATTTATTGATAAGCTTATGCAATACCCGAGGACATGTGATGTAAGCAGTGACATAGTTTCGGTTACAGAGAGAAACACACCGTATCTCTATTATAATGAGATTTGAATTCATATAACTAAGTGCAAATAAATGATTTCTCGGAATGTTTTAGATGAGGCTTGATAATTAGTATTATTTGGATTGTCCAATTCTAGTGGATAAAGGAGTTAGGTTAAGACAGTTCTAAGTGATAGTTATCTCTAGACTGCACGTTCAATCCTGGTCAGGGGCAGCAGTAACATAGAATAATAATTAACACAGCTTAATACCTGTACCCCAGCTATGGTTAGCGAAATGAGAACAGGATACCCCCGTATGGACTGAATAAGGGGTTAGGTTCAAAGTTCCGTGATGACTCCCGATTACGACAAGGGTGTTTCCGAGTTCGAATAGAAGGTTCCCGAGTCCGAAAAGAAGGTTCCTGAGTTCGAGAAAGTTCCCGTGTCTTTGGTTTGTATGAAATTATAATGTCAAAAAATCGTCTGTTGATTTTGTTTACTAACAACCGGTGAAAATCAAACGTTCCTTTGAAAACAGTTCACAAATGGGGTGCCTATTAGTGACTTGATCCGACGTTACTTCCGGGACCTACCTGACAGGGAGTGGTAGCACCTGTTACGGTCTCGTCTATGGGTCAAATAGATCTGCTTAAAATTGATCATATTCGATATGAATACTTGATACCATATAACTGTAAATAATTTCTATCAAGAATAATTACTTGAAACTATAATAGTTTACTAAGGATTGTTATTAGTTATTTGAAACCATATAACTAATAGCATATAAATGGCATTTATCAAATGAAAATGATTACTTGAAACGTTATGATTATCAAGACAAATATATATACTGATGAACCTCTCATCAACGGACTAATATGGGGAGGGGTGGTGCGTAGATGAGAAGTAAATATCAATAGTTATGATCATAATGTAAATAATATATGGATATATGTATATGTCATAATATATATATATTATATATATATATATATATATATATATTACTTAAAAGAATACAGCATGACACACTTACTTAGAATAGCATAGACAGCACTCTCTGTCTCTCAAAGGGAATGATATTAATATTTCTGGTTTTAAAAATGCAATAACATTACGTTTATTATAATTGTGAAAATATCAAAAACATGTTAAAGTTTATTTACCTGTGTAAATGGATTTTTTATGCTGAAACCTTGTACAAATAACAATAAAGATAAGGACAATAGTCTGAATAATCCAAATAATCCAAATTATCAAGCTTCATCTCAAAAATTCAGAGAATAAGTTAGATAGTTTCTCGAAACCTTTGAATTTAAAATCTGATTAAGCAATCCTTAAGCCATGTTTGGTGCCCACTTTCATTCAAGCATTTTCATTTGTACTGAAATGTCTTCGGTAAAAAATAACCCAACAAGGTTTGACGAGGCGTAAAATCCAACCAAAAAACCAACCAACCAACCAACACGCTTAAACTCTCAGCCATTGTTTGCCTGAATTCAAACACTTAAAAAGTTTCTCGAAACTTTTGAACTTCAAATCTGATTAAGCAAGCCTTAAGCCATGTTTGGATTATAGATATATTATTAATTATATAGAAATGTGGATTCTGAATGCTGTTCAGAGGACCTGCTAGGGGAGATGACTGATAGGGACAGTTGGTGAGAGAGAGAATTATGGTATCCATGCTATCAGCATGACCTGATTATGATTATTATTTCATTGATATATGATCAAATTTCAACAGCAGGACAATCAGCTATAGATTGATTTTCAGATATGATGAGGATCGTGAAGGAGCAGATTTAGTTCACTTGATGACTGAGGTTGTCACAGTATAATCATCATCATCATCATGTCACGCTGTCAGCGCGGATATCCATGACAATCTCTCTCCATCCGTCCCTATCGCTCATCATTCTCGGTAGGTCCTTTATGTAGCATCATGTATCCGCACAGAGCTGATCAATGTACGTCTTTGCTGGTCGGCCCACACTGGCGTGCCCATGTGTTGGCTTCCACAGGAGGACGTCGCTTATGAGTTCGTCCTTGCTTCTCCAGCAGTGTCCCGCGTGTCTTGTCCGCCTTACTCGGATGGTTTGGGTGATATGTGGCAGGTTACCGTACAGCTGTTTTCTCGTAGGGTGTTGTTTCCACGTCTTGTTCAGGATCACTCGCAGCATTCTTGTGCAGCTCCCATCTAGTTTATTCTCTAGTCGCTTAGTTAGGGTTCCGGTGGTGCAGCCATACAGTAGCACTGATACAACGGCCTGGAAGAACTGTCTCTTTAACTTGTCTGTGAGATTGGATTTCCATATGACCGATAATTTATTTATAGCGGCCCATGCCTTTCCTATAATTTATAAAATCCAACCAACCAACCAACCAACACACTTAAACTCTCAGCCATTGTTTGCGAGAATTCAAACACTTAAATAGTTTCTCGAAACTTTTGAACTTCAAATCTGATTAAACTATGTTTGGACTATAGACATATTATTAATTATATGGAAATGTGGATTCTGAATGCTGTGCAGAGGACCTGCTAGGACTGATGACTGATAGAGACAGTTGGAGAGAAAGAGAGAGAATCATGGTATCCATCCATAACCTGATAATGATTATTATTTCATTGATATATGATCAAATTTCAACAGCAGGCCAATCAGCTATAGATTGATTTTCAGATGTGATGAGGATCTTGAAGAAGCAGATTTAGTTCACCTGATGACTGGGGCTGTCACAGTATAATATAATTTATAAAATCCAACCAACCAAACCAACCAACCAACACACTTAAACTCTCAGCCATTGTTTGCGAGAATTCAAACACTTAAATAGTTTCTCGAAACTTTTAAACTTCAAATCTGATTAAGCAAGCCTTAAGCCATGTTTAGTGCCCACTTTTATTCAAGCGTTTTCTTTTGTACTGAACCAGGTGCGTTTAGAGCTGAACCTTGACTTAACTTTTGTTAAATGTCTTACAATACATTGTGTGAAATGGAAAGCCGCGCGGCCATCCGGGTCTTGTGTCGTTCTATTTTGAAAATCACCTGAACTAGATGTCAACACGATTTGGTTTTATCTAGAGTCTTTGTTCTTAAGTTATAATAAATTTCAGTTATATTTACATTGCTGTCAGATATACAATTGTCTCGGAATTATAATGTATGCATACAGAATCATAATATAGTATCTATACTGTCGAATGTGTTAGATCTTCAGTTACACACACATACGCACACACACACACACACACACGTATATATATATATATATATATATATATATATATATATAGAGAGAGAGAGAGAGAGAGAGAGAGAGAGAGAGATTAGAGAATTCAGATCCAAGTAGAGAGATTGATGTTCAATTCAATTGAACAGAGCAATATAATTGGTAAGGAGAAAGGCGTAAAAATCGCCAATTTGTGCGGTTACAGATCTATTTCTGCCCACAGGTATCTGTGTATACCTATAAATTTCATCAGACCGCTAACTTTATTGAAAATGGTACACTTTTTATATTTTTTTGGTGACCCCTGTGAAGATATCGGGTTTCAGTTCATCTCATCTTTTTAGGAAGTGGTTGTGGTTATGACCGGGAGATGGTGGAAGGTGTTTATATATATATATATATATATATATATATATATATATGTAAATAAATGGAAGTTAATCCGACAGAATGAATTTAACATTTTGAAAAAACAATTAGTAATTATAATCTGCTGACAGAATCTGTTTCGACCGCTTAGTAGAAGGTCATCATCATCGAGCAAAACATATTTTGAATATGATATTTTGAATATGATATTTTGAATATGATATTTTGAATATATTTCGAACATTTTTGATAATCTCTTACATTTTTTTTTTTAATATATATTTACACCAAACTCTTTTTGAGTTTATTTTTGGATTAAAAAATGCTTCTGTTTTTAAAAATAAAATTTATTTTATTTTTGATACAGAATGCGCATTTGAAAATTCAAGCATTCCAGCGTGTGTTTGTACCCCCTATTTCTTCCAACGGTTTTTTATCCCTTCTTTCCTTCATATGTTTTGCTCGATGATGATGACCTTCTACTAAGCGGTCGAAACAGATTCTGTCAGCAGATTATAATTACTAATTGTTTTTTCAAAATGTTAAATTCATATATATATAGATAGATAGATATGTATATATATATATATATATATATATATATATTAATAAGTCATCCACAGACACATGTTTCGGCGTTTCACGCCTCTTCAGTGTGGCTAGATACAACGGCTATCCTTGCCTAGGGTCGAACTCAGACTTGTTGTATGCCTGCCTGATATCTTATCCCCTCGTCCACTGACAGCCGTAGCGAGACTGGTGTTTTTAAACTATTAAATACATAGGTGTGTTTATGTATTTTACGCTCACTGAGAGATCAAACTCCTGGGGAAACGACATTGCTTATATGCTAGTAGTGAGAGTTATATACACACACACACACACACACACACACACATATATATATATATATATATATATATATGAACACCTTCCACCATCTTCCGGTCATAACCACAACCACTTCCTAAAAAGATGAGATGAACTGAAACCCGATATCTTCACAGTGGTCACCAATATATATATATATATATATATATATATATATATATATGAGAAAAATGGGAAGGAATCCTACAGATATGTTGAAAAGATAATTTAAGAAAAATATATAACTTTGATATTTTTAAATATACAACAACGTGCCAACACAACTCCGTATCTATACCGTCGAGTGTGTCAGACTTTCAGTGATATATATATATATATATATATATATATATATATATATATATATATATATTATTTTGAATATATAAAATGAAATAAAATAATAGAAAACAAAATATCAGGTATGCAAACAAAGGGATTTGATTTTTTATAAACGAGTAATACAAAAGAAAACATTCGATTTTGCTTACGTCATAAACAGAATTTCATATATATATATATATAATATATATTATATATATATATGATTTAACGTATAAGTGTGTATTTTTTTATGTTTTAATAGATTTTTAACTATATTTTTTATCCGATTTTTTAAAACTATTTTTAAAACTATTTTTTTAAACAGATTATTTTTTCATCAAATCTTTTTGCTTAATTAAATTATTTTAACCAAATTTTTTTAAAGCAATTTTTTATCTATTTTTTTAAACCAAATTCTTTTCAAGCGATTTTTTTCATTTTAATCAAATTTTCTCAACTAAATTTTCCTTCTGTGTCTCCTCGTTTATTTATTTCACTGAAATAACATCTGTGATAGATTGTTGTATATTTCTGTTTGTATTTAACAATTTCCGACTCTCATCACGCGTTCGTGACGTAGTTGATGTTCTCTTGCTGTTACTCGATTTCTTTCTTTCACTCTTCTCCTCTTTCTCTCAGCTGTTCCCTTCTTTCACTCTTTCTTTCACTCTTCTCATCCTTTCACTCTTATCTTGATTTGACTCTCTCTCTCTCTCTCTCTCTCTCTCTCTCTCTCTCTCTCTCTCTCTCTCTCTCTCTCTCTCTCTCTCTCTCGCTGTTCTGTTAATGCTGTTCCGGATCATCACATCACCTCACCTCTCTTCCCCCTACCCAAAACCCCACCCCTAGCAATTACCCAAATACGAAGCTTCTCCGGATAGCGGGGGCGTTGATGTGTGACACGTAGGTAGGTACTATGTGCTTTCCGGGTTGCAAGTATTTAAGTTTTCATGGAATAAAATATTGCATTAACATATATTAAATTAGAAACACGAACGGGTTAGCTCAGTCGGTTGAGCGTTCAGCTTGAAACCACAAGGTTCCTAGTTCGATACCGACCCTCGCGAACTCAGCGTATGAGTAGCACAGGGAACTGAACGGTAAAATAAGGAGCTGATGGTAGGCGTGACACTCCACTTCAGATGCCAAAAACAATCTCCTTAGTCTAGCGCTATTGAAAAGGGGATAGACTCCCTCACTGTCTGGCCGCCCCGACGACATTACTTACTTTTACTTAGAAACGCGAACGAAACTAAATAAGAACGCATATAAAAAAGATCACTACTATTTTCATTTTAATTTATTTCAATAAAAATTATGCATAGGGTTGATTTTAATACGTTTGAGAATAAAACAACAATTTTAGAAATCAATAACACCAAGTAATTATTTATCAAACTCGGTTTTGTCAAAACCAGTATGCAAATCATCCACACCATATCTATCAATAATGGATATTGGGTGTATTTCTGTCTGTAACCAAAACTGCGTCACAGCCTGCGTTACAATATTCTCAATGAGTATCTAATTTATTGTCAAATCGTTAATACATAGAATAAAAACAACCCTGTATTATATACACTCAAAATTTGAGTAAGCAATTTTTGAAAATTGTTTTTACTCTTGCCCCCTTTTTTTTACCGTAGCAAGAAATTAACTAAATAGTTTACAAATAAATAAATACCAACGATTTTGTGTAAAATTTATATGCAAAATATTTCAAATAATTATTTAATAAAAAAAATAATAGATACACGCAACATTTTATTTGAGGGGAACAGAACCAAGTTTCCATCTCTAATTGTTTTATTTATTTTATTTTTATTTTTTATTTTTTATTTTTTATTTTTTTTACTCCTTTGATAAATTTGATGGTTTTGCTTATTTATGACGCAAACCATTTTTAACCGCGTCCTCAGGCAATATCTTTCAAAAATCAATTTTTACACCACCTGGTGAGTGTTTTTTTTTTTTTGCTAGCACTATATAACGTATGTATGTATTAGTGTATGGTGCGTATTGTGGATATTTTTTAATTTAGTTAATTTTGTTAATCTTTTGAGTCATTTTTTAAATTTATAACAAAAAATTTTTGTATACTAGATATTCCATTTCATTGGCATAGAACAAAAACTAAACCAAACTTTTTAAATTTAGGTAACGGCAGGTTTAGCTCTGTTGGTACAGCACCCGCTTGGATATCGCAAAGTGCCAGATGAGTAGATTATCTGATTTGTGCAGTAAAGGAGGAAGCAGACAATAGGCGTGGTGCTCGAACTCAGAAAAAAAAACAATGTCCTGGCTCTAGTGAAAAGAGGACAGACTCCCTCGCTGTCCGACAATAGTCCACCTCGCCAACTTTACTTACTAATCCACAGCCATCGAATGACTTCCTATTTGCTGAGGGTATTAGTGTCCTGTGTATGACACATTAGTGTCCTCTATCTGATGGTGAAGTTCCAATTCTGAAGCTCTGGAGAATGTGGAGTACCCTTTCATCACCATTACTCCCAGGTTCACTCTGACCCGGGTTGGTAGTACCTGTTACGTTCTCATCTGTGAGTTTTAAAAAATGTGTTCAAAAAATTAGTTTTAAAAAATAATTGAGTACCCATCAAGAATGAATAAAACGTCTTAAAAGGGCATAAAATAACCCAATGGTTTGACATGCCGTAAAATCCAACCAACCAACAATCCTTTTTACAAGGCAAAGGGACAACTTTTACGGGTTTTACCAGTGGCATATGGTGTACGTACACTGTACAACAAATCCTGACATTTCATTCTATGATTCAATCAATACTGAGTAGACTTGATTTACAATGGAAAATGTTTTGTTTGTTTTTTTTTTTTGGGGGGAGTGTTTTCTTTCAGCCTAGCCTTAGCCTGTCATATTTAGTTATTTGTCGCCATTGAAAAATATGACAATCTGATGTCTCTAATCAGCAGAAATGTCGAGCTTACAGTGTACGACTGGGTGTATTTATTTATGCGTGCAGGATGTGTATCGATTGACACGGAAAACGGAATTGACGGGCCGGGTTCGAATTTCAGCTGAAGCCCTTTTGTATTTACTTAATACTGATACCCTTGGGAAAAATAGGAATCCACATGGCGTCCCATTCTACGTTTATTTGAATGCACAACTAATGAAATGAGAAAATGTAACAAAATACCGGCCTGTGAAAACAAGTATGTACACGTACTGATATCATTTAAAAGTTTATTTTCGTATACCAATCAGTCTATCTATCTATCTATCTATCTATGAGTAGCACGGCTTGGATCTGTGCAGTAAAGTGGGGAGCTGATAGTAAGTATGGTGCTCCACCTCAGACGCAAAAACAATCTCCCTGGTCTAGTGCTAGCAAAATGAGGATAGACTACCTCGCTGTCAGACTGATACCGACAATAGGCCACTCCGACTACTTTACTTACTTTATATATATATATATATTATATATATATATATATATATGTGTGTGTGTGTGTGTGTGTGTGTTTATATATATATATATATATATTATTATAATGGTACACAGTAATAACCTACTCGAGTTTCACCATAAGAATCTTCAGGGTTAAATCCACTGAATTAATCAGATATTGATTAATTACAGCCGATTGCACGTGTGCATCTTTTAGCAATGACGGTTAGTGACAGACTAGCTACCGCCGGTTTAGCTCAGTCGGTAAAGCACCTGCGTTTCGTGTTCAATTCCTGTCCCTGGCAATTCAGCGGATGGGTGGTACAGATTAGGTAATCTGATCTGTGCGATAATGTGGCAAGCTGACGGTAGGCGTGGAGTTCCACCTCAGCAAAAAAGACTTCTCTGGTTTAGCGCTAGCAAGCCGTAAATCTAACCAACGAATCAACCAACCAATCGTTTTGACAAAAGAAATGGTCAGATAACACCTTCTAACCCTATTTCGATCGAAGGAAATGGACAAATACTTCATTCTAATTCCAATCCGACTTACTGAAGGAGAGGAACAGATAAAGTAAGTAAACTTGGCGGAGTCACCTTTTGTTGGTATCAGCCGGACCGTGAGGGAGTCTATCCCCATTTCACTAGTGCTAGATCAAGGAAACTGTTTTTTATTGTTTTGTTTTTTCAGAAATGGGGCACCACACCTACCGTCAACTCCCCCACTTTACAGCACATATCCGATTACCAATCTGCGCAACTCATATGCTGAGTACGCCGGGACCAGTATCGAACCCGGAACCTTGCGATTACTAGTCGGGTGCTCTACTGACTGAGCGTTCCGACAAAGGAAATGGTCCGATGGCACTTTCTAACCCCATTACGATCGAAGGAGAGGGACAGTTACCACACTCTAAACCTAATCCGACTTAATGAAGGAGATGAACAGATACTACACTCTAATCCCAACCCGGCCGAAGATGAACGAATATAACACTAATGATTAATCAGCTGGTCATGTCAAGCCCTAGTCAGTTAAGCTCAGTCGGTAGAGCCTTCGGTTAGGAATCACAAGGTTCCTCGTTCGATACAGGCCCTCACCAACTTAGCGTATGAGTAGCACAGGGATCTGTTGGTAAAGTGAGGAGCTGATGGTAGGTGTGCGCTCCACCTGAGACGCAAAAACAATATCCTTGGTCTAGTGCTAGCGAAAAGGTAATAGACTCCCTCGCTGTGTGACTGATACCGACATTAAGCTGCTCCGACGACGACGACTTTTTTATTGTCCTTAAGGCAAGCCCCAACTCTTATTATATATATGCTAGAAGACGGTGGCTGAGGGTCTTCATGTCCTGGGAATGACGTTAAACTCTATCTGATGGTGAGGTTCCAGTTCTGGAGGTCTGGGGAATGTGGAGCACTCCTTCATTCCCATTCCTCTCTGATCCACTCTGACCCGGAGTGGTAGTATCTGTTAGGGTCCCATTTATGAGTTAAATAGAAAAATATGTTTATAAAAATAAATTGATAATCCATTAAGAATGAATTCATTTCAAAACTTTGTCGGCATTAAATGACCCACCGAGGTTGATGTGCCGTAAAACAAAACAAACAAACACTCTAATGTCAGCATTGGCCATTATCCATATCTACGTTGTCACTCAAATTCCATAGACCTCTGAGTCTTTTTCTTGAGGCTCAATTAAATTCTATCCTTAGTTCAGCTGTGTAATTGATCTTAAATCCCAATTTGGACATGGGATCAGGTGTCTCTTGCAATTTACTTTATTACTGTTGCCTTATTATAACACAATCCGTATGCGAATTAAATAAAAGTTTTGGAATTCTATTCGGTGTTATCTATTTAAATCATCAATGTAGTTGAACAAAGTGTGTCACAGTCAAATCTTGTTGTTTGATTTCTGCTCAAAATCAATCCATACGTTTCAACGAATAGAACAACTGATCTTAATTGCGATAAAACTTCTTCCGATTCAGCTGAATTAAATCTACATTGACAATGTATTTCTCATTTCCTGTTTTTGAACTCAGGTGTATATTGCCTTTTTCTAATTTATTTCAGAATTAATTTCCTTGTCGACTTTTCTGGGTTTCTTTTGTTTTCGTTTTTCTTTATTTTTTTTTTCTTTGTTTTGTATTTATATTATTTGAATTATTCTGACTATTGTCCTTGTCTTTATTGTTATCTGGACAACGTTTCGAGAAGATTCTCGGGTTCAAGAAGTCTTCCGAGTCCGACAAGAAATACCAGAAGAATGCCGGAGGCCACATCGACCGAAACGTTGTACAGATAACAATGAAGATGAGGACAATAATACAAATAATACCAATTTTATTTTCTATTGTACTCACACAATACAATGTTCTTTAAATAGAAATGGGCTCTGTGAAAATTGACCACAACGAACCCCCATTCACAAACCATGTCACTTGAAGTGGTGAAATCAAAAATTGAACTTTTTGGACATAATGATGTACAGAAGATTTGGTATAAAAAAGGTGACGTTTTTCTCCTAAAGAAAACAGTGCCAACATTAAAACATGAAGGTGGTTTCACGATATTTTGGGATTGTTACAGCTTTAGATGGACTGGAGGATTAATTGAAAAAAGAGAAATATTGAAATTTGAAGACAATATAAAAATACTACCAAAGAGGGTAGATCAGAGGTTCATCTTCTCTGATATGGTTCGCCTGGTGAGGGGGAGTATGATGTTGTAAGACCCGAAACTCCCCTATGAACCAAGATTTGACATCACTGCCGACATCCTCTTGTTTTTTTCCCAAATTCAGTAAATCTAACTTATCCTTCTCAAAATTGAGTAATATATTCCTTTTTGTACTTAATAACATATAAAAAATCTGGCATTATGCGGGTAATTAATTCTAAGAAATTGATCAAAATATTCAATATTTATGGGTGTGCGAATAATTTCGTCGTTGACTATATATATATATATATATATATATATATATATAAGTAAATTCGTCGGGGTGGTCTAAAGTCGGTATAAGCCAATCAGTGAGGGAGTCTCTCCCCTTTTCATTAGCGCTAGACCAAGGAAAATGTTTTTGCGTCTGAGATGGAGCGCCACACCTACCATCAGCTATTCAGAGAGAGAGAGAGAGAGAGAGAGAGAGAGAGAGAGATTATGGAAGTAATGCGTAAAAGCATGAAACCTAGGGTCACAAAAATTAACTTGTAATATATATATATAGGCAGCTGGCGGAGAAGAAAATTTATGATTGGCTAGACAAGGAATCTTTTAGATGGCAGAGTACTGTGACCCGGATACGATAAAGTCAAAATAAAAACACGTGACCTTGAAACAAGCTCAAACTATCTGTTCTAGACTGCTTATCCGAATAATAAATAATTCCAATATAGTATCATCTAATTAAGGTTACTTGGGGAATCTACACTCTTCTAAGTTTCCTGAAATAGACTATTATGCTTATATACTAAATTTTCTTCTTTATTCTTCCATATATATATATATATATATATATATATATATATAAACCTCTGTCGGCACCTCTGCACTTTGGGCTTTTCTTAGGCTAGACGGGCGGTCGAAGAGGCTCACTACAATCAATCGGATGGTCACGTTAAGCCCTAGCACCAATATTAGTGGCCCAACCCTATTGCCTTCATGGCGAGCCCCAGCTCTTTTTATCATATAGGTGCTAGAAGGCTGTGGCTGACGGTCTTCATGTCCTGGGAATGACATTAAACTTTATCTGATGGTGAGGTTCCAGTTCTGGAGATCTTGTGAATTTGGAGCACCCCTTCATCACCATTCCTCCCAGGTCCACTCTAACCCGAAGTGGTAGTACCTGTTGGGGTCCCATCTATGGGTTAAATGTTAAATTTTTAAGTGCCATACTTTGGCCTTCAAGCAAGAGCGCCTGTCCAGTGGAATTGGATCCTTGGTAAATATTCCTCCGATAATGAATCCTTTGGGTCTTCTGATAAAGAGTCCTCAGTTCCTTCGTCAATGGTCGTAAGCTTCCTCAATGATTGCAAGTGAACTGTGGCAAGTATCCGTGTTTAAGTAATGTATCAGCCATGTAGTATGGCTTGTTGATTGGCTGGAGGAGTAAACCACGTGACCTTGGCTAGTCTATAAATCCAGGTAGGGAATTAGAGCACATCTTATATCATAAAAACTCTAAGCGCTAATACCCTTGGGAAAGGTATGAATCCTACTCTCCCTCCAGCTATGGATAAATAGTAGGGCAGACTGGACTCTTTAACCTTGGTTAGGCAACCGGTCTAGAAGAAGGAAAACTCTGAATTCAAACCTGTTGAAGTCCGCTTAAAAATTGACCTTGTGTCACATCCTACCCGTGCGGAGGGGCTGGTATATATATATATATATATATATATATATATATATATATATATATATATATATATCATAAAAACTCCAACAATGTGTTCATAAAAAAATTGAGTATATATTAAGAATGAATTTATTTCAAAACTTTGTTGGCATTAAATGACCCACCGAGGTTAATATGCCGTAAAACAAAACAAACCAAGCAAAACCAAACTAATATAATATAATATAATATAAAATCTATAAAATGTAGAGTAAAAAATGTGCTTAACCAAAATGGTAAAAAGTTTGGTATACTCACGGTTCTGTTTTAAAGCAAACAATCGTCTCGTATTATTTCTTTCGATGATTTAACCCAAGTGATAGAAAAATTTTCCAACCGGAATATTCCAAAATTGATACTCCGTTGGGAAGAATCATTTTTTTAAGTTGTGATTTTATAGCTCGATTGTTTTTTGTGTTTTTTTTTTCATTCTTTCGTGTGTTTAGTTTTAGTTTTAGTCTTTTTTATAGTTTTTTCTGTTCTTATTTTGTTCTTTTTTGTTTTTAAGACACATCGATGTTATCCAGTACATTAATGTCATTTTATTTTGTTATTGGCCTATTGTAAAAGATGACATATCTGATTTGTTATGATCCTTTATCGATCTGTCTAGATCGATGATGCATTGCCTTTCGCTACGTCCTACTGCTACTTCGGACGAAATAAGGATAAATAGATATAATAGATAGATAGATAGATAGATAGATTGATAGATAGATGTGAACAGGCTGAGATAGATAGATAGATAGATAGATGAACAGGCTGAGATAGATAGATAGATAGATAGATAGATAGATAGATAGATGTGGACAGACCGAGATAGATATAAATATAGATGTAAACAGGCTTATCTCTCTCTCTCTCTCTATATATTATATATATATATATATATAGAGAGAGAGAGAGAGAGAGAGAGACAGACAGACAGACAGACAGAGACAGACAGAGACAGAGAAGAGATGTGGATAGTCCGAGATAGATAGTGTGAACAGGTTTTGATAGATATATTGTTAGATATATATAGAGAGATATAGATACAGAGAAGGGGGGAGATACGAAACGATAGATATGGATAGGCCGAGATAGATAGATAGATAAATAGATAGATAGATAGATATAGATATGAACGAGCTGTTTGCGTATTTATCATATTTCCATTCTTCCTAGAACATCGTACTATCTTTGTCTTTATGAGTATTTAGCATTACACAACTTTATTCAGAAAGTTCGCTATGAATTGTATGGCGATATCAGTGTGTTTTTCATTTGATTCTATTCTTGTAGATGGAAGAAAATGCCCAAGATTTACCAGAACTAAACTGTAAATATCATGTTCAATACAATTGTCTCCCCCAAATTGATCTAATAGTGAAAGTTCCTATTCTGGAGCTAGTGAAGTATGGAGTACACCTTATTATTTATGGGCATAAGATGTACACCAAATTCCCACTCATAATTATGAACACTCCCAACATCAGCTGCCTGCACTTCCGGCAAGAATTAGCCAATCAGAAACGATATAGAACGCATTTAAAGTCGTAGGTATTTGTCTTGAAATCAATTGCAAATGTAAATTTCTGATTTCTGAAGATTACAAGGAATACTACAGACTTTCTACTACAATCAGTATCCGTTACGATTTTTTGGCTATCCTTTAGGCTTCAAGCAAGAGCGCTGCCCAGCGGAGATCCTTTGTGTTAAGCAGAGCACGATCCTTAGTGAAGAATCCTTTGGTTGTTCATCGGTGCTCCTCAGTCTTCCAGGCCCTTTGTCAATGAATGCAAATGGACGTCTGTCCATATCAGCCGATTAAGTAGCTAACCAGCCACATATTCACGGTGTTGATTGGCTGAGGTATAAACCACATGACCTGGTTTAGTCTATAAATTTAAGTGGTGTATTGCAGCACGGCTTATATACAAAATATGGAAGCCTGTGGCTGTAATGGTTAAAGGCATGGGAAATGGACTCGTCGCCCCGAGTTCAAATCCTGGATGTGGTAATTGCATTTCACTTAGCGCTAATACCCTTGAGAAAGGTATGAATCCTATTCTCCCTACAGCTATGGATAAATAGTAGGGCAGACTGGGCTCTTTAACCTCGGTAATGCAACCGGTCTAGGTGAAGGAAAACTCTGAATTCAAACCTGTTAAACTCCGCTTAAGAAATTGACCTTGTGTCACATCCTGTTCGTGTGAAGGGGTTGGTAAATATATATACAAAATATTCAGTATCTACTGAAACTACACTCTTTTTTTACCTAGGATTTCAAGGAACACTACAAGACTATGATCGGAAGGATTAACCAAAGACATCAAACTCATTTGGATTTTCCAACAGAAGAACTAAACGCCTAGAATGGCGACCAGAATCGTGACACACCGTCATTCCCATACCCGGATAGAAAATTGCGTCATTTACATTTTTCGAATAATTTTGATTTTTCGGACTGTTGTCCTCACTTTATTTTGGTATGTATAAACACAACTGTTGAGATTTTTCTGTATATAGACGCCCACTTCTACTTATAGACTCGGCGATAACCATATTACCTAGCTCTTGGCCAACCACTATGGCAGTACTCTGCTGCTGATATTGTTATTTATACCGACAGTTCTGGTTATACCTATGCACAATGCTTTGAACCTTCGTGGACGACGGAACATAGGATTATATCACTGGACCTTTGACACTACGTAGGATTCCATAACTCAGGATTTATTCACTTAGCAAAGGATTCTATAGCTCAGGACTTACTTACTTTAAGTCCTTTTCAATTGGCCAAGGATGGCGGTCTGAAACTTAACTACAACGTTTAGGCCTCTGTACCTTCCGGCCTTCTCCAGCTGTTCCCTGTGTATCCGAGCATTGTAATGATTCAACTTGGAAATCATTTTTAATATTTTGATAAGTTGGATCATTATTATGCTCGGATACACAGGGCTGGGGATAGAGCGGCCGTAACGTTGAGTTTATACATACCATAATAAAGATGAGGACAACTGTCCGAAAAATCAAAATTATTCTCATCAAGCCCCGTCCCCAAAATACAGACAAATAATTACATTTTTGTCTAGCTGTTTCTTAGGAACGTTTGTGCACATTAATGTTAAATCAAGTATTACTATTTTAAACAAATAATTTGTACAAAATTGTATGGTTTCAAGTATTCCTATCTAATACAAATAATTATATGTTTTAAACTAATAATTTTCATTTTATAATAATAGTAATTTTATGCACAAAGTTATATAGCTTCAATCTATA
>CM042144.1:73955781-73965781 GCA_023376005.1 Doryteuthis pealeii | reverse complement strand
CCCACTAGGGGCCTTTGATATTTAAGCGGCTGATTTGAACGTCTCTTTCTCTTTGTCTGCCGACCTACGAGACACCACTATGGGTGAGACTCTGTCTACCCCCTTCTCGTTGGGGCTTCGGCCCTTAATACTGGCCACTCACTGCTAGTCAGTCTTGTATACGATATATGACTATCCTTTAGTCATGTACCCGTAACTATGTTTTTATGTACATTTAGGTATCTCTTTGATACCTAAATATCTTGTATTTTACCATTCATGAATGTGTCATTATCTCTACTCTTGTATATGTACGTATACTACTTATGTTGTATGTTTATGTACACCTCTATGTATTATGTACCCTGTTATTCTTGTGCTGTGATATAAAATGTTTTGTCTATCAAACCTTTGTCGGAGTTTTATCTTCAAGTATTATCTTTAATCCTTACAGCCCAATGGTTAGAGATTCTGAATCGGTCGAGTATCAATCCCGGCTGGAGGTAGCCTGCTAAGTGTAGTGTGGACATTGAGTCAACCGGTGTCTGGTTACTGACAGTTTCTTGCCAATGCGATCTTTCTTGCCTATGTGACCTTCATTCAAACCATAGATGGGACCCTAACAGGTACTACCACTTAGGGTCAGAGTGGACATGTGAATAATGGTGATGAAGGGGTAATCTACATTTCCCAGAGCTCCAAATCAGATAGTTTAATATCATACCCAGAACACTAAGACCGTCAGTCGCTATCTTCCAGCACATATATGATTTTAAAAAAAGGGTTGGGGACAATCATATAGGTGCTATGGCTTAACGTGACCAGCAGATTGAACATTCATTATAGATGACAAGGCAATTAAGAGAAAAGAGTCGGGAAATTCACCCTGACGGAACAAGCCGTTTAATATAGAGACTAGAAATGGCTACCCGACGTCGCCAGGGTATAGGAAGGATTTTGAAAAAGTTAGTCTCTCAGATCCCTTATTACTTATCCTCGCTTATTGGATCCTCACTAGATGTCCCATAAAAAGCCCCACGTAAATATATAACAATATAGTAAGTAAAGTCGACGGGGCGGCATAAAGTCGGTATCAGCCAGTCAGCGAGGGAGTTTATCCCCTTTTCACTAGCGTTAGACCAAGGAGATTGTTTCAGCATCTGAGGTGGAGCGCCACACCTACCAACAGCTCCTTACTTTTCCGCACATATCCCTGTGCTACTCATACGCTGAGTTGGCGAGGACCGGTATCGAACTAGGAACCTTGTGGTTTCTAGCCGAAATTCAATAACTAACAATTAAAAAAATATACAATATAAATGAGGGGTTTAATTCAATCAATCAATATTATATTTCAATTACCTTCTGTTACTATACAAATTTTAATTTTTAAATATCTTCACAATAAAAAAAATAAAATCTTCATCATTTTTGTACAAAAAAAAGATCTGGTGATAGTGAATGCATTTATATATTTACTTTGTTGTTAATTGTTTTATTTTCGTAGTTTCCTCCGGACATACATACATACATACATACATACATACATACATACACACAACTGCCTTTTATATATGTATAGATTATCAGTTTAAAAAGTGGTAATTAATGAAAAATAAGAGTTTAAAAAAAAGTAATATATCTCACACAGGTTCATACATTGAATGGTTAGACAGATTGAACGAGAATGGTCAACACCTATTCAATGTTAAACTACTCAGAGCTAAGATTTTCCAACAACTACCTACTTAAGATTTGCATTTTTCTGGCTAGCCTGAACATGTATGACATAAGCGTCTTTAAATGTGTTCAAATCCACTTGATGTATAATGAGAACGGAGGATCTCATCAAACGATTCGGCAGCTTAGGAGCTAAGGGTTAAACTTTAAGTAAATGCCAGCACGCATTGTTTTTGTTCTCGTTTTTACTTCAACTGCTATCCATATTTTTTCTTCCTTTATTTGGTCCCTGTAGGGGTCAGTTTAGCTCAGTCGGTAGAACATACATCCAAGAATGACAAGTGTCCAATAAGCTTCCGGGTGCGATATAGGAAGAAGTCAGAAAGAAGATGGGCTAGAGTGGTGAAAGGAACTATTTTTTTGGTCAGAGGAACTCTCTCTCTCTCTCTCTCTCTCTCTCTCTCTCTCTCTCTCTCTCTCTCTCTCTCTCTCTCTCTCTCTCTGATCTCTCTCTCTCTCTCTCTCTCTCTCGGACTGTCTGTGTGTCTCTCTTTGTCTATCTCTAGATGTCTCTCTCTCTCTCTCTCTCTCTCTCTCTCTCTCTCTCTCTCTCTCTGTCTGGTCTTCTCTCTCTCTCTCTCTCTCTCTCTCTCTCTCTCAGACTGTCTCAGACTGTCTCTGTGTCTATCTGCATGGATGTCCCCCCCCTCTCTCTCTCTCTCTCTCTCTCTCTCTCTCTCTCTCTCACTCACTCACTCACTTTCTCTCTTTTTGTCTCGGTCTGTCTGTCTATCTGTCTATCTCTCTCTTTTTGTGTGTATTGAAACACTGCAGCGTCGACTAATAAACTTACCGCTCATTTTATTTAAACCTGTGTTTTTTCCAAATTTCTCACTATACTACATACCGTCGGATTCACTTCCATTTCTCTTCACACACACACACACACACACACACACCACATATTATATATATTATATATATATATATATATATGTGTGTGTGTGTGTGTGTGTGTGTGTGTGTGTCCTCTCTCTCAACACTTAGTTGCAGGACTACAAATAAATTCTGAATAAATCAATGGTTTGTGTTGCTCTTCCTTCATTTCAGTATGCTCCTCATATTACATCTTTTTCTAGATATCTAGATATCTAATGACAGGAAGTTATACCTGAGCTGATCGACTAACATTGGTGTGTCCATGCGTAGAAGTCCAAGAGATAAAATGAATTCTGTATAAGTTTGCTAGTTTGTGTTCCTCTTTCCTTCGCTTCATTTCAGCCAACACGACCAGCCCAGAGAAACACTGGTATTGTATATAACAGAGAAATATAGTTATTTATAACCTGTGTGTGTAGTGAAAATTCCGAACTCCTCATTGATAAACTGAGTGCCTAAAGGTAAAGAGATTGTATAGCGATAGGGGCTGAGAGTAGAACTAACTTAAAAAAAGAAAAAGAAAAAAAAAGAAAAGAAAAAAGAAAAAAAATTATCTTAACTCAACAGCGATTGCCGACGCCGGGGGAAACTTATTTCATTTTTAATCGCTGAGTCAGCCAGAAATGTCAGAATATGGAAGAATCGATAGATCAAGATAAAAAGAAATATCTAGCGACATATAGATAGATAATTGTATATAAATCAAGTAAGTAACCAAAACAATAGACAGATATGAACTGACTAGAATAGATACGTAGACAGATATATAATATATATATATATATATATATATATATATATATATATATATATATATATATATATACATTTCGTTATAGTAGAGTGAAGAAGATATCAAAAATTATTATGAAATAGAAAATAAAAAATATCATCCATTTTGCAGACCTTCTTTTTTATGAAATATTTAATTTTCTTCCGTTAGACCCATATCAACACTTTATATATATATATATATATATATATATATATATATATATATATATATATATGTTGAAAAAAGAAATAAGGAAAGAAAGTATAGAATGGATAAAATAGGATATTTTAAGCAATTTTACTTACACGTGTTTCGGTCAGGAGTTGATCCATGTGTACATTATTCAAACTATTATTATTTTTAAATAATCAAATGAAATGAAATAATGATAATAGAAAAAATGTAGAAATGAAGGAACTTTTTTTAAATCACGTGAAGAAAAAAGTTATTTTTTCGAACATTTCAAAAATTCTCCGCTTTCCAACGAATTTTATTTTAAAAAATAAGGATTTACTCTGAGGAAGGTCGAATCTTCTTTGTGAGCAGAACATTTCTACATTTTTATTATTATTATTATTTTATTTCATTTAGTTATTTAAAAATAATAATAGGTTGAATAATGTACACATGGATAAACTCCTGACCGAAACACGTGTAAATAAAATTGATTAAAATATCCTATTTTATCCATTCTATACTTTTTTGCCTTTATTTCTTTTTTCAACATACTGTCGAATTCACTTCCAATTAATTTTACACACACACACACACAAATTTATATATACGCGCAAGGATACAATCATAACATCACAGTCTATAAGCATTTTAGTGCGCACGCGCATGACAACATACGCAGTCGTACAAACATTTAACCATTTGTACCATTTCTTTCATTTTCAAAAATCTATTTCGTTTTACCTAATGAATGCACTAGCAGAAAACCGCTCGGTAGTAAAGATTGTTCCTATGATAATGAATAAAAGCTAAAACTTTTATTTGTTCATTTATATATTATATATATATATATATATATATATATATATATATATATGAAGTAAATAGTATAAAAAAATCTTCAATATTTGGATACTTCAGTGTGCTAGGCAGGAGAGCTCGATGTACAGGCGTAAAGGATTATAAATGATTTATATATATATATATATATATATATATATATATATATATATATAGTAAAATATAAACAATTATTTTTTCATTTATTTATATATAAACAAATAAATGAAAAAAATATCCACAAATAGTTTTTTCATTTATTTGTTTATGTACACACACACACACACACACACACACACACACACACACACACACACACACATATATATATATATATTTGGGAGAATATGTGCTTAATTGAAGTCGTACCTAATTTTGAAAGTTAATTAATTAATAACTAATTAATTAGGCGGGTATACGACTTCAATTAAGCCATATTCTCCCAAAAATTGTCGGCTAAAAAAAGCCATATCGAAACACATCGTTTGTGTATTTACTTCTCATATATATATATATATATATATATATATATATATATTCCATCTGTTTTGCGCAGAAGACTCGTAATTGTAATTTTTCCACCTAAGCTAACTTAAATTAACCTAACTTATCCTAACCTAACAATAATTATCATGATATTAATCATAATAATAAAAAGAATATTCATATCGTACGCCTGGCAGGTTTAATGGGTCGTAATTCAAATTGTTTTGGCTGTGGCTCGTAGTAAAAGGAAGTTTGAAAAGCACTTGTCAACATGATTCTATATCAAATATCGAATGGACGGCAACAATCTTCGCGCCCACAATCTGATTTCTCAACCGCAGCGACCTTCTGTTGTCGTTGTTCATTGATATGTTTAGTAAACTGAATGTTTATTACATCAAACCAAACCAATCTAAGCTTGGACCAACTGATGACTCATTAGTTGGTTGGTTGGTTGGTTGGTTGGTTGGTTGGTTTTTACGGCATATCTACTCCTGTTTGGTTATTTCTGGTTTAGCTCAGTCGGCAGAGCGTTCGATTTGGAACCACAAGCTTCCGGGTTCGATAATGACCCTCGTCAACTCAGCGTATGAGTAGCACAGGGATCGGTGCGGTAAAATGAAGAGCTAATGGCAAGTGTGGCGGCTCGCCTCAGACGCCAAAAACAATTTCCTTGGTCTAGCGCCAGTGAACAAGGGATAGACTCTATCGCTGTCTGACTAATACCGACATTAGGCCACCCCGACGCCTTTTTTTATTTTTTATTTTTTTTACTTATGATGGGTTATTTTTGGTATATAAGCCGTACTGCAATCTATCACTTAAATTTATAGACTAAGCGAGGTCATATGCTTTAAACCTCAGCCAATCAACAGCCCGGATACATGGTTGGTTAACTACTTAATCGGCTCATATTTACAGACGTCCATTTACAATCATTGTCGAAGGACCTGCAAGCAGAGCGCGATCCTTAGTGTAGAATCCTTTCGTTGTTCCTTGGTGCTCCCCAGTCTTGCAGATCCTTCGTCAATGATTGTAAATGGACGTCTGTCAGTATCACCGATTAAGTAGTTAACCAACCGCGTATTCGGACTGTTGATTGGCTGAGGTTTAATTCACGTGACCTCACTTAGTCTATACATTTTAGTGGTGGTCCACAGCACGGCTTATATACCACCAAATATTCCAACATCTTGTTCATAATTAACTCTATAAGTCGGTCAACTACTCTGGCATTAATAGGTTTCCACAGTGTATATTCTCCGATGGTGCATTTTAAGATTGGTTGATTGGTTGGTTGGTTGGTTGGATTTTACGGCAGGTAAACTCTTGGGTTATTTTATGCCGAAGACATATTCATTTTATTCATTCTTGTTAGATATTCCTTTTTTTTTCAAACTCAGTTTTTTTAACACACTTGAAATTCATTCTTTATCTATTTAACCCATTGATGGGACCCTAACAGATACTACCACACCGAGTCATGGTGGACCTAGGAGTAGTGGCTACAAAGGGATAATCCAGCTCTACAAAGGTCCAGAATTCGAACTTCACCACTAGATGCAGTTTAACGTCATGCCCAGGACACTAAGACACTCAGCCACTGCATTCTAGTACATATATGATAAAAAGAGTTAGGGGTTTGCCATGAGGGCAATACAACCAGGACAATCATATTGGTGCTAGGGCTTGACGTTACCAGCTGATTGATCGTAGGGAGTCTTTCCGACTGACTGTCTAACCTGAGTAAGGTCCAAAGTGGAGCGTTATATGTTATGGATTGCTCATCCATCAGGATTCCACCCTTAAGCATTACGGGTCGCTACAACAGGTGGCCCCACAAATGGGGGATTTTATCCCTCTGCAGATGTGCATACCAATCCTCTTTCTGTTCAATCAATGCGGAATCAAGTCATTTTGGATAAATAAAAGACACAGGTTGCATACAGTACCTGCTGTTGCTTAATGGGTCACCCAATTAAATATTAAACAAGCTCATTGCTGTTTATCATCGGTGATCTTGGGTGAACCGGTGCTTTCAGCGTGACTTGACCGTAATTTGTTGAACATCATAACTTTATGAATCTAATGTGGTCAAGAAATGAGGGATCAGTTTACATCTTAGTAATAATACCAAAATGATCCCTCACTTTATCTTCAGAAACACAAATGGCTAAAACATCTTGAGATATCTGGTTTGGGTTGATTTATTTGTTGATAACAGTACCTGCTGTTGCTTAAGTAGACACTCAACTAAGTATTGAACAGACTCATCGCTGATTATCTTCGGTGATCTAGCGGGAATAGGTGCTTTCAGTGTGACCTGACCCTAATGATTTGTGGACGTGTATATAAACTAGTAGATACATGGAAAAATATTTTTGGGTGCCCTTATAGTATGTGGCCTACCTTTTTGATTCTGATTTAGTATGTGGCCTACCCGGTTTGAATGTGTCCTACCTCAGTGAGAGTATATTATTAGATATAAGTAGTAGGCAATTTATTGAAAATAATTATTTTTCACATATATCCAATTTCAAGAAATGCAATTCAGTCCTAAGCTGTATATAGTAATTAAGAATAATTAAAAAAGAATTTATCCATAATTTACATGAATCAGAGATCTAATTCTAAAATATCATAAAATTCTGAAATAGGGTTAGGGTTAGCGTTAGGGTTAGCAGTTATTATTATAACCTTATAATATACTTTTTTATGGTAGGCCACATACTATAAAAGAGATCATGATTTCGTAGGCCACATTCAAAAGGTAGGCCACATACTATGAGAGAGGCATAATTTCGTAGGTCACATTCAAAAAGTAGGCAACATACTATAAGAGAGGCATGATTTCGTAGGCACATTCAAAAGGTAGGCCACATTCAAAAGGTAGGCCGCATACTATAAGAGACATGATTTCGTAGGCCACATTCAAAAGGTAGGCCACATACTATAATGGTACCGATGTTTGTTTGTATACAGTCCAACAAAATGGCCGCCTACGGTGCAATTGGCTTTAGTTGACCTTTAGTGACCAAAACCACAAGAATGACCTTGACATAAAAACAACATGGCTGTCTTTTGAATGGACATTATCAATAGAAGATAAGCGTTTGACTGACCGGTGTTTCTGGTCTTTAGAAATAATTTTCTTGTCGACCTACAAGATGTACCTGATGACCGTAACATCATGGAGTGTTAGGACAAGTAGAGAAAGAAGAAACCCTACGGAGATTGTGTCGATACATTTTTGTTGGCCCTCTCGACCTGCCGTAGTTTCTGAATGATTAATGATGCAGGAACGTTTCTATAGACACCGGGAGACATCGGGGAGGGATAATTGTAAACGGAGTTAACCCTTTGAATGTCTCATTCATAATACTCGGTAACTTAATCATTTTGGAGGGTCAAAACATTGCCGGAAACTCAAAGAACGCAAAAGAGTAATGAATGAATTTATAAAAAGTAGCTGAATTAGTTGACTACGTTGGGGAAATGTTAGGACGCAGTTGGTTATAAGAAGATTGATTGATTTTTAACGCCATAGCAATTCGTATGGGGTTATTTTATTCCTATAGATAAAGAAAGTATAGCTGAATTAGCCGTCTACGCTGAAATAGCAGAATTAACCGTCTACGTTGGGGGAAATGTTAGGTCGCAGTTGGTTATAAGATGACTGATTGATTTTTAACGGCATCTCAACTCATCTGGGGATATTTTAAGCCTATATATAAATAAATTATAGCTGAATTAGCTGAATTAGCCGTATACGCTGAAATAGCAGAATTAACCGTCTACGTTGGGGAAATGTTAGGTCGCAGTTGGATATAAGAAGATCGATTGATTTTTAACGGCATGGCAATTTGTATGGGGTTATTTTATGCCTATAGATATACTGAGAAATATGCAGGAAAATATCCTGGGGGATTTCATTGGATTGGCTGTCACTTGACTGTCAATGTCTTGCAATAACCATGAGACTTCAAGCGGAAATTGGAGAATGCCTGAAGTATACATGTTTCTTACAGTGTTAGTTTGGTTTGGGTTGTTTTGTTTTACGGCATATCAACCTCGGTGGGTCATTTAATGCCGACAAAGTTGTGAAATAAATTCATTCTTAATGCATAATACAATTTTGTTTATAAACTTATGTTTTTCTATTTAACCCATAGATGGGGCCCTAACAGGTACTACCACTCCAGGTCAGAGTGGACTAGGGAGCAATGGTGATGAAGGGGTGCTCCACATTCCCCAAACCTCCAAAACTGGAACCTCACCATCAAATAGAGTTTAATGTCATTCCCAGAGCATGTAGACCCTCAGTCACCGCCTTCTAGCACCCATATGATAAAAAGGGCAATAGGGTTGGGAAAATCATATAGGTGCTAGGGCTTGACGTGACCAGCCGATTGATCGGAGGGGGCCTCTCCGACCGCCCGTCTAGCCCAAAATAGGGACAAAATGGAGGATTGCAAGTCATGAACTGCTCATCCACCTGGGTTCTATCCTTAAGCATCATGGGTCTCCACCCATGGCCAACAGGCGGCCCCATTGGGGGAGTCTTATCCCTCTGCAGAGGTGCAGTCGGTGCATTCTAACGTCCCAGCCGACAGGGCGGTCTCACAGTGTTGCTACTACAGTTCTGTTACAGTTTCTGACTTTAGTGATCTGTTTTAAAAGGATAGAAGACTTTCAAATCATTTTCTAGTTTTCAATTACGTCACAGCTGGTAATAAATACTGGCACACAGTTTTTGACTCTGTAAAATTTTATCAAGCTTGGCATAGTTACCCATATGGAACTTAGGCTGCTTGCAGTCCCTACTTGGCTGGTTGGTTGGCTGGTTAGATTTTACGGTCAAATATATTATTTACTTTGCCACTCCTAAAATAAGTTTTTAAAAAATTAAATAAGAATATTTCTGGTATTAAATCATAGGTTATAACTATTAAATAATAAAAAGAATTGCCGTAAAATCCTACAAATCAATAGAGGTGCGGTCAGAGTATTCTACAACCTCAGCCGACTGGGCGGTACTGAACAGGCTCACTGTTGCTAAACTTAGTATTTATAGAGGTAACCGGTTTTTACTGATAGGTAATGTTAACTTTTTCCTGTCAGTCGTAA
>CM042144.1:73893281-73950781 GCA_023376005.1 Doryteuthis pealeii | reverse complement strand
TGATGGCGACAACAAGCAACAACCCTTAGGATTTTTTTCAATACCTTGTAATTTAAATTCCACTCTAATCAAATCTCCAGAGTCCTAATCATTTAAATTTTCAAGTCATTATAATACGATTCAGCATTTTTTAAATTGTTGCCTGCAATGTATTCTTACTAATCTATACATATATAAAGAACAGATGTATGTATGTATGTATGTGTGTATGTATGTATGTTACTGGTTTAGGCCACAGCATAAGCCTTGGAAGAGGTATAAGGATTGCTTAAAAAACAACCTTGTAAAAATAAAAATAAATCCTGACAACTGAGAAAAGCTGGTATTGAAGAGAACTGACGGGAGAATTTATATGGATGATGACCGTACCAGTTTTGAGAGTGAAAGAATTGAGCATAAAAACCTCAAGCATCGACTTTGAAAGGGATACACCTGTCATATTGGAGATAACATGGAGGGTTGGAAATGTCAAACATGTGGTCTGTTTCTGCTTTCTAAGGCTGGATATGTCAATCATATAAAATCTCATCAGGGACAATTCATGCAAACTCCAGGAACAAACAATGTGTAAAAAAGTATGTAAGTCAGTTTCTGGTCTTAAGAGATGTATGGTGGTGCATAAGTATCGAATTTTATCATCTGATCCATCTGATACAAAGGACATCCTTCCTATGTCATATTTGCATCAAACTTTGTGGATCTGCAGCGGGTTTGATGAGTCATTTGAGGGCTCATGAGAGGAAAGGTTCTGGTGGTGAGGTCATAGGATTGTGAGGGACGGCTTTGATCTGTAAATATTATGCTATTGTATGTATGTATCTATGTATGTATGTATGTCCGGTTGAAACTACAAAAATTAATCAATTGATGACAAAGTAAATATATGTATAGTTATTTACTAAGCTTAGATATGGCACAAAGCCAGAATTATGGGGGTACCCAGTGACAGTCGAACTCACTAACAAGGGTTTGCGAATCTAGCTTGCTAACCATTACATCACATTAGGTGCCCAAAATTATTTACCATACAGGTAGGAATATGACACAGGTCACTAGTACGAGGCATTCGGCGAGGATCGAAGTCGCTTTTCAGTAGTGATTGATCTGCGAGAATATTTGCTAACCGTTACGCCATGACGGGTCGCTCAAAGTAATTATATCTATATACCCATTAAATATCAGCGGTTCACGTAGTAAACGCCAAGAAAAAAGCCCTCAAAATACAGTCAACTACGAAACCTCTATTCTCAATCACATTTTGTCGGATTCACTCAATATGTTACATAATTATTGGATCCCTAATACTTTTTAAGGTAGTGTAGAAACACAATGGCGATTAGTGCAGCCCACGGCCTTGAAGGATGAGTGACAACGCTTGACCTCACTCCCACCTTGCCTTCCAGGGATAAATCGTGAGAACCGGAAGGCATGGAAAACCCTGTCTTCCGGTTTTAAGGAGTAAGTTTCAGTCAGTTAGAAGTTAGAAGCCGAGCTTGTAAGATGTGAGTCTCACTGCGCAGGTGTCTGGGTTGGGGATTTGGAAATAAAGTAACATCAACGTAAATCGAAGTCTTGTGTTTATTACCTAAAAACTAACAATGACACAGGGCTTCTGATAAAGAGAAATCCCTAACAGAAAACCAGACCGAAGTCCCCACGACAACTCCAGCGCAAGATGTTAGAAGATAGAACCAAAGCCGGCCAGAAGAGAAGACGACTAGAAGTAAGAAGTAAGAAAAGGGTATACAACATTATATGCTGATTTGGTACCGTGAAAACGTCAGTACGTAACAAATATATATATATATGATATTTAGAGTGTGGGTCAAATGTATGATGTCCAAAGTATATCTAGGGACCGGGGATAATTTTGTTTGAAAATATTTTAGAGAAATCTTTAAAGATTTTTTGAGATAAAGTAAATTGGATAAAGGCAGGACAGGTTCACAAACTTCTGCTGACAAACATCATCGTACACTGACCTACACTGACTATCAAATTTCTTCGAAGGTAACACATTAATCCACACCCCACATACAAAAACCCCAACCCTCCTCTCTTACTCTTCCTCTGTCTTGCCCTTATCCAATTAACTGTTAAACATAAAAAGCAGAAAGTAAATGCATTTATCTCAACAACATATTTAGGGATTACTCTAAAATATTTTTCAAAAAATATATCCGGCCCCTTAGGGATTTCAAAAAATATATCCGGCCCCTAGATACACTTTGGACATTATATTTACTAGCAAAAAAACACCCTCCGGGCGGTGTAAAAAATTATTTTTGAAAGTTATTACCTAAGTGGGTTGGAGTTAAAAATTCAATGTCTGAGGGGTTTTATCATAAATAAAATCATCAAATTTATTGAAGGAGTAAAAAAAAAAAAAAACAATTTAAGATGAAACTTAGTTCTCTTCCCCCACAAATAAAATGTAGCGCGTATCTATTAATTATTAATTAATAATTATTTTCAATATTTTACACATGAACTTTACACAAAATCGTAGTATCTATTTATCTATTTGTAAACTTTTTAGTTAACTAAAGGGTGAGAGTAAAATAATTTTTAGAATTGATTATAAATTACGCGAATAATTTTTCCATTTAAAGTAATATGATTTTTTAATTAATTTCATAGTTTATATAGTTTGTATAGTTTGTTTACTTAAATAATATATACTTTATTCACTTAAATAATATATAGTTTATTTACTTAAATTATATATAGTTTATTTATTACAATGGAAAGGGGTCAAACTTTGAATTATAAGGAACAGCTTTTATTTATTTCATTCATACTAATTGTTGCTTATTATCCGTATAGACAATTTTGGTAAATGTGACGTAAGCAGTGTGACGTATGTTTTGTTATATATATATATATATATATATATATATATATATATATATATATATATATATATATATATATGAGTAGGTAAAAGGATAGTGGACAAAAAATAATAACTCAACCAAGTCTTAGAGTGGGAATATTTCGATCTTAGGATAAGATCATCTTCAGCCCAATGACTTTTATTTAAAGCAAAAATACGTACATGTGTGTGATTTGAAGGAGGGGATAAGGTTGAGGGGAAATAAGGATCAATTAAATGTCATTGGGCTGAAAATGATCTTATCCTAAGATCGAAATATTCTCACTCTAAGACTTGGTTGAGTTATTATTTTTTGTCCACTATCCTTTTACCTTACCTCATATTGTCGGATTTTACTCCAATCCCCCTATCTTCATATACATATATATATATATATATATATATATATATATATATATATATATATATATTTGGGAGAATATGTGCTTAATTGAAGTCGTACCTAATTTTGAAAGTTAATTAATTAATAATTAATTAATTAGGCGGGCATACCTATTTAAATGTAAGGCTAAACAAATCAAGAAAAATTAATCTCAGAGATTGATTTTTCTCGATTTGTTTAGCCTTACATTTAAATAGGTATGCCCGCCTAATTAATTAATTATTAATTAATTAACTTTCAAAATTAGGTACGACTTCAATTAAATCCATATTCTCCCAAAGATTGTCGGCTTAAAGAAAAGCCATATCATAAACAGATCGCTTGTGTATTTACTTCTCATATATATATACATATATATGTGTGTGTGTGTGTGTGTGTGTATGTGTGTGTGTGTGTGTGCGTGTAAAATGAGAATTCTATTATTGATTGATTTTAATGGCATGCCAACTTGTCTATGGTTATCTTATACCTTATGAAAGAGGAATGAAATAATGCGAAGAGAAGAGTGAAGGAAAAGAAAAGAAAGAGCTGAAAGAAAGGGAATTGGGAAAGAAAAGTAAAAGTGAAGAAAGAAATCAAGTAACGGCAAGAGAACATTAACTACGTCACGAACGCGTGAAGGGAATCGGAAATTGTTAAATACAAACAGAAATATACAACAATATATCTCAAATGTTATTTCAGTGAAATAAATGAATGAGGAGATACAGACAAAGGTAGAAGGAAGTGCATAGGCATAAGATGAGGATATTTTTATTATCAATTACCATGTCAACGAACTGGAATTGCAATGGATCCAACCAATATTTATTCAATTGGACAACAAACATATTAATACATTACTCATAATTAATTATTTTAACTAGCTAATAAAATGCGCTCTTCAGGTACAAGTATTTAAGTTTTAATATAATTAAATATTATATTGAATTAGAAAGACTAATGAAATTAAATACGAACACAAAAAACATTACACTTATTTTTACTTTATTCTAATTTATCTCAATGTAAAATTATTAATAATTTTGCTTTTAATATGTTTGAGAATAAAAAAAATAATATTAGAAATCAATAACATCAAGAAATTATTTATTAAACACGGTTTTATTAAAACCGGTATGCAAATTATTCACACCATATACAATGTAAACCTTTATTTCCTAATGAGGTCTAACACACATTATAGGATTTTAAACACATTACTAATATGGGCTCTTTGGGGGCAAATCTATCTCAGCTAAACCATAATAGAGACATTGTTGATAAAAAAGATGCTAATTAAAATTGAATAATGATAATGATCATTTAATAACAATTGAGAGTATAACGTAAATAACTAAGGGAATTGTGATGTGGATTATGACGTAGTTTCGGTTACAGACATATATATATATATATATATATATGTGTGTGTGTGTGTGTGTGTGTGTGCGTGTGTGTGTTTGTATGTATAAAGTTCATATATATATATATATATATATGTGTGTGTGT
The DNA here is from genome assembly GCA_023376005.1 of Doryteuthis pealeii. Taxonomy (NCBI): domain Eukaryota; kingdom Metazoa; phylum Mollusca; class Cephalopoda; order Myopsida; family Loliginidae; genus Doryteuthis; species Doryteuthis pealeii. The sequence continues at coordinate 73,946,012 of CM042144.1, read as the reverse complement.
GTGTGTGTGTGTGTGTGTGTGGTTGGCGGGACTCACATATGATCTAATCATGAGGTCGTTTCCCTACTGCTTGAATTTCTTTAAATGTCAGCTCATTAGGAAAAGTGGTTTGTGTTAGCTTGTTTCGCTTCCCGCTGAAGGCAGTTGGACCTTCGATATATCAGGTTTTCAATAAATCCTTTTCAATGTAGATATGTAAATTTGCCAAGGGGCATTACGTCATACGTTGCAATATCTTCTGGCACTCAGAAACAATTGTGAATTTGCATAATGTGTAATACACAAGATAAATAATCTATCTATACATATATAAAGGGCAGTTAGTATGTATGTATGTAAGTCCAAGAGAAACTACGAAAATAAAACAACTAACCACATGTAATATGTATATATATATATATATACATTAAATACCACTGGTTCTTGTTTTTTGTGCAAAATTATGAAGATTTGAGTTATATTCGAAGATATTTGAAAATCAAAATATAATAGAAATAGCATTCAAATTTCACTTAAAAATGTCCAACATTTGTAATCTCAATACACTGTCCGATCCGTTAATCTCTGGGCCATTGCCAGCTGCTGGTTAAGGAGGGGTGTTTTAACTGTTTTAAATACATGCATCTGTGTATATGCTTTACGATCACCAGAGAGATCAAATCTGTAAACAGATGATCATTACGTTATGCTGGCGGTGAAAGTTTATTAATGTCGCTCCTAAAGAGCTCTACCGAGTTACGGGAGCATATAATAAGTCATCCAAAGACACCGGGTTTTGGCGTTTCACGCCTCTCTATATATATATATATATTATATATAACCGGCTCCTTAAGTGTATATCACTCACCTAGAAATTGCAAAGTTCCTGGTTCCTGGTTTGATTCCGGTCCCCGCCAACTCAGCGCATGAGTAGCAGATGTAATCTGATCTGTGCAGTAAAGTGGGGAGTTGACGGTAGGTGTGGCGCTCCATCTTAGCAAAGTAATATCCCTGGTGTAACGCTAGCGAAAAGGGGATAGACTCCCTCACTGTCCGGCTAATACCGACCAATCCGCTAACTTAGCTTTTTATATATCATCACGTCATGCTGACAGCACAGATTACATTGACTCTCTCTCTCTCTCTCTCTCTCTCTCTCTCTCTCTCTCTCTCTCTCTCTCTCTCTCTCTCTCTCCCAGGCTCTTCCGATATATCTATCTATCTGTCTGTCTGTCTAGTTCAGTATCCATCAAGTTCAGTATATATCTATCTATCTCCTAATATTCTGATCTATTTATCTATCTATTTATCTGTCTATCTGTCTATCTATCGAGTTCAGTATACGTCTAATTCAGTATCTATAAATCTATCTATCTATCTATCTAACTCATTTTTCACACGAGCACGTGCGTAATGAAAACAGACCCATCCAGGAAATTGAACTCTGGTTGCCGAGTCCATTTCCTACGATGTCATGTACACAGATAGATAGATAGATAGATAGATAGATAGATAGATAGATATTCCCCGTAGTATAGTGGCTAACTTGCTGGACTGCGACATAGAAGCGAGTTCGAACTCTCACCGTTCTATTACATTCACTTTTGGACTGATACATATTTACCAACCCCTTCGCACAACCAGAGTTTGACAGGTTTGAATTCAGAGTTTTTCTTCTCTTTGCCTAACCAAGGTTAGCCCAGAATGCCGCACTATTTCTCCATAGCTGGAGGGAGAATAGTAGAATTCATAACTTTCCCAAGTGTATTAGCGCTTTCGGACTAATATCCTTGGGAAGGATATAAACCCACTAATCCCCACAGCTACGTGTTAAATAGTACCACTACTGATATTCTACAAGCATTAAATAACCCGCGAAGCTTGATATTCCATTAAACAAAGAAACCAAACGAAACCAGATAGATAGGTAGATAGACTGGGATGCAACTAGAATAGATAGATAGATAGATAGATAGATAGATAGATAGACTGAGATACAACAATGAACAAACTAGGCTAGATAGATAGATAGATAGATAGATAGATAGATAGATAGACTGACTGAGATACAATAATGAACAAACTAGGATAGATAGATAGATAGGCTGACTGAGATGCAACTATGAATAAACTAGATAGATAGATAGATAGATAGATAGATAGATAGACTGAGATGCATCTATGAAAAAACTAGGGTTGATAAATAGATAGATATATAGATAGATAGATAGACTGATATAATTATGAACAAACCAGGATAGATAGATAGATAGACTGATTGAGATGCAACTATGAATAAACTAGATAGATAGATAGATAGATAGATAGACTGAGATGCATCTATGAAAAAACTGGTTGATAGATAGATAGATATATAGATAGATAGATAGACTGATACAATTATGAACAAACAAGATAGATAGATAGATAGATAGATAGACTGATTGAGATGCAACTATGAATAAACTAGGGTTGATAGATAGATAGATAGATAGATAGATAGATAGACTGATACAATTATGAACAAACCAAGATAGATAGATAGATAGATAGATAGACTGATTGAGATGCACCTATGAATAAACTAGATAGATAGATAGATAGATAGATAGATAGATCATAGTTGTAAATTTACTGGTACATTAATGGTATAAATATCAGTTGAAAATGCGTTGTTAGCCGAAGGTGCAAAAGTACTTTCAAAATGAAGAGTTAGGTGCGTTTTTGCATTATAGCAAAAAGGCCTCCTAGACACCCCCTGCCGTCACCACCACCGCCGTCGCCACCGCCAATACCATTGCCACCACCACCACCACTGCCTGCGCCACCGACACCGCCGCCTCCTCCTTTGATCCTTCGATCTTTCCTTCTTCGAGAAGTTGTAAATAATTGACCAATAAAACCGGTCCGCTAAACTGTCCATCCATCCTTTCGACTGTTTGGTTGGTCGAAACGGTCAGCGAAGCGTGGGTGGGGGTGGGGTTGTGTATATGTGGGGGATTGGGTGGGGGTTGGGGTTCTCAGGTTGTTTGGTTGGTTGGTTGGGTTGGTGAGGCACAGTCTTACACATTGACATTGCAAGCTTACACGATAAAATCCCGCGTCGTAGTTTTCTTTCTCTCTAACCGCATCGTCGACTGCCGGAACCTATTACCTCTGACCCCCCACCAGCGCCCCCTACCATCCTCCTCTCCTCCTCCTCCACCCGGCTGTTCACTCTTCAATCACCCATCCCCCACCCCTTCTGCACCCCTAAACACACTCTGCCTTGATAAGTGCTTTGGCTTTCATGACTTCATACTTAGTTCGCTGTATTTTATAGTTTTCTCGGTGTTAGGTTGGCCAGAGATAAATGTTTCGTCACTCCCCACCCCTCGCACACCCACCCGATACAACCCACATAAGTTATCCCGGGGTCGCTCCACCCACCTAACCCAATAACCAGCTCACAAGTACGCACTCCTCCTCTTCTTGTTTCTTCTATTTCTTCTCTTCTATCTATCTATCTATCTATCTATCTAACTTATGTTCACATTTATCTATCTATATAATCATATTCAGATCTATCTATCTATCTATCTATCTATCTATTAGTTTTAGCTCATATATATATCTCAATTTATCTCATTATGTTCTGATCTATCTATCTATCTATCTATCTCTATCTCTTATGTTCACATTTATCTATCTATATAATCATATTCAGATCTATCTATCTATCTATCTATCTAGTTTAGTAGCTCATTATATATCTCTCAATTTAACTCATTATGTTCTGATCTATCTATCTATCTATCTATCTATCTAACATGTTCACATTTATCTATCTATATAATCATATTCAGATCTATCTATCTATCTATCTATCTATCTATCTATCTATTTATCTATCTAGTTTAGTAGCTCATTATATATCTCTCAATTTATCTCATTATGTTCTGATCTATCTATCTATCTATCTATCTATCTATCTATCTATCTAACTTATGTTCACATTTATATATCTATATAATCATATTCAGATCTATCTATCTATCTTGTTTAGTATCCATCTAGCTCATTATATATCTCTCAATTTATCTCATTATGTTCTGATCTATCTATCTATCTATCTATTTTTCGCATAATATTCAGACCTATCTATCTACCTATCTATCTCTCTACCTATCCCAGGCTCTTCCGATCTATCTATTTATCTACCTATATGCTTATATTCAGATCTATCTATCTAGTTCAGTATCTATCTAGCTCATTATATATATATCAATTTATCTCATTATGTTCTGATCTATCTATCTATCTATTCCTACCTACCTACCTACCTATCTCCCTCTCTCTTTCTCTCTCTCTCTCTCTCTCTCTATCTATCTATCTATCTATCTCTTCTCTCTCTCTCTCTCTCTCTCTCTCTCTCTCTCTCTCTTATATATATATATATATATATATATATATATATATATATACCTATCCCAGGCTCTTCCAATCTATCTATCAATGTATCTTATTATGTACACATTTATCTATATATATGATTATATCTATATCTATCTATCTATCTATCTATCTATCTGTCTGCCTAGTTCAGTATCCATCAAGTTCAGTATATATCTATCTAGCTCATAATATTCTGATCTATCTATCTGTCTATCTATCGCGTTCAGTATACACCTACTTCAGTATCTATCTATCTATCTATCTATCTATCTATCTATCTATCTCATAATATACTAATCTATCTATCTACCTATCTATCTATTTATCTATCCCAGACTCTTCCTCCTCTGCCCCCTACTCTCTCTCTCTCTCTCTCTCTCTCTCTCTCTCTCCTCTCTCTCTCTCTCAACCATCTATCTATCCCATGCTCCTCCTCTAACTCCTCCACCTCCCCTTCCGCCCCTTGTCTCTCTTTCTCAACCAGTGATTGTAAAAACACTCCACCGGGCACACAATTACTTGTACGCATGCGTACGGATAACATTTTATGGTAATGGTTGCCCCGCTAAATCGGTAATCGATATGTTGATGAGTTAAGTCTAGCGTGCGGCTTGGCTGGTCAGTCAGCCGGTCGTGGCCGTGGCCGTGGCCTGGCTTCTGACTGACCAGCGCAGGCGATTTCTTCTTTTAAAAATTTCTTCTTCGGGGGAAAAACTTCCTTCAGAGGAGAAACCATAGAAGCAAAGAAAAAACAAAGACCTCCATTTTTTTTTCAGGCTTGATCTCATATTTCGATACGATGTAAAAACAATTGTAGCATTGAACGAGTTTCTTTGACTTTTAAGATGGCGAGGCGAAAAGGCGTAACAAAACAGAACACGAGAAACGAGAAATGGTTTCTCTGATCGCGAGAATTGTTTCTTGCTTTCGGATAGGGGACGTGTGAATCAGGGGTGGGAGGGCTGAGCGGTCGAACAGTCGGTTGGAACCCGAGGACCCAAGCATGAATAGGCAGAAATAGCAAAAAGCCTCCATTTTGAAGCGAACCCATTGTGCCATACCTAAAATGATTAGGATTAATATATATATATATATATATATATATTATATATATATATGTGTGTGTGTGTGTGTGTGTGTGTGTGTGTGTGTGTGTGTGTGTGGAGAAAAGTAGACAAACCGTATAAAACTTGATGTTTATTGTACGACAAATTAAAAAAATAAATCCAATGATGACATTTTCAAAAAAAACAAGGTCGTCAGTTTTTTGGTTTAGATTCTTCTTCTTAGAATAGTGCCAAATGGTAAACAACTTTTCTCCACATACACGGATTAACCCCCTCACACTACCATATATAATATATATATATATATATATATATATATATATATATATATATATATTATACTGTTGGCTTACCGTTGTGTAATTTTGAAATATTAGTCAATTTTAACACAGACATCCTCCATTAAAACATACTTCCAAAAAAAGCCTTTTTTTTTAATAAGACAAATATACGAACCAGACGTGAAACCTTTGCAAAACTATTTATACCACCCTGATTCATACATCACCCACCCGCAAGCAAGAAACAATCTCTCTTATATATATATATATATATATATATATATATATATATATATACTCTGATCGTGAGGAATGGTTGGTAAATACACCTTAATATGTTTATAATTAAGAAACACAAATTTTACTTATAGATGTGTACTGATTAAGTGATATAATTAAATAATTCAGCAAAAATCGGATTAAGTCTCCAGTAATGGAAAGATCACTTTATGGTGAGTTTGCACTTACGAATCTTATTATAATAGAAATTCAGTGTCTGTTAGTCTGTGACCAAACTACGTCACTGCTTTCGTCACCCTCAAGAATTGTATAAGTGTATATGAGTATTTAATTTATAGTCAAAACCATTAATACATAGAATAAAATAAATTTAATTTATTAACGAGGTATCTATGAAAATCTGAGTTAGATTTGCTTCAAAACAGCCAATGTTATTAGTGCGTTTCAAATCCTACAATGTCTCATATATCACTAAGAAATAAAGCTTTGCCTAATATATGGTGTGGTTAATTTGCATACTGGTCTTTAACAAAACCGGGTTTAATAGATAATTACTTGGTGTTATTGATCTCTAATATCATTATTTATTCCCCGATGTATTAAAATCCTATGAAAGATTTTATATAGAAACCAATCAAAATATAATTAAAATAAGTGTAATCTTTTTATATGCATTCTTATTTAATTTCGTTAGTCTTTCTAATTTAGTATATTTCATTACATTAAAACTTAAATGCTCGGAGGGCGCATAAGCTAGCTAGTTAAATTAATAAAGATATCTGCATTTCTCTTCTGATTTAATAAAAACTATTTTAATATAAAAACGTGTCTTTCCATCGTGAGTTTTTTTTTTTTTTGTTTTTTGGGGAGGGGGTAGAAATGCAGAATAACGCAAAAGAGATAATATCATTGGAATCGCATTTTACGTATAAATAGCATTAATTAAAGAAACTCCCGAAGTAGCCTAATACTAACCCTAACACTAAAACTAACCCTAACCCTTACCTAACTATAACCCTAACGTTTCGGGTATTTCCATGAAATGTGATGATTTTTATACATAAACTAATGATATTATTTCGTGCGCGCTATTCTGCATTATATCGTTAAATTGTTGCAGTTTAATGGTTAAAAGATAAATTAATTAAACGAATATATTTCATCACTTTATCGCAATAAGCAACTAAGAACTGAATCTAAATTTTTGCCATTTGAACAAAACATTTTTTAGATAATAATAAAATTATTTCAAAACACTCAGGAGTTTAGTGTTCGATTTTTTAAAATGATATTTTAAATGAAGAAAAAAATGAATTAATATAAACAAAATATATGAATTCTTGACGAATTTAATTTGATGAATTATTTTCCTCTTACCCACTCTCTTACTACTGTCTTCTGCTTTCTTTCTCACTTATCAAACATGACTTGATTCGGCATTAAATGACCCGGAAAGGATTGATATTCCGTAAAACACAACAACCAACCAACCTATTTAATAGGCATCTCAAGTAGAAAAATTGTGTTCCTTTATATCTATCTATCTATCTATCTATCTATCTCCGGTTCTCGCTAGATCCCCAAAGTTAAGCCGCTATGGACATGTTCAATATTTTATTGGGTGACCACTTAAGCAACTGCAGTTGTGCTAGCAATCTGTCACCTGTTTATCAAAATCACTTCATTCGGCATTAAATGACCCGAAATAGTTTGATATGCCGTAAAATAAAAACAAACAACCAAACATCTACAAGAATGACTTTGACATTAAGTAAGCAACCTGAGTCCTTTGTTTATCGAAATGACTCGATTCGGCATTAAATGAACCGAAATGGGTTGATATGCCATAAAACAAAACAACCAAGGAAACTATGATAAGCTAGGTCAACGGTAAGAGTGTGGGGATTATCTTTCATTTGCCAGGAAGAGTTATCTTCCCGCGGTGTTGCCGTTTGTTCCCACGAGGGGACCTCTGGTATATAAGCGCCTAATTTAAACTTCTCTTTCTCTTTTCTACCTCTCCTCGTAGGTACCCACATGGGTTAGACAATTGTCATTCTCTTCTCGTTGGGGCTTCGGCCCTCAACGCCGGCTGATGGTCACTGTAAGGGATTTATACAGCATGGACTATTCTTAGTCTCATGTCTATACCTTTATATTATGTGTACTTTAATATTATCTTGTCCGTGACTTTTATGTATGTATGTTTATGTACACTATTCTATTCTATCTTCTATTGTTTATGTATCTTGTTTATTATGTGCTGTATTATATAAAATGTTTTGTCTCTCAACCTTGTCGGAGTTGTATTTCAATTATGACTTTGAACCTTACAACAGTATTAAACACAGTATAGTTTGTTTTTTTTTTAATTTGATATACTGAAAGTGTCTCTGCCATAATGAGACGAATATTATAGAAAGAAGACAGTCTAGGTGCGACATCAGTTACGTAAGGCGTCCCCATGGTGTAGTAGGTAACGTACTAGATTGTGACATCATAATAAGCGAATTCAAACTCTTGTCGCCCTATTGTATTCACTTATATATATTTACCAGCCCCTTCGCACAAGTAGGATGCGACACAAGGTCAGTTTCTTAAGCGGAGTTCAACAGGTTTGAATTCAGAGTTTTTCTTCTCCTAGACTGGTTGTCTAACCAAGGTTAAAGAGCCCACTCTGCTTTACTATTTATCCATAGCTGGAAGGAGAGTAAGATTCATACCTTTCCCAAGCGTATTAGCGCAAGTGAAATGCAAATTCCAATCGCAGGGAAATTGTTGTAAATTTCACGCTATATACCATCTCGACTCGATCGTAGTCTGAAGGGAAGAATAGCGGTAATTGAAGCGGCTGGGTTAGTCCCAGCATCCGTGGGTGAGGTGGGCGCAACGCGGCATCGTTGTGTCAGCTAGAGGTTAAATAGTGTGCACTGACTGGGACACTGGTGTTACTTGCATCAATGATGGCTTTGGCAGATTGAAAGTAAAGACTCCGGTGGGAGTTAGTGTGAGTGTGCTGATTTAAACAATTAGAAGTGGCCTGAAGACATCAAGGAAGGCGCGAATACTCTTACGCAAGAATCAGGGCATAGGAGTAGATGGAGAATGATAGATGTTAGGATGAGGACTGAAGTTTGGAATCAATTGGGATAGATGCCGAGAGGTGTGGCGTTAGTTCGCCCGTGGTGATATATGGAGTTAATATTACAAGATGCCAGCGGACAGTGTTTTATCCGTCAGTGCGAATTATGTGCTGTTGGTAATTCAGAGTAGACCCATTGAATAGTTGTGATCGGCACTGCGCACGGGTATGCGATGGACCATTGAGTAACATAGGAATAATTCCAGAGAGAGAGGCCTGAGTTGGAAGAGTTTGGTGTCGGATGTTGGTGTGGGTGACAGAGAATCCTCTCATGGAAGCGTCGTCTATTTGTGGGGTAAGGTGTGTGTCGGTGTAATGGGTTGTGTAGGTTGTTTGGGTTGGTTGCAGTGATATTTGAGCTTGGGTTGTGTGGGGTGGATGGTGGGCTGTGTGAGGGTCGTCGGTGGTGGTGTGGTAGTGTTCGAGTATGGTGGGGGTGGGGTTCGGGAGTGTGTGCCTGTGCTTATTTGATGGAGTAGGAGGAGGTGGACTGTGATGGGTGTATGGTATGAGGGCAGGTGGAGGAGCTAGATGGTCGAGGGAGTATCGCGGTTGGGTTGTGTGATGAGGATGGTGGTTGTGTGATTGGGCTTCTTCGCGGTGGCTGCATGATATGGGATAGGCGTGAAATGAGCTGTGGGAGTAAATGGGGGTGATCGTATGATTTTTGGTTTCTGTAGTGGTTGGAGGTGGTGTGGCCGGGACGGTGGTGATGTGGCGTGACGAGTGCGGAGTGAGGTGGCAGAGATCTAACTTCTAGGCCATATAAAGACATTCAGCTTTTAAAGGGTGGGCAGGTGTTGCGGTGCGGGGGGGGGGGGATTACAGCACCTAGTTCACGACCGGCGTTGAAAATACTGTGCTTCCAGTGGTCAGGTTCTAGTGTCCATGCCGGATGGCGGGTTTTAATGAGGGTTAAAGTAAGACTCTTAGTGCGCGGATATCAAAACAGCGTTCGGACAACCCCAGGACGGCAGTGCAGAACAAGGAGGTCGGCGGGCTGGAGAGGTGACGGTTCACACCGGGTAGCGGGCACATTTATTATTAGGTCTATCTTTGATGTGTCCGTAGTTCCAAGTGGACATCTTGAATCGGGTTATCGGGGAATGCGCTCGGACTATGGCGGGGAAGAGCTGGGTTCGTGACACAGATAGTGTAACGGCCGTGTTTTAAACAGAACGAACGGGGAAGTGAAGAGATTGGGAATTATAAGGGGCAAGGCGGAGATAGGCTGTGAGTGTGTGTTGGCGAGATCGCTGGGTGCGTCACCCTGAGGTTCGGTGTGTGGATGGTCATTGGAGGTCTTTAGTGTATGCGGTGGTGGTTGGTAGTTGTGGTGTGGCATATTGAGTGGGGTTAGTGTGTGTGGTTGGCTGTCTGTGGGTGGGGTGTCGAGGGTGTCGGTGGATGAGGATAGTGAGGTGAGTGAGTGAGGATGTGATGCGATGGTTAGTTATTGGTGGTGTAGCCGTGTGGTGTGTGGGTATGAGCTAGTTAGGTGGATGCCTGAGGAAGAGAGAGATGTTTGATCTATCTGGAGCGTGTATCGGTGTTAAGCACTAGGATATGTTGAGACGGGAAGGTGTTACGGTTGCAGGAGATGTGAGACCAGGGGGGCTGGGAATAGGGGGTCGGATATGAAGGGATTCGTGTAGATGGGCGGTTAGGGAGAGTAGAATTTAGATGTGTAGTGAGGGGGAGGGAGTGTGGTGGTTAAGAGGTGCATGCTGCGGTAAGTATCGCGGGTGATTGCTTTAGAGCGACGTGTGTTTTTTAGTAGGAGTCGGAGCGAGGAAGAACACGTGTTGGTAAAGAGTGAAGTTGCTGTCGCGTGCTTTGTAGGGTAATAGTGAGGTTGGCTCGATTTTAGTTTGATTACTGTGGATGTTATGAGACAGCTGCTGTATTAGTTGTAGGTATAATCGTAGTCGCACGAGGTCGGTGCTATGTGGAAAGTGTTCCACTGTAGCTTTTTGGTGAAGCCGCGGGAGAGTTGTCAGGGGGGCGAGTGTGTTGAGAAAGTCATCGGCCCAATGAAGCGAAGATAAATATCGATCCCTGAGGCGGGGTGGTCACGCTGTGGGCTCCACCGTAGCCCCCGTCCCTAAGGCCCGGCCGCGCAGTTGATGCCCTCTGTTCGGTTGATAGGATCGTTACACATTGTGTTCGTGAGATTTAATAAATCTCTTGATTGCTAGTTTCATTAATGAGTTAGAGAAGACGAGTGAGTGGGGGGTATGACTTGGTGTCGGGAAAATTAAAAGAAATATTTACGAGGGCTGATTACCCAGAAAAAAACAGATACCCAAATTATTTTATTCTATTTTTTCCCATTAAGCCCAACCATCTGAGCGACAGATGGGCATAAACGGTCCTACCTCGCCGGACTCACGCCCTAAACCCAAACGCTAACCGGGCGGTCGGGGGAGGTACACTTCCTAACTCTATGCACAGGGCCTCGAGGTAGAAAGAAATGAACAGTTGTTTATACTAGAAATTTCAGTGGGTTCCGTTTTGGTTTTCTGGGGTTCACCCGGGGCGGGGAGGGGTTTGCGGCGATATGCGGGACTGCGGGGTTTTGCGAAGTTTAGCTGACACCGGCTCCAGATTTATGTTGTTTTAATTTTTATTTCTATATGTGAACTTTGTCATGTAGGAGTGAGGGTACATTAATGGAGGGGCGGGGGTGTTAAAACTATTGGAATTTTTCAAGCGGGAGCAAGTGTTGGTTGAGTTTTGGTATTGGTTCCGCTTCTGGGTCTTGGTTTGGGCAGAGTGCAGAAGATTGTTTCTTAGAAATGAGGTGGAGAGGAGGTTAGGCGTGGATATTAACGGGTGTGTACTTGGAGAGAGAGAGGGTGTTGATAGGCCATTCGATATGGCGCGTGCCCTGGCATACCCGCTGGGGCCGCCGTTCAACGGTTAAGGCAAGGAGGCGCGAGAGGGGGTGCAGGCAGAGAGGAGAGTAGCGCTCCGACAGGAAAGAGATGAACAGAAAAGAAGTAGAGTGCAAAAGCGCCGAGGGCAGGTGCCCAGAAAGCGAGGAGCGAGCGGAGGCGTGGTGAGTTTGTATGCCTTCACTATGTACCAAAGACGTCGACTGGTGCTGTGGCAAGATTGCGGTCGCTGCTGAGGTCAGATTACGGTGTTGGCAAGCAGAAATAAAAGTAATCCCATATTTTCATTTGGTGAAGCAGCTAAAAACTCAATGAGATATTAATGTTTTAGAGATGAGTCAAAAAAGATTGTAGAACCTAGAAAAAAGTTGTTATTACATAGCTGTTGAAGCGATGTCTTAATAGAAAAAATGTTAGTGGTGGGTCACTCGTTGGGGGCGGTGGGTTTAGCTTAGGGGTTTAGTGGGTTAGGTTGGGGCTGGGGTGCTGGTTAGGGTTGGGGTTAGGGTTAGTTCTTGTTTTTTTCTAGGTGGTCAAACCTTTACTGTACGTGGTGACTCCAGAAAAAACGAAAAACCCGGACGTAGGCACCATTAATTTATTTATTCTTGTCTGATTGACAAACTAACCCTAACCCTACCCAACATCTAACAGCTAACCATGGAGGAAAAAGTTCTACAGGGTCCTTAAGCCTACCGCCAGGACCCTAACGCCTAAAAGACCCCTTGAGTTATAAAATTTAACAGTTTTAGTTACAAATTTGTGGTCCTAGTTTTTTTCTGTGACACCTTTGTGCGCTAATAATTTCTAACAAAAGTTTATAATTAACTCCGCGTTTTTCCTGCGTTACTTAACCCCGCCCGCGCTTGAGCTTAGACCCCCCGCCAATTTATATGGTCCCCGTGTGCAGGAAACCACATTGTTCTCTTCGAGGACCTGAAAAAGAAGCGCGTTTGCCTATATTGTCGATCCTATCTGCTGATTAGTGCTTTCCGTTTAAAAACTGGAGTCATCGAATCCCGATTAAAATCAAAACCAAGTAGGAGACGAGTGTCGAAATATTGAGGCCTCAAGAGAGTCTAAATCTGCCTGAAGAGGAACTAAATCAATAAGCACGGTTGCGAGGATAGTCATTTTATTGTTACGTCATTGTAGATAAGGAAACTCGTTCGGGAGGGAAAGGGACAGAGGAAGCGGGGTGGGGTCAAATAGGTGTAGATAGTTTTCAAATATTTGGCTTCTTTAAACCACAACGGTGTTGGGGGGAGTGGGAAGACAAGATGAACAGTTTGTAAAAGTGGTTAGGGAGTAAGGCGATTAGCTAACATCAATGAAAAGATTAATAAAAATCGAGATTGAACGTGGAAGCGTAGGAAGGAGGAGGAAGGGATGAGTAAGGGAGAGGAGTGGGGGTGAAATTAAAAGATAAAGATAGTGCTTTGGTTCGTGTCGGAGCCATGACATGCCCACGTGCCCGACGATGTGAGATTGGCTTGAGAGAGTATCATTAGTGTTGAAACGTGTTTGAACATGCTTTTATCGGGATGCTTATTTGTGGGTACCACAAGAGCGTTGATTCTCATGTTAATAATAGATCGAGAGGTTTTATGTCACTGATAAAGATGGAGCAAGTCAGCACTGGTTGATTTTTGGCGTGGCTGGTTGAGCTGGGTTGGGTGGCGTTGTGTGTATGGTTGGAATTTTTACGGCTGTCAAGGATCGGAGCCATTGGCTTGGATCATTTATTTAGTGAGCTCAGTAATTAGAACAAGGAGGCATTTGTCACCTTTAGGAATCGCGAGCAAAGTCCTCGCTTCGATAGCCGGCCCTTCCGCCAAACCTCGGATCAGCAACGGGGGCAGACGAGTAGATGGGGGGGAGAGCAGACGGTGAGTCTATGCGGACGCACGAGTAGTCTACAGGATTGGGTGTCGATTTTTGCGCATAGAGTAAGGAGCTGGCGGGTAGATTGTGGTTTGGTGGCTGGTTGGAGGCTAGTTGGTTGGGTTGGTTTGGTGGTGGGTTTGTTGGTTGGTTTGGTGGATGTGGTTGGCTATTGGTTTGGGTTGGTTTTGGTTGGTTTTGTGGGTTTGGTGGTGGTTGGCTGGTTGATTGTTGTTGGTTTGGGTGGATTGTTGGTTTGGTTGGTTTGGTTGGTTTGAGGTTGTTGGTTGGTTGGTTGGTTGGTTGGTTTTGAGTGGTTGATGGTTGGTTGGTTGTTTGTTTGGTTGATTGGTTGGTTGGTTTGATGGTTTGATTGGTTGGTTGTTGGATGGTTGGTTGGTTGTTGGTTGTTGGTTGGGTTGGTTGTTGGTTGTTGTTGTTTTGGTTGGGTTGGTTGGTTGTTGGTTTGATGGCTGGTTGGTTGGTTGGTTTGATGGTTTGATTGGTTGGTTGGTTGGTTTTGTGGCTGGTTGGTTGGTTGGTTTGATGGTTTGGTTGGTTGGTTGGTTGGTTGGTTGAATGGTTGGTTGGTTTGAATGGTTGTTGATGGTTGGTTGTTGGTTGGTTGGTTGGTTGGTTTGGTTTGATGGTTGGATTACAACGGTACGTTTACCATTTGGTTTTTCAATGCTGAAGACATTTTTAATTTTATTCATTCTTGTTGGGCACTGTTTTTTATTTTTTTCAAACTCATTTTAAATATTTTCAATCTCATTTTTTATCTATTCAACCCATAGATGTGACCCAAACAGGCTCTACAACCCCGGGTTAGAGTGGGCCAAGGATTTGGTTTGGTTTGGTTTGGTTTGTTTTACGGCATATCAACCTCAGTGAGTCATTTAATGCCGATAAAGTTTTGAAATAAATCAATTCTTAATGGATAATTAATTTTTCTATTTAACCAATACATGGGACCCTAGCAGGTACTACCACTCCGAGTCAGAGTGGACCTGGGAGCAATGGTGATGTAGGGGTGCTCCACATTCCCAAACCTCCAAAACTGGAACCACACCATCAGATAGAGTTTAACGTCATTCCCAGGACAAGTAGACACTCAGCCACCACCTTCTAGCACCCATATGATAAAAAGGGTTAGGGATTGGCATAAGGGCAATACAGTTGGGAAAGGTGTGCCAAGGAGTAATGGCAATTAATGGGTAACCCTCATTCTCTAAAGCTCCAGAATTGAAACTTCACCACTAGATGCAGTTTAACGTCATGCCCGGCAGCGAAGTTAAGCAGCGATGAACCTGTTCAATATTTTTATTGGATGACCACTAAAGCAACAGATGGTACTGTAAGAAACCTGTATCCTTTGTTTATAAATAATGACTTGAATCAGCATTAAAGGGATCCATGGGTTAAAAACGCCTGATAACCATTGATCTCGGCCCCATTTGAAAATTCTTAATTTTACAAAATCAAGTCTTATACAGAAATTGGTCCTAAGCAGAAATAAATAATGTGGAAATAAATGAACTTCGAGATTTAAAAGTTCCAGACAAAAGTTCCAGACAAACCATTCCATTGTTAATCTACCCAAGAAATCTGCTAGGCTACAAGAATTCAAGTGACTATTACAACCGAAACAGTCAACCATAGTCGCATTTATTATAATTTTATTCTTATTCTTTTTTTATTTTTTTTTTATTCATTTTTTTTTTTTTTTTTATGAGCGGTGGCTAAAGTGGTTTCGTTCGTTCTTATCCCCGCCTGCGAATCACGTGCTTAATTGATTAAATACCACACTGTCAGAGTCCACAAGTTAGCTATGCGCATGCGCCATTGTTATTGCAGGCTTCCAGCTGTTTTTCCCGCGAGGTGGCGCTACTACAATTTCCGGTCTTTTTAAAGCGACATTGCTTAATCTCGTGTTAACCGGTCTCTCGAAAACTTTGCGCCGCGGTGAAACCTTGTTTAATTATCAAATGTGATGTGTAGAGTTTCTCCCCCCCCTCCGCCTTCTGTTATTGTTCTATAGAAAGAGGAGGAGGAGTGGAAAAGAAAGTGAGAGGAGAAATGGTGAGGAGGAGTGGGAGGGGAAATGGGGAAAGTAGATAGAGAATGAAAATGAGCGAGGAATTAATAAAAGATGTCAAAAGGCAGGCGATAAATAAAGAAAAAAAGGTGAGATGGAGAGAGAGAGAGAGAGAGAGAGAGAGAGAGAGAGAGAGAGAGAGAGAGAGAATAAAATGAGAAAGAAGAAAAGAAAGAAATAAAGAAGAATAACATGGGGAAAAAGAAAGAATAACATGAGAAAGAAAGAATAACAAAATGTAGACGATAAAGAAAGAAAATATGTGTGTATGTGTGAGAAAGAGAGAGAGAGAGAGAGAGAGAGAGAGAGTGTGTGTGTGGGAGAGGGGGAGAGAGAGAGTATGTACTTGTATTCAAATAGAGGAATGTATTTAAATGTAAGAAAATGAGAAAGTGTAGGGCGAACGAGAGGCGAACAAAATAATAAATGTTTGAGTAAGGAAAAAAAAATAACAGGAACAAGGAAAGAAATGAAAAAGAGAGGGAATAATATGATTAAAGGTCGAGAGGAGAAGGGTGAGTGTATTTCGAATATGATGTCAGTGTGGAATAATAAAGGAAAAGGAAAGAAATTGAAATAATAAAGTAAAGATGAAAGAGAGAGAAAAAAGGAAGGAAAATAGCAAATGAAGGAATTGAAGAAATCATTAATGAAAAATCAGAATATATAAAATGTGGTCGGCAAGGCGTGAGAATAAATCAATTATTATCCGCTTGTGGTGAAGAAGAAGAAGAAGAAAAAGAAGAAGAAGAAGAAGAAAGAAGAAGAAGAAGAAGAAGAATATGGAAAGGAAAGAAAGAAAGAAAGAAAGGAAAGAAAGAAAGAAAGGAAAGAAAGAAAGAAGAAAGAAAGAAAGAAGGAAAGAAGAAAAGAAAAAAGGAATAAATAATGTAAAGAAAGAAGAAAGAAAGAAAGAAAGTGAGAAATAAAGAAATAATAATGTAAGAAAGAAAGAAAGAAAGAAAGAGAGAAAGAAAGAGAGAAAGCAAGAATAAAATGGGAAAGAAAGAAAGAGAGAGAGAAAGAAAGAATAATATGGAAAAGATAGAATGAAAGGAAAAAAAGAAAAGATCGTGAAAGAGAGATAACCCAAGAAAGAAACAAGGAAAGAAAAAAGAACAAAGAAATAATAATGAATGAGATTTCTTTTCAAAAGACTAGAAAAAATAAAGATAGTAATTAGAACAAAGTGTGTAATATGGAAAAGAAAGAAATAAAGAAAGAAAGAAAGAACAATATGGAAAAGAAAGAAAGAAGGAATGAATGATATAGGAAAAAAGAAAGAAAGAAAGAAAGAATAATATGTGAAAGAAAGAAAGAAAGAAAGAAAAAAAGATTGAAAAGAAAGAAAGAAAGAAAGAAAGAATAATATGGGGAAAAAGAAAGAAAGAAAGAAAGAAAGAAAGAAAGAATTAAAGAATGAAAGAATGAAGGAATAATATGAGAAAGATAGAAAAACAGAAAGAAAGAAGGCGCGGGAAAGAAAGAAACAGAAACAAAGAAGAAAAAAGAAAGAAAGAAAAAGAAGAAAAGAGACATAGAAAGGAAAGCAATGAATAAAACCCAGATATAACAAAACACAAAACCAACTGACAAAAAATGAAAAAGAGAAAATAAAGATGTTATATGAGAAAGAAAGAAAGAAAGAAGCGAATCATGAAAGAGGAAAAGAAAGAAAGATAGAGATAAAGAAAGAATAAGGAACAAAAAAAGAGAGAGAGAGAAAGGAAAAGGAACAAAGAAAGAAAAGTAATGAATAACAAAACACAAAACCAACTAACAAAAATAAAAATGAAAAAGATAAAATTAAAGATCGTAATATAAATCTAGTGGTGTATTTGTGAAAAAAATGTTCTAAAGAAAAAACCCTTGAGACTGAAAAACAAAAAAAAGTCATCGTAGAGAAAAGAGTTAAATCTATTTTTTGATTTGGTCAGTGACCTTCCAAAAATATCGTGTCGATCTTAACAAAATTGCTTTTAAAACCATCTGATTTTTTCATCATCAACTAAACACTCTACGTTGTAAATTAAGTACAATTTTATTTCAATTTTTTTACATCAAAGTTATATTACGTTTACTGTTGGAGGTGCGTTGGGTAATGGTTAGAGCCGTAGGAAATGGACACGTCGAGCCGAGTTCAAATCCTAGACGAAGCTGTTTGAATTTCACAAAGCGCTAATACCCTTGGTAAAGGCATGAATCCAATTACTTTACCTCCAGCTTTGAGTAAATACTAGGGCGGGCTGGGCTCTTTAACTATGGTTAGGTAACAAGTCTAGGAGAAGGAAAACTCTTAATTCAAACCTGTTAAACTCCGCTTAAGAAATTGACCTTGGGTCACATATTGCTTGTGCGGAGGGATTTGTATATATATATATATATATATATATATATATATATATATATAATATATATTACGTTTACAAAACAATAGATGATTTGCAAGACCTGTCGGCAGGGGCTTTAGAATATACCGACTGCAACTCTGCATAAGGATAAGACCCCCCTCCAATGGGGCCAACAGTTGGCCGTGGGTAGCTACCCGTGATGCTTGAAGACGGAATCCTGGTGGATGAGCAGTCCATGACATGCAATACTCCGCTTTGGCCCTTACTTAGGCTAGACGATCGATCGGAAAGGCCCCCTCCGATCAATCGGCTGCTCACCTCAAGCCTAACACCTATATGATTGTCCCAACCCTTTTGCCCTTATGGCAAGCCCCAACCCTTTTTATCATATGGGTGCTAGAAGGCGGTGGCCGAGGGTCTTCATGTTCTGGGTATGACGTTAAACTCTAACTGATGGTGAGATTCCAGTTCTGTGGGTCTGGGGAATTTGAGCACCCCTTCATGTATATGTGTATATATTCATAGACATATTTATATACGGACACAGAATGTGCTTAATTGAAGCCTGAAGAAGATACTAGAAGATCTGAAACATGTGTAAAATAAAAATAAATTTTTTTAAAAATATTCTTATCGTAAAGTCATTTTTTAAAAGATAGAGTAAAATAGAGGGAAAAATCCCACAAAGGTTTCTATCGAAGTGACTCAACATCGGAAAACTTATAAAAATACATAAATACATGGATAGTATTCATAGTATTCTGAATAAAAGCATTTCTGTGCTGAACAATAGAAACCTTGGACAATTTGTATTAAAGAACAAGGAAATTAATAACCTTGTATAAAGGCTTACACAGCAGAGATATTGTTAACAAGGCATTATGTAAGACAAAAGAAAAGAGAGTGAGAAAATGGAGTCGGTGGCACGGCCGATGGTGTCCATTCTACTTTCAAAGCAGAGTTATTTTTAAGGGTTGAGAATGAAACAAAACTGGTAAAAGAATAAAGATTGGATCTTAAAATCCGGAAGAATCCACGAAATGAGAAGACAATCAGATGAGAAATCGAAGAAAAAAATACAAATGACATGGGCAGTAACGCAAAGGATACATTTTAAAAAGATGAAAATAAATAGAAAAACGAATTCCTACTATATATATATATATATATATATGTGTGTGTGTGTGTGTGTGATATATATATATATATATATATATATATATATATATATATATATATACAAATTTGTGTATATATATATATATATATATATATATATATATATATATATATACAAAGTGTGTCAAGATTTTTTGTACTTTTTGACACACCTTGTAGTCTGAAAAATATATATGCATGGACAGATATATATATATATATATATATATATATATATATATATATATATATATATATATTCTTTATTCTCTAACTGTTATCAGACAGTTAGAGAATAAAGAATAACTCTATTTCTCCAACTGTAAAGCATCTCATATAATTTTTACAAAATTCTTTTTTCAAACACTTTAAAATTCTCTGTATTTTGACCGTTTTAACTTCTAATATCAAACATTTTACCCTGAAGAAGGCCGTTTTTCTTTGTCTTCTCAAATATCTTATAATTTTCTATTATTATTATTTTATTCTATATTTAAAATAATAATAAATAAAATAAATGTGTACATGAACAAACTCCTGGCCGGAACACGTGTTGGTAACTTAAATTAAATCAATTTTATCCATTCAACATTTTCTTTCCTTTATTTCTTTATCCTTTCAACATATTGTCGGATTCATTTCCATTTTCAACTTTCTTATATACATATATATACACATATATAAGTATATATGAATAAGTATATATAATGTTGATCATGGCTAAGCAAAAACAGGAGGCCAGATAATTTATTGTAATGATGTCCATAAAGTCAGAGTGCGCTTAAAATAATTTATAAATTTAAAGTGCATATAGACTTTGTGGACACTCGGTGTAGTTAATTGATAGATGTAGGCATCATCTATAATAAACCCAAGATAATTAATTAACCCTGCATCATAAAAAGTAACAATAAAACTGTCTAAATGTATTGACATTAGATTAATATCGATTAAATTATGAAATTGCCGGAACAATTTCTGTCCTGGAAAATCTTAAAAATGTCCTGGAAATGTCCCGGAAACGTCATGGAAAATGATTTTCTAAAATGAGTGGGAACTCTGCACGTCAAGGATTTGAACTCTGGGCGACGAGCCATTTTTCCATACAAAAACCTTATATATATGAATATACATATACATACATATATATGTGAGACTGTATAATTGTATACTACACGTTATGAGATACTGCATAAATGTCCAAGTGGGCTACTTCGAAGGTGACGATGAAAATAAAGTAATTATCTTTATAAGCAGAATTTTATCGAGTATGGCTGTTTAAGTTTTATATGGATCAAATAAAAACATTTTCTTTTAAAAACTTTTGAATAATCATCGTTATATCGATGATCACTGACGTGCACCAAATAGTTCAATCAAACGCGGGAAAAGTTTTATTATGCTCGTCTCCTTTTTGCGCGGGAAAAAACAAACAAACCAAAACATCAATGGCGCCAAATCGTTTGAACCGCTTTTTTTTTTATTAAATTAAGAAATTTGAATCAAAATTAATAATAAAAGATTTTTTGAAGAAAAAGACTTCGTGTCAGAATTTCAAAACAAGCAAATTAGTGACGCTTTATTATTTACATATTTAACAAAAAGAATCAAAGCAAAATAAAAAAGACTATATATATATATATATATATATATATATATATATATATATATATATATATATAGGTTAGGAGGTTGTTTGAAGGCTATCACAATGCAGGTGTAAAGAAAAAATAATAATACGGTAACAATGATGTTGTGTTAACCTGTATTTAATTCTTGAATTTTCGAGATAATATCTCTTTTTCAAAAGATCACTGGAACTGAAACAGTCTAGTTAACTAGACTGCTTCAGTTTTTTTTAAAAGTTCTTGAAAAAGAGATATTATCTCGAAAATTCAAGAATTAAATACAGGTTAACACAACATCATTGTTACCGTATTATTATTTTTTTCTTTACACCTGCATTGTGATAGCCTTCAAATCAACCTCCTAACCAATATATACACAATGCTTCAAGCAAATTATAAAACTCTCTCTTATATATATATATATATATATATATATATATATATATATATATATATGTGTGTGTGTGTGTGTGTGTATATATATATATATATATATATATATATATATATATATATATAAAAGAAAGTTTTGTATGTACGTGTCGACTTTTAACTCCGAAACGTCACTCAGATTTGAAATATTGCGTACACCATAGTAGGCTTATAACTAAGAAACACACAAAATTTGGCTTTTGATTTTTACTAATTAAGTGATAATAATCCAATAATTAAAAAGAAAATTAAAACATATCGACCCCACCCCAGCCACTGTCGACGTGTGTTGAGTTTTGAACTTCTCCCACCCAGCCACTTACTCCATGAAATAAATACAAATATTTTGTTTCTAAAAAAAAAAAAAAGAAAGCTACCGCTAACAGACCTTTCCGTCCCTACTTCTCGTCGGCACAAATTGAGCTTTGAACTGGCTGTTGAGAGCCGACCCAGTTCCTTACAGTAATAAAAAAAATAAACATAAAAATTTAAAAAAAACACTACCGTTAACATAAACCCCCCACACACACACTTTCGTTTGCACAGCTTAACTGTGTTAAGAACAGACCCACCACCGTTGCTGTATATTAAAAAAAAGACGAATCTTTTTTATTTATAAAATAATTGTAATCTAAGTATATGGTCGTACGAAGGCAAATAATTTTTTATTAATACTAGCAAATATATGCACCCTCCGGGTGCAAGTATTTAAGTTTTGATATAATAAAATATCATATTAAATTAGAAAGGCTAATGAAACTGACTAAGAATGCAGATAAAAAGATCTGCAACAGAGGGGGTATAATCGAAAAATAGAACAACTTTGAAACTAACTATTCCATCATTTTCGATTACTCCCCTCTTTCATTGGTAAATTTTCCTAATTTAACTATTTAGTTAAAATAGGAAGTAAAGGATAATATTACAGTTATTTCTTCTTGTAAATAAATTTCTTTTAAGATTTATCCACGAGATTTTTGTTTATATTTTTTAAAATAAAACCAAACAATTAGAAATCAATAATACCAAGCACATATTTATTAAAATAAAATTTTAAATATCAATATGCAAATTAGCCTTCCCGTTCAAATTGTAAACCGCTATTTTGTTGTATATATAAATACAATTGCATGTTATTCGTACGTAGATATGGTCAACAGTATTAATAATGTAAAACAATTTTTATTAATAACTGAAGGTTTAAAAGAATGAAATCATGGAGAATCTGACGTAAATAATTAAGGGAATTGTGATTTGAGTAGTAATATAGTTTCGGTTACAGACAGAAAAACACACAATCTCCATTATAATAAGATGTTAGGTATCAACAATTCAAGCGCCAATTTTTACGTTTAAAAAATAATCGGAAATAATTAAATCGGTTTTATAAGGGCAATTTTTTTGTTTAAGTCGAAAAGTAGTAACATAATGAGCAAAATAATATTACATTTTAATTTTTGATACATTTTAAAGATTAAATTCTGCCAAAACATTGACACAAATAAGCGCTTGGTGTGAAGTAAACTAAAACAAACACGTTATTAAGATTTAAAAGTAGCTAAGTATTAAACATGTCCTAATTTATTTAGTTCTATCGGCCGATGCTGTAGAATACGCCCACAGCACCTCTGCTCAGTAAAACCTCCTTCTAATTGGTTCACTTTTTTGTTCGTAGGTGGCGACCCGTGATGTTTTGGACGGAATCTTAGTGGCGGAGCAGTCTATAGCATGCAACATTCCATCTAGCCCAAATAAGGATCAAAGTAGATTGTAGCATGCCAGGGATTGCTCTGCCACCAGAATCCCTCCATAAGCATTACGGGTCGCCACCCATGGCATACAGGAGGTCCAATCGGAAGGAGGTCTTATTCAACAGAGGTGCAGTCGACCCCAGCAAACAGAGCTAAATAAATAAGGACACATTTTTAATATCTAGCTCCTTCTAACTGTTACTTTTTAGGGGTAAAAAAGAAGATAAATTAAACAAATTTATTTTCATCACTTTAACGCAACAAGCAATTAAGAACTGAATTCAAGTTTCTGTCATATGTACAAAAAAGTTTTTAGGAAAAATGTTTCAAAACACTGAAATTTAAGAATACATATTTTAAATAATATTTTAAATGTAAAAAAAAAAAGAAGTCCTAAAATAAACAAACATTGTACTATACCAATTCTCGGTGACCTTTTTTTAATTTGATAAAGGGTTTTCCTCTTATTCTCTTTCTTGCTCCTGTTTTCTCTTTCTCACTGACTCTCTGGTGTTCATAATTTTTTTAGTCCGGTCATGGACCGGGTACTTTTGCTAGTATATATTATATATATATATATATATATAATATATATATATATATATATATAGCAAATGTAGCCGGTCGAATACTCTCTGGTGTTCATAATATATATATATATATATATATATATATATATATATATATATATATATATATATAACAAAGCAAAAGTACCCGGTCCATGACCGGACTAAAAAGAGAATTATGAACACCAGAGAGTCATATATATATATATATATATATGTGTGTGTGTGTGTGTGTGTGTATGTGTGGTGTGTGTGTGTGTATGTGTGTATATATATATAATATATATATAAGTGTGTGTGTGTGTGTGTGTGTGTGTGTGTGTAAGATGATCCAGTTGACTGGTAAGTAAGGGGTTATTCTATTTGGGATCATCGAAATCTCACTGTACATCCATACTGTATGCTCTTTTAGGTGCAAACTTATAGACTCATACAATAATTTTTATAAATCCTTAAGAGAGCTCAATGTACAATAACTAATAAATTAATTATATACAGAGCAATATCTAACTTTCAAAGAAAGAAAAACTTAACAAACCGCCATTTGACTATATGATAAATTTACTTCGACCAGAAACTCAAAATGAGTCTAGTGCCTTCAGATATCATTTGTTTACATTGAAATTAGCTGCTGACCCGTTGCGGTAAACAAATCTCTATCAGCAGGTAGACATCTATAAGTCTTTCATCTCACAAACACTATCGCAATTATGATATTGGGTGAACTTGTGTAGTCATCCACAGAAACATAAACATATTTTACTCGACACGTCGCTGTAAACAAATCTCTTAGTATATAAGCGTATGCAGGCATTTAATCTTACAAACACTATCGCAATTGGGTGAACTTCGTGTTGTCACGCAACATAAACATATTCTACAGAATTTCTGGAGATAATCCCTATCGGTCTTCACAACGACACTCGACGATTAACCTCACACCTTTTATGTTAGATAAATCTGCTCTTCAAACTCCTAAACGATTGAACCAATCCCTTATTTGCTATCAATTCGTCCGCCATACATACATACATACATACAAACCCCTCTGCCATACATACAAGCACACAGACACTTTGATCGCTGCACGTGCAGGTTTTGAATACTTGAAAAGGCTTCCAGCTTCGGGCCCTTTTCCTGTCGCACTACAGTACAGGCTAATAGGCATATTACGGTGATTTTGATCGTCTAACCAAATTACCAATCGCCTTTCTATCTCAATAATTAAACCCCGTCAATAGCATTGATTAGAAATAATTACGGCTTTCATCGGAGTAGGGTCTTTCCCATGGCCACCCTTTTTCCTTTCACTTTGTCCTTTAACATCGACTGTTGACCAACTGCGACCTGAATGCCTGTCCCACAAATGACCAATGGCGTTTCACCTCCTTCCGGTCGTTTTATCATTGCCATTGTCTGTAGTGATTATTTTTCCTTTTCTCAAGCATTGTCAACACTTGCACCAGAGTAACACGTATCGGCGCATCGTTACAAGTATAAATAAGTTAAGTTGTACAATTAACACGGTGTTAAAGGCAACGGAATACCTACTAAAAATAAAGGATGACCTCTTACCCTTTTTTCGAAATCGACGAACCATTGACGACGTGCAACATTTTCATGGGTGTTAAACGAAAAAATCAGGAATGAGGTATAGTAAGTCATAAAGGCAAAAAAATGTGTTTAATGGCCACTGAAGAATAATTTAATTGATAGATTTTTAATTACAAAGAAAGTTAGTATTATTTTGATTATTCGGACTATTGTCCTCATCTTCATTGTTACTTGTACAAAGTGTCGGCCGATGTGCCCTCTTGCCTTCTTCGGGTATTTCTTGTCGGACTCGGGAGCCTTCTTTTCGAACTCGGGAAAGAAGGTTCCAGAGTCCGAGAAAGTTCCCGAGTCCGGCAAGAAATACCTAAAGAAGGCCAGAGAGCTCATCGGCCGAAAAGTTGTACAAATAACAATAAAGATGAGGACAATAGTCCGAATAATCCAAATAATACTAATTATCAAGCCTCATCTCAAAAATTCAGAGAAAAAGAAAGAGTTGTTATGAAGTTTTTTTTCGATGAAAACCGTATTTTAAATGCTATCTCCCTAATCGTCGTCATCATCATCATCATCATCATCATCATCAAGTCTCACCGGCGGCACGAATATCCATGACAACCTATCGCCAATTGTCCCTGTCACTCATTGTCCCTGGCAGGTCCTCTGCGCAGCAGCCAGTAAATGCACCGATCTGGTCTATATATGTCCTTGCTGGACGACCCGCACTAGCATGTCCATGTGCTGGTTTCCACTGGAGTTCGTCACCTAACGAGTTCATCTTTACTTCATCTTTACTTCTCTAGCAGTGTCCGGTATATCTTATCCGTCTCACTCGGATGGTTTGTATGATAGGGGGTGGGGGCAGGTGTCTGTATAGCTGCTTTCTTGTGGAGTGCTGTTTCCATGATTTGTTCAAGATCGCACGCAGCATGCTTGTGCAGCTCCCATCTATCTGATATTTGTGAACACGGACACATACTGGGGCAAATCTAACTCGATACATTACACTATAAGCGTTTCCGCTATGAGTAAGTATGTAAATATATGATATTGGCCTCATTAGTCATTTGCACCAAACATGGAATGCTGCCTTAGATCTTTGATCTTAAAACCAAAGCCCAGATAAAAAAACATCCCTGATGCCACTCTGTCCTCGGGGAAATCAAGCAGAATATATTTAGCACAAAAAATACTAACAACAATAATATAAATGGTGATGATAATGATTACAATGATGCTTGGACAGATTCCTATTGAAAACAAAAAAGATTTGCTTAACAAATATTACCTCTAAGGCTGGAAAGCTACAAAATAGCCTGAGGGTTAAAGAGGAGGAGGAGGGGGAGGGGGATTGAGAGAGGGAGAGGGAGAGGGAGAAAGAGAGTGGGAGAGTAAACAACAAACCATATTCCTGTCCTAAACTTAAAGAACAGAGAGAGAGAGAGAGAGAGAGAGAGAGAGAGAGAGAGAGGGAGTAAACAACAAGCATATTCTTGGCCTAAACTTAAAGAACTGAGAGAGAGAGAGAGAGAGTAACTACAAGCGTCATATTTTTGCCCTAAACTTAAAGACACAGAGAGAGAGAGAGAGAGAGAGAGAGAGAGAGAGAGAGAGAGAGAGAGAGAGACGGAGTAAACAAATAGCTATATTCTTTCCTAAACTTAAAAGAGAAATACATGCTACACATTTTATGATTGAACATGCATTACCACATTGATGTAAATAATCAAATCTCTTCAAATGGATATTCTTGGGCATAAATATTAGCTTAGATTAATCTCCAAATTTGCATTTCGAAATTCGTAATTTATGTCTATATATCCTGTTGGAATATTTTGAATATATAAGCCATGCTACAATACACCACTTAAATTTATAGACTAAGCAAATAAGCCAAGCGTTTAACCCCAGCCAATCAAGAGCCCGAATACTTGGCTTGTTAACTACTTAATCGCCGATACTGAGAGACGTCCATTTGCAATCATTGACGAAGGACATGCAAGACTGAGGAGCACCAAGGAACAACCAAAGGATTCTTTACTAAGGATCGCGCTCTTCTTAACTCCAATGATCTCCATTGGATAGCGCACTAGCTTGAAGCCTAAAGGATGGCCACTAAAATCGTAACATATCCAAACATCTATCTCAGTCGGTTCATATCTATCTCCTACCCTATGTATGTATGTATGTATGTATGTACGTGTCTATATATATATATCGATCTATCAGCTGGAAACATTAAGCCAACGGTGCTTGGTAACTGACAGTTTCTCACCTATGAGATTTTCAAATAAACTACACTAAGTTAGATTATTTGAAAATTGAACAGAATGGACCGTGCATGTATAACTACCCTAAGTTAGATATACATACACGATCAATTATATTCAGCACTTTTATAAGTATAGAAGAAAAAAAATTATATATATATATAGAGAGAGAGAGAGAGTCATCCACAGACACGTGTTTCGACTTATCAAGTCTCTTCAGTGTGGCTAGACATTTGTAAGCTACCTACAGCCGGATTTGAAATCCGATTGGTTGGGTGTCAGTCCGACACCTTGACCATTAGGCTGTCATCCCTTACAGAATGTGAAGGGGATTTTAACTGTTTTTAATACACACATCGCTTTGTATGTAAAGGCCGTCATAGAGTGCTCCATCCCATATATATATATATATATATATATAATATATATGGAAGAGAGAGAGAGAGAGAGAGAGAAAGAAACAGATACATATATATATATATATATATATATATATATATATATATATCAAACCACTGTCAGCAGGATGTGACACAAGGCCGATTTCTTAAGCGGAGTTTAACAGGTTTGAATTCAACGTTTCCCTTCTCTTAGATAAGTTGCCTAACCAAGGTTAAAGAGCACAATCCGTCCTACTATTTACCCATAGCTGGAAGAAGAGTTGGATTCATACCTTTCCCAAGGATATTAGCGCCATGGGAATCAATCTCGTCGAGGATTTGAACTCGTCGTGTCCATTTCCTACGACAGTAATCATTATACCAACGCGAGCATTCATATATATATATGTGTGTGTGTGCATTTAAAAATAAACTATTTCGTTTACCTGATGGATGCTTTTAGCTGGAAACCATTGGTAGTAATATCGTTCCTAAATAAATGAATAAAAGCTAAAACTTTTATTTGTCACTTCATTCAACTATATATATATATATATATAAAACCATACACCTATGTGCAAATTAGATGGGAATACGTGATAATATATAACCGTCAAAATGAAATACTTATGAAACAACGACACAAAAATACAAATATAAATGTACAATGAACGTGATTCTCTAAGCATAAAATAACCCTAGACGGGTTTAAATGCCGTTAAAACCAATCAACCCTAATCTCCGTCCAGAAAGCGTACATATTTTTACATTATTATAACCCAGCCAAAATATCAAATGTTATACGTATATTTTGAACCACCCTAATATACAAGGAAAAAGTTTCCAGTTACCATGATGTTTTCTTGTTTGTTTGTTGGTGTTTTGATGATTTGGTTTGGTTTGTTTTCTTTTACGGCACATCAACATCGGTGGGTCATTTAATGCCGACAAAGTTGTGAAATAAATAAATTCTTAATGGATAATACATTTTTGTTTATCAACTCATGTTTTTCCATTAAACCCATACCCAGCAGGTACTACCACTCCGGGTCAGAGTGGACCAGGGAGCAATGGTGATGAAGGGGTGCTTCATATTCCCCAAACGTCCAAAACTGGAACCTCACCATCAGATAGAGTTTAACGTCATTCCCAGGACAAGTAGACCCTCAGTCACTGCCTTCTAGCACCCATATGATAAAAAGGGGTTCGGGCTTGTCATAAGGGCAATAGGGTTGGGAAAATCATATAGGTGCTAGGGCTTGACGTGACCAGCCGTCTAGCCCAATATAGAGCCAAAGTGGAGTATTGCAAGTCATGAACTGCTTATCCACCTGGGTTCTATCCTTAAGCATCACGGGTCGCCACCTACGGCCAACAGTTGGCTCCATTGGGGGAGTCTTACCCCTCTGCAGAGGTGCAGCCGGTGCATTCTAACGCCACAACCGACAGGGGTGGGTGGTGTTTCCAGGTGTAGGGATGCGTTTACAATCTGATAAACATTTGAACCTCTAAAAGGGTTTTGATATTTTTAATGATATGTACATTAAGTGTAGGAGAAACAAAATGGAGGGGAAAGAAAAACGTAAGAAAAGAAAGGAATTGTATTGTTATTAGGAGGAAAGGGGGATAATGGAATTTAAAAAATACTAAAGGAAGAAAAGAAAAAGCAAAGAAAGAAAGAAGGAAAGAATGGAAGAAATAATGGAAGAAAGAAGGAAGGAAGGAAGGAAGGAAGGAAGGAAGGAAGGAAACAAAAAATGAAAGAGACTCATAAAAGAGAGAAAGAAAAGAAAAAAGAAAGAAAAGAATGAAAGAAAAAAGACTCGGGAAACGAAAAAAAGATAGAAAGAAAGAAAGAAAGAAAGAAAGAAAGAAAGAAAGCAATAGAGCTCATGAAAGAAAGAAAGAAAGAAAGAAAAGAAAAAAGAAAGATAGTCCGAGAAAGAAACAAAGAAAGAAGACAGGCAGAAAGAAAGAAAGACAGACAGAAGTTACTCATAAAAGAGAGAAAAATAGAAGAACGATAGCTCACAAAAGAAAGAAAGAAAGAAAGTAAAAAAGAAAGAAAGTATTACTGCGGGTCACGTGGTCTCAAGGGAGATGGGGAGAGATGCCTAAACATGTAAATGGAAGAAAAAAACTTAACGACTTCGTTCATTTCACAAAAATAAAGTTGATCGAGAGTGACTATAAAATTTAAGTTTGACAATTATTTTTCAACAAGAAATTTATTACATTTTCCAGAAATTTTAACTATTTCAGTTGTTGCAAAGAAAGAAAAAAAAAACGAAAGAAAGAAAGAAAGTTTTTAGTCATGCATCAGAATTTCGAGGTCGACATATTTTGGGTCATATCAAATATCTTTGTCTCGTAGAAAACGTTTGCAATCTAAATGGTAACAAGCTTGAAATCTGAGACATACTGATATTGTTAACACCATAGCACATTTACCAACCAGCCAAATAAATGTGACGTTTATCACCATACACACACTCTATCATTCAACTTAAAGATACAGTGTGTGTGTGTGTGAGAGAGAGGGGGGAGAAAGAGAGAGGGGAGTTAAAGTATAGATGACAGAGTGAGGGGAGAGAGAGAGAGTGGGGGAGGGAATAGATGACAGAGAGTGAGAGAGAGGGGGAAGAGAGGGGGTTAAAGTATAGATGACAGACAGAGGGAGAGAGAGAGAGAGTGGGGGAGGAAATAGATGACAGAGAGTGAGAGAGAGGGGGGAAGGAGAGGGGGTTAAAGTATAGATGACAGATGGAGAGAGAGAGAGAGTGGGTGAAGGGAATAGATGACAGAGAGTGAGAAAGAGAGAGAAAGAGAGAGTGAGGAAGGTATAGATGACAGACAGAGTGAGGGGAGGAAGAGAGAGAGAGAGTGGGGGAGGGAATAGATGACTGAGGGTGAGAAAGAGAGAGAAGAGAGAGAGAGAGAGAGGGGGTAAGGTATAGATGACAGATAGAGTGAGAGGGGAGAAAAAAGAGAGAAGTGCGGTAAGGTATAATTGACAGAGAGAGAGATAGAGAAAGAGAGAGAGAGTGGGTAAGGTATAGATGACAGACAGGGTGAGAGAGAGAGAGAAGGGGGGTATGGTATAGATGACAGACAGAGTGAGAGGGAGAGAAAGAGAGAGTGGAGAGGGGATAGATGACAGAGAGTGAGAAAGAGAGAGAAAGAGAGAGAGAGGGAAGGTATAGATACAGACAGACAGAGAGAGAGAGAGAAAAGATAGATGACGCAGAGATGAGAGAAAGAGAGAGAGAATGGGGGAGGTAAAAAAACTGAGAAAGAGAGAGAGAGTGGGTAAGGTATAGATGATAGACAGAGAGAAAGAGAGGGAGAGCGGGGTAAGGCATAGATGACAGACCGAATGAAAGAGAGAGAGAGAGAGAGAAAGAGAGAGTGGGGTGAGGTATAGATGACAGACAGTGAGAGAGAGAGAGAGAGAGAGAGTGGGTGAGGTATAGATGACAGAGTGAGAGACAGAGAAAGGAGAGTGGGGAGAGGAATAGATGACAGAGTGAGAGAGGAAGAGAAAGAGAGAGAGAGTGGGGGTAATGTATAGATGACAGACACAGTGAGAGAGAGAGAGTGGGGGTGAGGTATAGATGACAGACACAGTGAGAGAGAGAGAGAGTGGGAGTGAGGTATAGAGGTGAGAAACAGTGAGAAGAGAGGGAGTAGGGGAGGGAATAGATGACAGACTGAGTGATAGAAAGAGAAAGAGACAGAGTGGGGGGAATAGATGACAGTGAGAGAGGAGAGAAAGAGTGAGAGTGGTGGTAGATATAGAGGACAGACACAAGTGAGTGAAAGAGAGTGGGGAGGGAATAAATGACAGGCAGAGTGAGAGAGAGAGATAGAGAGAGACAGTGGGGGTAAGGTATAGATGACAGAGTGAGAGAGAGAGAGAGAGAGAGAGAGTGGGGTAAGGTTAGATGACAGACAGAATGAGAGAGAGAAAGAGGAGAGAGAGAGTGGGGGTAAGGTATAGATGACAGAGTGAGAGAGAGAGAGAGAGAGAGAAGAGTGGGGTAAGGTATAGATGACAGACAGAATGAGAGAGAGAAAGAAGAGGAGAAGTGGGGGTAAGGTATAGATTGACAGAGTGAGAGAGAGAAGAGAGAGAGAGAGTGGGGTAAGTATAGATGACAGACAGAATGAGAGAGAGAAAGAGGGAGAGAGAGAGTGGGGGTAAGGTATAGATGACAGACAGGGTGAGAGGGAAGAGAGAGAAGTGGGGGATAGATGACAGAGTGAGAGGGGAGGAGAGTGTGGGGGGAATAGATGACAGAGTGAGAGGGGAGAGGGATTTAGACAGAAATGGTAAAACTGCTGATTTAATCTAAGTGCATTTGATGACTTCATTCTCAACAAAGAAGTTACATTTGAAACTTTTTAGATGCGTTGATACATCAACAAATCAGTAGCCTAATGATGAAAAACTATTTATTATACACAGCAAATATTTTTTAACAAAATCTTCTTCCTAATCTGCAGAGGGTGTTTGGTTTGTTGGATTTTACGGCATGTCAACCTTTGTTGGGTTATTTTATACCGAAGACGTTGTTTTATTCATTTTTGATGGTTACTGGATTTTTTATTTAAAACCCAATTCTTTCAAACATATTTTTCTTCTGTTTAACACATAGATGATACCCTAATATGTACTACAACTCCAGGTCATAGCGAACCTCGGAGTAATTGCACCCTAACCCGGTGTGATAGTACCTATTAGGGTCCCTCACAAACGGATAAAACTTGCATTACAGAACAAGCAGCAACTACAACAAATGATCCCCTGAGGACAACCAGTGACATGGTTGAAAGCAATTGGGTAAAAAATATGAGACACATTCTCTACCAGTTGGCCCCTGATATACAACTGTTACATAATCTATGCATAGATTATTGTCAACCCCCTGTATTTCTGAAGGGATGGCCCCTTTTCATATCACGGGCGGGACTTTCCATGGAATATTACAGAAAGCCCACGAAATACGCGAAGTCACGTGGGACCTGGTTGGCTCCCAGTTTCAGCTTGGACGTCAGGCAGATAAGATGTTTCTGCCTTAGCTGGAACTCACTGCACACACTCGTTATGTTAGTTAGAGAAATGTTTAGTTAAGTAAATAAAAGCTTACATAAATAATATGGTTTAGTAATTGATGAATGTCTTGGCAACAAGACTGACCTAGAAGAAGCAATGAATTAAGTGCGACTGACCACCAAGATGAAGTCCAGACGCTAGAGGATGAACGTAAGATACCAAAGATGAGCAGAAGAATAGAAGTAAGAAAAAGAAGAGTATACAACACACCAAACTAGAAAAGTTGAATATCTACACTCAAAGATCATCAAGAAGAAATATTTCGTGGTCTTTAACAAAGCTGCTTAAATAATATATATATATATATATATATATATATATATATATATATATAATGTGGTGTGTGTGTGTGTGTGTGTGTGTGTGTGTGTGTAAAACAGATAAAATAAAATATTTCCAAAAAGATAAATTTATCATTTTTCCATCCTAATGTCCTGATGAAGATTTGATAAAAAC
Organism: Doryteuthis pealeii; assembly: GCA_023376005.1. Classification (NCBI taxonomy): domain Eukaryota; kingdom Metazoa; phylum Mollusca; class Cephalopoda; order Myopsida; family Loliginidae; genus Doryteuthis; species Doryteuthis pealeii. Next base: position 73,912,325 of record CM042144.1, on the reverse strand, counting down.
CGAAACGTTTTAACGCCGACTCTGACATCTAGAATAAACGTATAATTTGCAAATACTTCGGTTGTTGTTTTTTTTCATACATACTGGCGAATTTACTTCCATATTTTCCTCCCATATATATTATATATATATATATATATATATATATATATATATATATATATATATATATATATATAGATAGATAGATAGATAGATAGATACATGGGAGTAAGATGAGGAAATTAATCCGACAATATGTGGAGAAAATGTAGAACAAACACGGAATGTTACAATGGATGGAAATTTATTAGTCGATGGTCGGACATTTCGGTTTATAAAGGAAACCTTCTTCAGGACGATGAAAGTATTCAAGGAGAAAAAAAGGATTTAGGTAGTTAAAAGATAATGGATGTTTTGAATGAGTTAAGTTTGGAAAATGTGTAGAAAAAGGTTCGTTACTATTCGTTGATTAGCGTTCATAACTGAATGTTGAAGACGAACCTTTTTCTACACATTTTCATATCTCCAAAAAATGTACACATTGTAATATCTTCAAATATATATATATATATATATATATATATATATATATATATATATAGAGAGAGAGAGAGAGAGAGAGAGAGAGAGAGAGAGAAAAGGATATAAAAATACACAACGCAGTTAGAATGAAAATATTTTATATCATATTCATAGCTAATATTGAACAATATTTCGATTCATAAAAATCATCATCAGAGCTGGGGTTTTTATCCGGACTCATCGACAGAGAAGCAGAAAATAATTTAAATTCAAAACGAAAGCATTGATGTTCTAAAAAGCGTGCAAGTCATCCGATCGTTTCGTCATTAGCACATCCGCTACGCGTTTCTCCGCCAACGACATAATTGTATATCTTTAGTACAACAGTTTTTGTAAGAAGAAGACATATTTCAAATTCAAAAATAGAAAAATTCTCTTTTTCAAAAAGGAAGAGTCTTAACCCGTTCATGTGTTACATAATCTATGCGGTTGCATAAGATTATTGTCGGTCCCCTGTAATTCTGAGGGGATGACCCTTTTCATACCATGGCCGGGTCCTTCAATGGAAAATTACAGAAGCCCGCCAAAATACGTGGTCACGTGGGACCTGTTCGGTCCCCAGTTTTCAGTTAGACGTCAGGCAGAGAAGTCGATCATTTTAGGTCCTGCCTAAAACTGGAACTCACGCTCGCTATGTTAGTCAGATATTTAGTTACATGAAATGTATAGTTAAGAAAAGAAAAGTTTGTATAAGTAATATGGTCTTGTGGTTGATGAATGTTTTGGTAACAAGACTAAGAAATGAATCCAGGACGACCAGCCAGCAGGAACATAGCAATAGAAAACCAGACCTTAGGAGATCCGAGACGCTAGACCAGACCAAGTCAAGATGTTAGAAGATATACCAAAGACGATCAGAATAGCAAAGCCGGCCAGAAGAAAATACGACCAGAAGTAAGAAGTAAGAAAGGGTATACAACACATGGTCAGCTAGCAACGTTTTTTTTGTTTTGTTTTTTTTTTTGTTTTTCAGAAAAGAAATATTTTTTCAATTATTTTTTTTTTAGTGTACCTGGGAGTAATGCCAACAAAATGCTGACTTCATACATCCTCGAGTTCCAGAACCGTAACTTCACCACTGGACACAGTTTAGTTTCATATCCGGTCATCCCCTTTTTTTAGGGGGTTGTATTACTCTGAATACATTTAACCTATTCTAACCCACGCCAACAGGTTGAAATATGTGCGTAGCAAGTTTGTTTTGTTTTTTTTAAATTGAAGCGGAATTTTTTTTAAAAAATGAAACATGTTTGTTTTATGTCACAGTTTCCGTATTCACGAGATGAATGACTGGGCACAGGAGATCCTCATGCCATTGTCTGTCTCCCGATCGACATGATAACCACGTAATGATTTTTCTCTTCCTGTTGTCGTCTGCCTGATGAAAAGAAACTTCCGTCTATTTTCTAATTTACCTGTCAATTCTTCTGTTGTTATTGTTTACCGCCATAATTTATAGTCAGATACACAAGAATTTGAAACCCATTCATTTGTCATGTGACACCTGTCATCATTTTATCGTTAAAACCAACTTCGTTTGATCGCTTACCTGAAAGAAGAAGAAAAAAGAAGACAAAAAAAAGCAAAATGTCTGACCGTAGTGGACAGCGTGTCAGCTCAGTGACGTTTTGCGCATGAATGGATATTACAAAATGTCTCTTTTACAATTTGATATACTAGCACAATAAAACACCCCTCGGGCTTTTTAAAGATATTACCCGAGGAGTTAAAAAAAATTCAATGTTAGAGAGTTTGTACCATTAGTAAGTAAAATCATCAAATTTATTTAAGGAGTAAAAAATAAAAGAATTTGAAATAGAAACTTAGTGATAATAATTTTAAATATATATCAAAATAAAACAAACTATATATAAGTATATAATACCAGGCATGTATTTATTAAAACTTGTTTTAAAAAACTATGTCCGTCTAAGTTTGCATGCTCAAATTTTGAGTGTAATTCTTCTATGTTATGACGATTTGGGGTAATATGATGTAAGTAGTGACGTACTTCCGGTTACAGACAAATATAGACCGAATCTTCATTATTAATAGATAAATCAGGTAGGTCTGGGGAACCTTCACTGCTTTATGGCTAAACAGAAAGTACATCATGAGGTGCTCACTATATACAACAATATGCGGATAGGTAAAATGAAACACTCCACTTTGGCCCTTACTTAGGCTAGACGAGAGAGGCTCCCTCCGATCAATCGGCTCGTTACGTCAAGCCCTAGCACCTATATGATTGTCCCAATCCTATTCTCCTTATGGCAAGCCCAAACACTTTTTATCATATGTGGCCGAGGGTCTTAGTGTCCTGTGTAGCGGTGGTTGCAGGTTATAATGTCTTGAATAGAATGCTAAACTGATGGTAAGTTCCAATTCTTGAGCTCTGGAGAATGTGGAGTACCCTTTCATTACCATTACTCCCATGTCCACTGAGACACGGATCAGTAGTACCTGTCAGGGTCCCATCTATGAGTTGAATAGAAAAAATGAGCTTAGAAATAAGTTTTAAAAAATGTGTTTGAAAAAATGAGTTTCAAATATGGAGTACCCATCAAGAATTAATAAAACAAAACGTCTTCGACATAAAATAGCCCAACAAGGGTTGACATGCCGTAAAATCCACCAAAGCAAACCAAACCATGACAGTCAAATATCCCCAAATGTTAGGCTTATTACCATACTCACCAAAGTACAGGAAATAGGGGGTGCAATTGTCCATCGCGATTTGAAGACCTTACCTTTGGGGTTACTGTCGTATAACTATTGATGAGGAGGGCCTCGAGTCAGCAAGGTGTAACTCGTAGGTTGAGGATGCCATGATGGTGAACATTGAAGGCTTATATGCTGCAGCACATTCAGGATTATCGAAAATGTGTCGCCCAATATTGGAAGGTGAATTTGTATTGCTTGGTGGAGAAGAGCGGTCAAAGTTATAGTTGCAGATAACAGATGGAATATGTTGGTGTATTCTAACCTCCAATCTGTCGTAAAACAAAACAAATATCTCAATGGAGTCGAGAGAATATGATTCTTTTTAAGTAAGTAATATACATATATATATATATATATATGTGTGTGTGTGTGTGTGTGTGTGTGTGTGTGTGTGTGTGTGTGTATTAGACAAAACGTGAACCGTTGGGTCACCCATTGAGCTGTTGGTAGATAATTGGTATCAGGGAAAAGTGAATTTGCAAAACGAATTAATCTCTTTTTAATAAAAACAACAGGATACTTAAAAAAAAACACATTAGAATCATTTTGTAAGATTTCTAAGAGAAGGAATGTTTGACCTAATTTAAGCTACGGGCTAGTTGCTTGTGAAACTTGACATACAAATATAGTTCATACTCTCTAAATCACTCTCTTTTCCACACAGAGAAACTAACATATATAACGAGAGGTAATCAAGATATATATAGAGAGGGGGAAAGTGACAGACACAATATAAAGTAAGGGACGGGTCAGTTTTTTTTACTTAATTGCAAATTATGACTAATAAGAATCAATTAAAATGGATTCTTTTTCAAACATAACTCAAATCCTAAAAGTAAGGAATGCCTCGTGTATTTAAACTAAACAATAAAAAAGCCTTTAGGAGACAAAAGTTGATTCGCTCAGCTTTAGTATAATAATAATGATAATCCTAATATATATATATATATATATATATATATATAATATATATATATATATATAGTATAATAATAGAAAGATATATCGAAGAATTAACAATCTAAAACTTTCAAGGTGAAGGATTGTATCTTATTCATTTTAGTCATATCTGGCTAATAATCTATCTGTGTTTTTTGTTTCGTGACTTTATCTTTATGTCTATCCATGTATCAATCTATCTGTCAGTCTATCTTTCAGTCTGTTCATATTTATCTATCTATCTATCTATCTATCTATCTACCGTTGTTGGTCGTTGTCTCTGTTGAAATCAGCCTTGACTTGCTTATTTGGTTAGGCGGTAGCCAGTTTGTCTCAAGTGTCATTAGTCAGTATTCCAGTCTGTACTGATTTTCAAAATCGCCCACCGCCGCCACTCAGTTCGAAAGATTGACGCAACGTTTTTAACACCACCACTAACGCACCGCCACCACCACCCTTCAGCCCCGCCTCAGCCTCTTCACACACCCCACACATACACACCTTACCACCTTATCGGCACTTATGAAATCTGTTTGCTGATTTAATATCAACATCAGTTTCTTTCTCGTCGTATCTAATCATTTTCTCTTCAGTTCAAACTTACACTTAAAAATACCTTCGAATGAATATTATAGAATACAACTAAATTCCTCATCCAATATATATATATATATATATATATATATATATATATATATAATAAATGGATACAATAGAAACCTACTCGAGTTTCACCATTAGGATCTTCAGGGTTAAATCCACTGAATTAATCGAGAATTGCAGCTCACTGTAACGTAACATCTTATTCAATGAACACACGTGTAATCGGCTGCAATTAATCGGTACCTCGATTAATTCAGTGTATTTACCCTGAAGATCCTAATGGTGAAATTCGAGTAGGTTTCTATTGTATCCATTGCTTTAATAAATTTGCTCTACTTTGTATTGAGCACTTTGTATTTGTTTTATCGCGGACTTAACACCTGGATTCTGTGCACCTCCAACGATCGTGCCCATATTCACCTGTAAGCCACCTTTTATATATATATATATATATATATATATATATATATATTGGTTTGTTGGTTGGTTTTGAAGGCTGTCACAATGCGAGTGTAAAGAAAAAAGAAGGTAACTATGATGTTTTTTGTTAACCTGTCATTTATTTCAAATAAATAACCTGTTATTTATTCGAACGAATCTAGCAGCCGCTAGGACAACTTCAGTTCCAGTATTCTTCTGAGGATGGGAATTTCTTCCCGAAATATTGAGAAATAAATGACAGGTTAACAAAAAACATCATAGTTACCTTCTTTTTTCTTTACACTCGCATTGTGACAGCCTTCAAAACCAACCAACAAACCAATATATACACAATGCTTCAAGCAAATTACAAAACCCTATATATATATATATATATATATATATATATATATATATATATCCTGGATTGAAAATTCACCGCTTGGCGTATAAGCTGAAACTCGACTGTTTACAGTCTAGAGACCTCTGTTGTTTATAAAAACATTCCGCGTGGGGATGTATCAATTAATTGTTCACTCAAAAATTGACAGCCGCTAATAGCCGCACGGGTAAAAGAATTGGCAGACGAAAATTCAGTCAGGTTTCGATCCCGGCTAGAGGTAGCAGTTAATAGTAAAGCCACAACAGTAAACTTCGAAACACGTGTATGTGGATGAGTTACATACACACACACACACACATATATATATATATATATATATATATATATATATCAGTCATCCACAGACACGTGTTTCGACGTTTACGTCTCATCTGTGCGGCTCGACTTTTTTTAACAGCTACCTCTAGCCGGGAGTGAAAACTGACAGAATGTTCTTCTGTCAAACTCCTTACGCTCACTGCTGTCGGGGACTGTCAGTCCGATGCGAACAATTAATTGATACATACTTACGGCATGTATGTATTTACATTCACCAGAGAATTCAAGTCTGTAAACGACAGGTGAGTGTATATATCATTCGCATCTGATGATTTGGATCCTTAGACAATTGGTTTAGGCTTCCTGAAATAGGCTATAACGCAAAGAATCTAAGTCTTCTGTTATATTTTTACCCTATATATATATATATATATATTAGACAAATCGTGACCCTTGACTTACCCATTGAACTCTGGGTAGATAATTTAGATTAGGGAAATGTGAGTCTGCAAACGAAATAAATTTACAAATCAAATAAAATAAATAAATACGACCGGACAAAACATTAAAACAATTTTGTAAGATTTCTAAAAAAGGGAACCTTTGACTTAATTTAAGCTACGGATTGCTGATTAGGAAATTTAACATGCAAATACGTTTTGAATTTTCCCATCTCTCTCTCTCTCTCTCTCTCTCTCTCTCTCTCTCTCTCTCTCTCTCTCTCTCTCTCTCTCTCTCTCTCATAACATATATAACGAGGAGATAATCAAGAAATACATAGAGAGAAAGAACGTGATAGGCAGAATGTAAAGTAAGGGACAGATATGTTTTAGACCTAATTGCAAATTGCAACTAATCAGAACCAATTAAAATGGATTTTTTTTCCAAATATAACTCAATTCTAAAAGTGGGGAATAATGTAGTTTAGCTGTAACTAATACAGGAACATGTATCATACATCTAAATGAAGCTGGTGCTCTGTGGATCACATCCCTACTTCTCCACATAGTCACCGTTTCTCTCAATAGCAATGTTTCACCTTCAAATTAGAGCATATATCCCTGCCCCCTAAAATCCTGTTTACTCTTCTTTGAGTCACTTCTTCACTACAGATTTCACTTCGTCGTCACTGGAATAATGTTTGCCTTTCAAACCCTCTTCATGGGGCCGAAGAGATGATAGTCTGAAGGCGCTAAATCTGGTGAGTATGAAGGATGCGTTAAAGTTGTCCACCCGAATGGGGCGATTTTCTCCCTTGTCCTGATGCTTGTGTGTGGACATTATCGATTGGCAAGTTGGGTCTTACTCGTTAGGGTCTCAATGTAGGTCTTAATTTTTTTTAAAGAAAACTTTACATGAAATAAATAAAATAGCATAACCTTTTGACTCACCCTCGTATATATATATATATATATATATATATATATATATATATATATATATATTATGGACTCTCCCGTCGATTTTCGACGTATGAGGCTTCATACACACAATGAAACCCACACAGTGATTTGTTTATAGTGGCGAAGGCTTGTGTTGGACCAACCACACTTTTTGGCACAGCCGATAGGAAAAAATTGGTGCATCAAGGGTTGCCACAAACCCAATCAACGACCGACCTCAGGAATTTTGAATTCAGAGTTATCCCTCTCCTAGGCTGGTTACCTCCCCAAGGCTGAAGGGCCCAGTCTGCCCAACTATTTAACCCATAGCTGGAGGGAGAATATATGGATTCATACCTTTCCCAAGGGCATTAGCGCTATGTGAAATGCCAACAGCTTCGTCTAGGAATTGAACTCGAAAAATATATATATATATATATATATATATATATATATATATATAACGTATGAGTTTTATTCTTCAGAAAAAGGGTATCAATATAGTTATGTCCACAACAGGAAAGAGATTTTTGTAAATAATCAGTACAATTTGAAATTGAAAACTTGCACCCGACTACTACCTCATCACAATACTTGCCTTCCGCCATTTTTCTTACGCTGACCCATGTCGGTCGTGTAACCCCCCAACATCTATCACTAAAACTATTCCTCTTGAGAAAAAGCTCTCCATAACATATAAACCCACCTCCTACTACTTCTTACCACCCAAACCGGAGAGGTAAAGGCCGTCCGCCCCGCGTCCGCCTGACTCTCTGTGCAAATACGCTTCGCTGACCAACGCAAAGCAAACATCAAATCTCTTCCCTGCCTTTTACGACTGACAGATTTACGATTAGACTTGCAGGAGTTCGTGCCCAGTCCACATCTGGGCATCACGAGCCCGGCGATTTTTTGCCTTTGCCTGCTTGTCGGTGATAGCAGTGGTCATTGCGAAGTTTTGCTTTTGGTTTGCCTTTTGCTGTGGGCTTTGCTGCAATCTGCCTTTCTCTGGTGAAACGAGCCGATGATGGATGAACGATCTACACACGGGCATTCCCTCCCCCCTCCTTCGGCCCCCTTCAGCCCCCTCAACACTCTCCCCCGTTTTCCCTTCGGGTTACACCGGGAATAAGAAGACTCGACCGGCAAAGGTCAGTGAATTCAAACTGATGAACGTTAGCACTCAATCGCTTTTATCTCTCTTCTTTGTCCGGTCGCCATCTTTTACATTCAATCTTTTCCAAATCTCTCCCCCACACACACACACTCTTTCTCTCTTGCATAATTTCACTCTCTCTCTCTCTCTCTCTCTCTCTCTCTCTCTCTCTCTCTCTCTCTCTCTTACATGCTCTTTCTATCTTTCTATGTCTTGCATACCCCTCTCTCTCTCACTCACTCTTACATATTCTTTCTCTCTCACTCTCTCTCTCTTTCTCTCATACCTACACACATATACATACTCTCTCTCTCTCTCTCTCACACACACACACACACACACACACACACACGCTTGCTTTCTCTCTCTATCTCTCTCTTTCTCTTTCTCTTTCCCACTGTTCATGTTTCTTTTTCTTTTTCTTGTTTATTTTCTGCTCTCTCTCTCTCTCTCTCTCTCTCTCTCTCTCTCTCTCTCTCTCTCTCTCTCTCCTGCAGTTATAAAGATTACATTTATTATCATTATATCACAACCTTGCGATTTTTTTTTTTACACCAGCAATAGCTAGTGGTTGATCACTGGAGTCTGAGTGACAGCAAGTCTCCTCAAGTGTTCAGGACTCTACTGCGTATTCTAATCAATCTTAACAATGCTGTTGTCTGGATAGTCTTGATTCTTCCTCTGATTTCCAATTCATAAAATTATTATTATTATTATTATTATTATTATTATTATTATTATTATTATTTGACAATTATTATGTGAGCTTTTCACACCAGCATTAGCAGATGGCCTTTTACAGGAGTTTGATTGATAGCAACTCTCCTCTTGTCTCCAGGGCTCTTCTGAGTTTTCTAGCCGATCTTAACAATGCTGTTGCCATGATGATCTCGATTCTTCCTCTGATTTCTAATTTATCTAGTCTGGTTTCTAAACTCTTAGGGACCGTTCCAAGGGTATCAACAACAAATGGTATCACTTTCACCCTCATATTCCACAGTTTTTTTTTTTTCGTTTTTTTTTTTTTGGGGGGGGGGTAAGATCCACGTATTTGTTTATCTGCTCGTTTTTTTTATCTTCACCCTATGATCTGCTGGGGCTACAAAATCTACCAATTAATAAGTTCTCTTTTTCTTGATAATCAATACTAGGTCTGGTCCTCTGGCTGGAATAAGGTGATCCATCTTTATCTCAAAGTCCCGGGTATTTTATGCGTTTGTTGGATTATTTGGTGGTACATAAACCGTGCTACAAAACACCACTTAAATTTATTGACTAAGCGAGGTCACGTGGTTTATACCTCAGCCCGAATGCGTGGCTGGTTGAATATTTAATCACTGATACTGAGATACGTCCATTTGCAATCATTGACGAAGGACTTGTAAGACTGGGGAGTACCAAGGAACAACCGAAGGATTCTTCACCAAGGATTGCGCTTTGCTTAACTCAATGGATCTCCGCTGGACAAGCGCTCTTGCTTGAAGACTAAATGATGGCCAATAAAATCGAAACAGCGTTTATTCTCAAGAACTGATTCTGGTTTGTGCTTATATACCGTCCTGTCGTATGGACATAATTCCCAGAGGATCACCTTCCCACCCAGTCGTTCCTAGCTTGTACTCCCTTTTTGCTAGTTTGATGCATTCGTTTATTATGTAAATAACCGTTTCGTCTCCTACAATGTCTATTCTGTTACGGCGTATCTATTTTCTCTTGATATGATTTCTTCTTATGGCATTGACTTGAGCTGCAATTATGAGGGATTCAGTTATTATTATCATTATCCGACTTTTTCACACCTACCGTAACCGGTGGTTCATTGAAGGCTGAGTGACAGCAAGTCTTCTCAGCTCTCCAAGACTCTTATGAGTATTCTAGCTGATCTTAACAATGCTGTAGTTTGAATGGTCTCAATTCTTCCTCTGAATTCCTATTCACCCAAATTCATTTTCCGTTCCAAGGGCACCAATTACAGTACTACCTTCCTGTTCCATTATTATTATTATTATTATTATTATTATTATTATTATTATTTACTCCTTTTGAGTTTTCACATCAGTGTTAGCTGATGGTCTTTCACTGAGTCTGAGTTACAGCAAGTCTCCTCAGGTCTCCAGGACTCTTCTGAGTATTCTGGCAGATTGCAGCAGTTTAGTGTTCTGAATAGTTTCAATCCTTCCTCGGATTTCCAAACTTTCCAACCCTTTTCCAATCCTTTTGGGACTGTTCCAAGTGCACCAACTACAATTGGTATCACTTTCACTTTCTTATTCCATAAGTTTTTCAGTTCTCTGGCAAGGTCCAGATATTTGTCCATTTTTTAATTTTCCTTCAGCTTCACCCTGTGATCTGCTGGCACTGCAAAATCCACCAGTTGACAAGTTCTTTCTATTTTGTTTATCAACATTAGGTCTGGTCTTCTTGCTGGGATAAGGTGATCCGTTTTTATCTCAAAGTCCCAGAGAATTTTATGCGTTTCGTTCTCAAGAACAGATTCTGGTTTATGTATATACCATTTTGTTGTATGGTCAAATTTTAATTTTTTGCATAATTCCCAGTGGATCACCTTCCCAACCCAGTCGTGTCTAATTATTATTATTATTATTATCATTATTATTATTATTATTATTATTATTATTATTATTATTATTATTTGCATGTTAGCGAAGAAGTGTGTCCGGAGTGAAATGGGTTTATTGTCATGTGCGGCTTTTTCAATAAACTCACTGGACAGAAACTTGATTAGCAGGGCACCTTGACTTTGGGAAAAATCACGAACCAGTTGGCATATCAATTGATTTCAAAGGTTTCTATTGATGGCGTTTGGAACATTTTCTTACGATCGAGAACAACTCGGTGTATGCTGCTGGTATTATAATAAATCGCCAGTGTGCTAAGAAAAGCAACAAACAACAACAACAAAAAACAACAAACAACAACAGTGTTAATATCCCCTTTGACATCGATCGTAGAATAGTAACAGCTATTTCCAATTCCTTGACATGCGGTAGACGTCAAGGGCAGCTCTCCGTTTAATACCCTTCGCACACTTTTGCGCAGTCAAATAGTCACAATTACGATTTCCGTAGCGAAAATTTTAATTAAAAATGTTTCGGTCATCCCCTCCTCCTAAATGCTGACTCTTTTATTACTAAATGAAACAAATTGATTTTTTTTCTTTTGTTATTTGTATCACGCTGCAACAAAGAAAGACAATTGCTTCAAGACAAATGGCGTTCCTTATTTTGAAAACAAATGGCGGGAACATTTTTTTCTTTCAAATAAATGAGCAAAAAGAAGAAACAAGAAAATAATTAAATAAAAAAGTTTAAAATTTTAAATGTTTTTTTTTTTATTCACAGACGAACAAGAATCTGAAGTCGGTGATTAAAAAAAAGAGGTAGAAATATTAGAAATATATTCTTATTTAAAAGTGACAATAACGTTCGTTGGTCGGGTTTTACGGCATGTTAACCAATTGGATAATTTTATGCCGAAGACGTTTTTTTATTTTATTCATTCTTGGTGGATATTCATTTTTTTTTTTAAACTCAATTTTTTAAACATCTTTTAACTATCTAACCCATAGACGGGACCCTAAGGGGTACTACCACTCCGGGTCAGAGTGGACCTGGGAGTAATGGTGGTGAAGGGGTACTTCACAGAGCTCCAGATTTGGAACTTCATCATCAGAGATTTTAGTTATATTCAGGATATTGAGACCCACAGTCACCGCCTTCTAGCACATTTATGATAAGAAGATTGGGAACTGTCACAAGGGAAATAGGGTAGGGACAATTATATAGGTACTAGAACGTGGCATAACCAACCGATTGATCGGAAGGGTCCTCTCCGACCGCCCGTCTAGCCTAAGTAAAGGATAAAGTGGTATGTTGCATCATGGACTGCTCAGCCACCAGTAGTCCATCCTTAAGCATCACCGTTCACCATCCACAGCCAACAGATAGCTCCACTGTGGGGATCTTACCGTCTGTAGAGGTGCAGTCGATGTATTTTAAAAAGCCCAGATGACAGGGCTGATAAAATTTTGGTATGAACGGGAGAGTTCTTTTTTCGCCACTCAGATTAATGTTATTCATGTTTGAAATTGCATATTTTACCAACCTTTTTACACAAGGCTAATCCCATAGCGCTAGAGACACAGGGAAACTGTTCGTGTGGCTGCCTTGCTGCTACGATCAGCCTGGTTTGGCAGTCACTTCTGATGGAGCTCCAGATTAACGATACCGCCATCATTATAATTATTATGTTGGAATATATTTAGTATAAGTTGCGCAAAAAATATCACTACTTATACTTATAGACTTTTCTAACTGGTGGTGACTGAATTGACCAATTAAAAACGCCAAATATGTATTTGATTTACAATTCAAAGGCGTTGATAAATTGACCTAACATTTCTTGCTTGATGGACTGCTTCAAAAAAAAAAGACCAAAAGGATCAACAGACAAGGATCAAATCTGATACATCTTTCTACTTCATGGACAGATCAACAGACAACGATTACATCTGATTTTAAGGTATGTCAACCCTTTATTTTATGCCGAAGACGTTTTGTTCTTTTCATGCTTGATGGATACTCAGTTTTCTTAAAACTCTTTTTTTCTATTTAACCCATAGATAGAACCCTAACAGTGGTTTGGTTTGTTTTACGGCATATCAACCTCAGTGGGTCATTTAATGCCGATAAAGTTTTGAAATAAATCAATTAATGGATAATACAATTTTGTTTATCAACTCATGTTTTTCTATTTAACCCATAGATGGGACCCTAACAGGTACTACCACTCCGGGTCAGAGTGGATCAGGGAGCAATGGTGTTGAAGGGGAGTTCCACATTCCCCAAACCTCCAAAACTGGAACCTCACCATCAGATAGAGTTTAACGTCATTCTCAGGACATGTAGACCATCAGTTACCGCCTTCTAGCACCCATATCATAAAAAGGGGTTGGTGCTTGCCATAAGGCCAATAGGGTTGGGGCGAACCCAAACAGGTAGTACCACTCTGGGTTAAAGTAGACCTGGGAGTAATGGTAATGAAGAGGTACCTCAGAGCTCTAAAATTTGAACTTTGCCACTAAATGCAGTTTAACTTCATACTCAAGATATCGTGTGTGCGAAAAATACAGAGAGACACAGTGAGAAAAGACGTATTAAATATGTTGTTGAATAGTTTAATTAATCCTTCTTATCTCAAAATATAGTACTGTTCTATATATTTCAACTAAATTATAGTAATCTTGAATTAACTCTCTCACTTTTTTTTTTCTTTCTTTCCTTCTTTTCATTTTTCATTATGTTCGATTGAAATAAATTAGTGTTATCGCTTCCGCAAACTCACTCTCTCACTATCTTTCCCTTCTCTCTTTCTTTCTTTTTCTTACTATATTTATTGTGTAGCATGTACTTTTTTCCCTTTCTTTTTTTTTTAATAAAAAACAGAATCTTCCATTATTTATCTGAGGTGACGACACTCATAAGAAATAAGAATTTGATGGATAAGCAACACCAGATAATCAGGATAGACATTTTTGGATTTCAACTTAGGCAATTTGGACATGATAATGGCCTGTACGGCTATAGGTACCTCCAAAATTGGTCACGTGATCAGTTTAGGCCATATTGAAGGAAGAAACATAAATATTTTTGAACTTTAAAAAAAAATCTCACAAAAAAGAAATAACCAACATAAAGAGTTGTTGCAAAGAAAAACAGTTAATTCAAAGATCAAATTATCTGATTGGGGAAAAGTTAGTCATCGTTATTGTAAAAAATAAGTATAACAGTCTGTTTATTTACAGTACGTTCAGTTTCTTTATTGATATTTGTTTTAGCAGAATTCTGTATTCATTGTTCTTTTACTAAAGAGGTGTGTCCTATATGCTGAAAGAAAATCTAGTAACTTAAAAATTTGATCTGATTAAAAAAAATGACTATGATTTTTTGATTCAGCGTAGAAAAAAAACTACCTTAAAGCCGGATATTATATATTCGACCTTGAAAACATCGCAGGCCAGTGTTATTCTTGGGCCAACGTGGGCACTCGCGGGTATGTGTGTGTTTGAAAGAGACAAACAGACATACAGACACAGTGCGAGAAGACGTATTAAATAAGTTGTTGAATAGTTTAATGAATCATTCTTATCTGAAAATATAGTGAAGCCAAGATAGATCTTTACCGAAGGCAGATTCATTTAAAGATGCGATGACCAGAGGGAGAGGTTCTTGACTTAGGGTCACGAACTCTCCAATTTCATATGACAATCTCAACACCGGTCACCATCAAACTGGTAAAAATATCGGGCCACACCCTGAATACAGTCCCCCGGGGGCAGTTGATATCATCCGTGCACTCTTCTTCAATGACCGCATGACTGATAAAGCAAGCAGAATGTCGACACCGAATCTTGCTCTGACCTCTGGTCAACCGGCACATTTACAATGTAGTTCTGTGGGTTGTGTTGTCTATCTGATGTGACCTTCATTCAACCCTTATGGCCAATTTCTTGATTCTTCTTTTACTTGAAGCGAGAGTGGAGTTTATAATATCAAATATGTACGCATGGTATTAATATAGAAATAACGAAATTCAATTTAAATTATAACTGGGTATTCGCTCAAAACCCATACAAAATATCTCGCGTTTCATTAAACAATGTTTTATATTTAATAACCTTTCCCCTTTCTTAATGGAGAGAGATTTTTAAAAATAATAATAACTCAAGGGAAAGAATGACCTATTGTATATAGACGAAGAGTCAGTCGGTAGAGCACCCACCTAGGAATTGCAATGTTTCTGGTTCGATACCGGTCCCCGCCAACTCCTGGGAGTAATGGAAATGAACGCGTCGACCCGAATTCAAATCCTGGACGAAGCTACGGTTCACATAGCGCTAATACCCTTGGGAAATGAATCCAACTACTCTACCTCCAGCTATGGGTAAATAGTAGGACAGCCCGGGCTCTTTAATCTTCGTAAGGTAACTAGTCTAGGAGAAGGAAAACTCTTAATTTAAACCTGTTAAACTCCGCTTGGGGTGGTCACTACTAAAATAGGCTCAGGCCTAATTAGTATTCTATTTCACTAATTTTAATGGCGATGAAGAGGTACTCCACAATGCCTCAAGCTCCAGAATTGGAACTTCGCCATCACATAGGGTTTAACGTCATACTCAGGACACTAAGACCCTCAGCCTTCGCCTTCTAGCACATATATAATAAGAATGGTTGGGGGTTTACCATAAGGTCAATAGGGTCAGGACAATCATATATGTGCTAGCGTTTGACCTCACCAGCTGATTGATCGGAGGGTGTCTCTCCAACCATCTATGTTTAGAGGGGAGGGAGTTAAGTTTGAAGATGTTTGGTCGGTTAGTTGGTTGGTTGAATCGCACAGATTGGGTAATCTGAACTGTGCGGTAAAGTAGGGAACTGGTGGTAGGTATGGCGCTTCACCTCAGCAAAAACATGCCCCTAGTCTAACGCTAGTGAAAATAGGATAGACTCCCACGCTGTCCGGCTGTTACCGACAATAGGCCACTCCGTCAACTTTACTTGCTTACATATAGACGAACATCTTCTGAAGACCATAAATACAAGGAACAAAATGTAGCTATTTCTCTGATTTTTTTAGATGAGGCTTGATAATTAGTATTATTTGTATTATTTGGACTATTGTCCTCATCTTCATTGTTATCTGTACAACGTTTCGGCTGATGTGCCTTCCGACCTTCTTCAGGTATTTCTTGTCGGACTCGGGAACTTTCTTGGACTCGGGAACCTTCTTGTCGTAATCGGGAACCTTCTTGTCGTAATCGGAAGCCATCACGGAACTTTGAACCTAGCCCTTTATTCAGTCCACGAGGGTATTCTGTTCCCATTCCGCTAACCATAGCTGGTGTACAGGTGTTAAGCTGTGTTAATTATTATTCTATTTCATTATTGCCCCTGACCAAGATTGAATCTGCAGTCTAGAGATAACTGTCACTTAGAACTTAGGTCTTAACCTAACTCCTTTATCCACTAGGCTATGTATCCAATGAAGATGAGGACAATAACAATGGAATATTGGTGGCTGAACGTCCATTACATGTAACCTCTACTTTGGCCCTTACGTAGGCATGCCTCAATCCTTTTCATGATATATGTGCAAGAAGGCGGTGGCTGAGAATCTGAATGTCCTGAGTATGAGTTAAACTCGGATGGTGAAGTTCTAATTCTGTGGCTCTAGTGAATGTGGAGTACCCTTTCATCACCATTACTTCCAGGTCCACTCAAACTGTGGAGTGGTAGTACCTGTAGGGTCCTATCTTTGGTTTAAATAGAAAAAATGAGTCTAAAAATGCAGACACGGAGCAGTAGTACCTGCCAGGGTCCCATCTATGAGTTTAATAGAAAAAATGAGCTTAGAAATGAGTTTTAAAAAACGTGTTTGAAAAAATGAGTTTCAAATATGGAGTACCCATCAATAATGAACCAAACAAAATGTTTTTGGCATAAAATAATCCAACAATGTTTGACATGCCGTAAAATACAACAAACAACATCCTCTTGTTATCTTTTGGTGCCCGTTCTGATATTCCGGAATTAGTATGTGGCGATCAAGTGAGTGATATATTTCTTCTTTAAGAATTTTTTAGGCATTAGAACTTTTGCAACAGAATAAATGAGTGCGTATATACATGTATAGTGTTGTAGGTGAAAAAGTAAGATACGGCCATATGAATATGTATGTGTATGCATGTGTGTGGGTGCATCCATACGTATGTATATGGGTGTGTATGTGTGTGTGAGATGGGGATTAGAGGGGAAACATTAGATGGTAATGGTGTATGTGCACACACACACACACACACACACACACACACACACACACACACGACCACCCTCGGTGGCGGCAGGCTTTCCGTAGTGGACTGTTCATGTCTGTAGCCACCCTAGCGCAACACTATGAAGTCAAGGGGTCCAGAAGAAAGCAGCGGCAACAAAGCACTGGCACATTAACATCTTCAGGGACAGCCTTCACATGCGACATTTGTGGCCGAGAATGCTTTTCGAGCATTGGACTTTACAGTCACAGGGTGCGCTTTAAATTCAGGTGCACAAAAACTATATTATAATCTTCCGAGACTGAAATGCCAATGATATATATATATATATATATATATATATATATATATATATATAAATATTGAATAAACAGACTGATGAAGTTCCTCGCTTAAAGCGGAACGAAATATTTCTCACCTACTTCTACTTGTTTGAGTTATTATTTTTTGTCCACTTTTCCTTTTACTTTACCTCATATATTTATAAGTGTGAATACATAGGTGTATGGGTCTGTGTATGATTTTGAAATATCAAAAAACCAGATGAGTGCGTGTCGTTGAAGATATGTTTAGGTGGAAAGGCACTTGGTGAGAGCGTAACAGCAGGTTGTCCTCAGAGGAGAGATTCCCTTTAGGCATCTGATTCGGCCCTTATCTCCTGACACTTTCGAGAGGTCGGGACACATCCGAGTCATGACTTCCGGATGTCCACCTGCTGTCCATTTTAGTATGCCAGAGGTGGGATTGGTTTCTCTGGTTTCTAGCTACGGCCATGAGAAGGGCTAAGTACCAGTTTCCAGCTGGGTATACTGCCGACTACTCGGACGACCCAGGCGTGAGAGGTTTTTTTCACGGTCTCAGCGGGATTTTATACGTTAGTGTTGTGAGAATCTGTCGTGGGTGGACATGAATTTTTAAAAACCAGAATCCATGTATACCATCATAGCCTGGTGTTTTCCAGTTTGGCACTTTCTTGTGCGAGTCCAGGTCCATTTCGGTCTCTAGTCATTGTTGGGCTATCTATAGATTTAGTTATTTACTAAGCTTAGCTTAGATGTAGCACATGGCCAGAAATATGGAGCGCTCAATTAGAATCGAACTCACTAACACTGGTCTGCAAATCTAGCTTGCTAACCATTACACCACGCGAGATGCCTGAAAATCTATATTTATCAGATGTACGCAAAATTCCCACATATATTTATTGATTTTCCCAACATCAGCAGCGTGCATTTCCGGTAAAAATTGGCCAATCAAAAACGAGACTAGAAAAGTATTTGAGCATTTGAGATCTTTTACAACTGTCCTCAAATCAGTTGCTGACTGGATTTTCTGCGAGACGAAGCTACACTCCTTTTCTGTCTAGAATTTCAAGGAATACACCTGGATTCTCCGCTACTATGAGTTACGCTCTTGTTCTACCAAGGATTTCAAGGATTACAACATACTTCCTATTATTGATACTTTTTATTGGATAATCTGGCTCTTTTCATTTGTTTTATGTCTCTCTCTCTCTCTCTCTCTCTCTCTCTCTCTCTCTCTCTCTCTCTCTCTCTCTTTTATATATATATATATATATATATATATATATATACTTGCAGGACCTGTGGATATACCACAGCATGACAATTATTACAACGTCTGATATGTTTACTTAAGAGCTATTGCAATTAGTTCAATATGTACAAATATGTATAATAATCTTGATTTAACTATCTCCCTCACTATTTTTCTTTCTTTCCTT
>CM042144.1:73868281-73888281 GCA_023376005.1 Doryteuthis pealeii | reverse complement strand
CCGAGGCATAAACGTTGAGTACTGTTTGATGTCCACCGCAAAATCTTCTGAACTGAAAAATCTTTGATGTCTACAAATAGTAAAAATATTTTATCAGATTGAAAGATCATTCACTAACAGAACTGTGGATCAGAATATATTAATACCATCGACTTTACTTGGAACGAGTCTTTCAAGGTCTCCATTTTAGATGTTTCCTTTTTTTTCTTTCTTTGCAGCCAAACAAGGCGGAAGCATTTTTTTGCTGATAAAAAAAGATTAATAAATAAACGGACTTAGAAGTGTGAAAACATGATTATATTGGTATTCAAGATTCGTAAACAAAATTTAC
This sequence comes from Doryteuthis pealeii, assembly GCA_023376005.1. NCBI lineage: Eukaryota > Metazoa > Mollusca > Cephalopoda > Myopsida > Loliginidae > Doryteuthis > Doryteuthis pealeii. The sequence continues at coordinate 73,887,950 of CM042144.1, read as the reverse complement.
TTAAAATTCATTTATATAAATACTAGATGGGGTACCCAACTCATGACGGGTCTAAAAAGAATTGTAGGAACACCATGGAGTGAGAGAGAAAGGAGGGAGAGATGTGTAGGAGAAATCTATTTTAACGATAAAAGAATCGGTAATTTTCATCTTTAGTTGTTAAAATCTCTAGCAAATAAGGCAGTTAGAGTAACCTCCCTTGACTTTCACTTTGAACCAAGCCGGTAGCTATTTTGAAAGTCTCTGTGCGAAATAAACAAATCTTAGAAACTTTTCGAAAACAATACAACTGCATGCTTTAACACAAAGAAATATCATAAAATGTGTTCTTAATAACAATTAAGTTCATTTCAGATAATGATCACGCACAATTTTATGCTAGGAATTTTAACAACTAAAGGTGAAAATTACCAAAGAATCTAAGAATTCGCGCATTATCATATTCGTTTTATAAATACTTGATGGAAATGGAGCCGTCGTAAGAAATGGATACTAGTTCAAATCCTAGACGAGGCTGTTTACATTTCACATAGTGCTAATACCATTGGAAAAGGTATGAATCTAACTATTCTCCCTAGTTAAGTATTAGAACAGACTGTATAATACTAGTAGGCAATGCTCTATCGACTTAAATAATATATCTACTAAAAATTCATGAGTTTATAATACAAAAACGGAGAGTAATAAAACCTGTGTGAATAGTTAAAGTTATTAGTAATTTGTTTTGTATTATTCAGCTTGGAAGTTAACCTCGTATCCCGTTGCCTGGCAACCAAATAATTTTACTTACAACAAAATACCTGACTATATCACTGGGAAGAACACATGGTACACCGAAATTCAAATAAAGAAAGGAAAATAAATTGAATTAAAATAATTTTACAAACGATAATGTGAGTTCGAATCACACTGAGGGCGTGATTTTTTAAAGATTTCTGACTAATATCGACAACCCACATCTGCTACAGACACAGACACTGTAGATGTTTTAATCATTTACATGTTGTGCTTAGTTGTGGCACATAGCCAGATGTATGGAGCACCATGGCCTACTAGTATTATACGGCCCCATATGATACAGTAAGAGGCAAAAAATAACAGGCCGATTATATTTTAACTCATTCTGGGTCGCTTATAAACTTGACGCAGAAAGGAAGGTAACTTTAAAAATTTAACAGAAAATAATAAAATAATACCGCTAGAATTTATTAGTCATTATTTTAATTTAATTTTAATTCTTTTCAAAATTAAAATACGTTATTTATACTTTGTCTTTCACTAATCTACGAATTATAAACGGCTGTGATTTACCTTGTTTTTATGCTTTTCGATCACGTATACGGTCTGTTTTGCCTAAGACGCTAGTTTGGTAAGATTACTAACGCATAACTTTTTGCATTTAAATATTGATTTTTTAAAGTTTTTCGCGATAATTTGTTTACAAAAATGGTTAATCTTTTCATATTACATTTCTGAAGAAAAAAAAAGAAAACAGTTTGTGTATTTTTGTATACTTTTAACATTTTCCAGCCTAAACCTACAGATTGACTATCAGGCCAATCGGCCTGTTATTTTTTGCCTCTTAATGTATCATGTGGGGCCGTATAATATTAGTAGGCCGTGACACTATATGTAGTACCCGATCAATAAACGAACTAAAATAATTCTAGGAATACCAGGAAGTAAGAGAGAAAGTAGGAAGAGAGGAGTAGAATAAATTTATTATAATGCTAAAAGAAGCTAAGAATTCGTGCATTTTCATATTGGTTTATTTTAGGAATTGTTTTTGTTTTTGGATAGTTCTTTTTTGTTTTCAATTGGAAACATAGCGTAGTGGGATAAAGGAGTTAGGTTAAGACAGTTCTAAGTGACAGTTATCTCTAGACTGCAGGTTCAATCCTGGTCAGGGGCAGCAGTAACATAGAATGATGATTAACACAAGCTTAACACCAGCTACCCCAGCTATGATTAGCATAATGAGAACAGGATACCCCCGTGGACTGAATAAAGGGTTGGGTTCAAAGTTCCATGATGGCTCCCGATTGCGACAAGAAGGTTCCCGAGTTCGAAAAGAAGGTTCCCGAGTCCGAACGACCGAAACGTTGTACAGATAACAAAGAAGATGAGGACAAATAGTCCGAATAATACAAATAATACTTCTTTTTTTGTTGTTGTTGTTGCTTTGTTCTCTTTTTTACATCTAGAATATTTTTTTTTTAAATGTTACCCTAATCTTGTGAGTGGTATATATAGTATCCAATTGCCACTTTAACTTTTCCGTTGCAGTGGCATTAGCTATTTATCCAAAAGTGCTCAATATAAAAAAAACATAGAGCAATAATAATAATAATAATAATAATAATAATAATAATAATAATAACAATAGTAGTAGTAGAGGTAAAGAGTTAATGATTTACCATGGTTTCTATCCAAATGATTTCGTCGGGACCCTACTCTATACATAAGCAAGTCGATTAATTGCTTTTAAGAAGAAATTTTAACTTAGGAATTACATCAACTTAGTTAAGTATAGGATAGGGTCCTGATGAAATAATTTGGATTGAAACCATGGTAGACCATTAACTCTTTTCTATACTACTATTACTAATAACATTATCATTATTGCACACACACACACACACACACACACACACACACACAACACATATATATAATATATATATATATATATATATATATATATATATAATATATATAATATATATATTTATATATTATACTAAAGCTGAATGAATCAACTTTTTTCTTAAAGGTTTTTTTACTGTTTAGTTTAATGACACGAAAATTATACTAATTATTATTATGGGGAGAGGAGAGAGAAAGAGAAAGAGAGAGAGAGGAGAGAGAGAAGAGAGAGAGAGAGAGAGAGAGAGAGAGAGAGAGAGAGAGAGAGTGGAGAATTTGAAATGTCTTTCTATGTTAAATTTCACAAGCAGCAACTCGTAGCTTAAATTAGGTCAAACATACCTTTTCTTAGAGAGCTAACAAAATGGTTTTAATGTTTTGTGTCGCTGCATTTATTTATTTACTTTTTTTAAGATTTTATTCGCTTTGCTAACTCACTATTCCCTAATCTCAATTATCTACCCAGAGCTCAATGGGTGACCCAACGAGTCACGTTTTGTCTTGTATATATAATATATATATATATATATATATATATATATAAAATGGACTCTCTCGTCGATTTTCGACGCATGAGTGTTCATCCAGTGAACAACCAACACAGTGATTTGTTTATAGTGGTGAAGGCTTGTGTAGGACCATTCCACATTTTTTTGGCACAGTCGATAGGAAAGAATTGGTGCATCAAAGAATGCCACGAACCCAATCAACGACTGGCCTCAGGAATTTTGGATTCAGAGTTATCCCTCTCTTAGACTGGTTACATACCCAAGGTTAAAGAGCCCAATCTGCCCTACTATTTAACCCATAGCAGGAGGGAGAATATATGGATTCATACCTTTCTCATGGGTATTAGCGCTATGTGAAATCCCAACAGCTTCGTCTAGAAATTGAACTCGAACCGACGAGTCCATTTTCTACGACTCTAACCACTAGCCCACGCGCCTCCATATATATATATGTGTGTGTGTGTGTGTGTGTGTGTGTGTGTGTGTGTGCAGATGGTGTGCATACACTGAAAAACATACATTTTTAATACCTTTTCATTCTCGGGCCTGTAAAGCCATTTTCATTTAATAAACTAGCCAGTGCTGGTCGTATCTCTAGTAGGAAGTTAGAGATAAGCCATGAATTCCACAAGTTATCACACCTTTATATCTTAGAGACTTTTTAGCTGACTCAATAATCATTCTTCACTTAAATCACACAGGGTAAATATCTTAATATCATCCATGTTCATAAGAATGGTTTATCTTTTCCTGGGTTAAATCGAACTTAACGAACCTAAATTCCACCATCGTATGTCACCCCGTCGAAAGGGAAAAAATACTAAAAATCAGAGAATTAACCGAATTTGATAAACTTTTCAGTGTTGATATATTAATGAATAAAAGATATAATGCACCAGTTATTTTATTTAAAAACTTTTACATTTTTTCAGGTCAGTTAACTTTGAACCCCGTATCTTTGAGAATATGTGTTACGCCGCAAAGGGGTGAGATACGATGTTGAAATTTAGGTCCATTAAGTTCGATTTAACCTTTTCCTGTTATTATGTAAATTTGCAACTTCCTCAATTACACTCAGCTCTTTTTTAATTCAAGTAAATATTTCATTAAAAACGTAAACATTCTCTTTAAAATGAATTTTGCAAACAAGAACGCAAAAAATTTCAAATTTCAAATCACTTTTTTTTAAAAACAGAAATGCTGATGTATATTTTGTCTTCGCAATATTCGTTTGAAATGAAACCGAAACCAACATATGATATTTATTACCCTGAAGATTAGAGACGCATACTAAATACATATTCATTTCAAATATATTCAAATACCGTGGATCCAATAATCAAAACACGCAGTTTCAGAATATCTTACCAATTATCAATGAATCATCCTCATTTTCTTATTTTTCATTCTTACTCATTTTTCGACATTCAAGGGTGAGTAAAAAAGTAGGGTCCGAATAGAGGCAAACATTATTCCAGTGACGAGAAAATGAAATCTGTAGTTAAGAAGTGGCTCAAAGAACAGTCAACAGAATATTACGGAGTAGGGATACATATTCTCATTCGAAGGTGAAACATTGCTATTGAGAGAAACGGTGACTATGTGGAGAAGTATGGATGTGATCCACAAAGGATCAGCTTTATTTTGATCTACGATACATGTTCCAGTGTTGGTAATTATACCTGTCCTAAACAAAATAACATTACTTTTTAATTCACCCTCCTATATATTGTTGGACTATCGGTGGTTGTGGGTTTATGCAATTCTCACATCAACATATATATTAGAAATCCTTATAATTTTTCACTACAACTTGTTCTTATTATGTGCAAAACAAAAAGAAATCGTACCGAAAATATGCATCTTACTTAAATTTGGTTTTAAATATTATAGGAAACTGATGGATGTATGCTATAGAATATGAAGATGATAGTAATTAATCATAGATATAAATATATATTTGCGTATATCTTATACCACCGATAGTTCAACACACACACACACACACATATATATATATATATATATATATATATATATATATATGAGTAAAGTCGTCGGGGCGGCCTAAAGTCGGTATCAGCCAGTCATATCCCCTTTTCAATAGCGCTAGACCAAGGAGATTGTTTTAGCATCTGAAGCGGAGCGCCACATCTACCATCAGCTCCTTACTTTACCGCACAGATCCCTGTGCTACTCATACGGTATCGAACTAGGAACCTTGTGGTTTCTAGCCAAACGCTCTACCGACTGAGCTGTGTTTATTTTATCTTATTCTAATTATTGTTGTTATTATTATTATTAGCGTTATTATCATTGTTAATGACCCTAGCAAAAAAATTAAACTCATTGTGTACTATAAAAAAATTAAAACTTCAAACTTAATCATCAACAATAATTCCTCCCCCTCAATTGAACCGTTACAACAAAAAGAACAATGTAGTATATCAATTTAAATGCCCATTGGAAGAATCTATCTCCGATAACAATATATACATCGGTGTAATGACAACAACCCTTTCCAGGCGTCTAACGATGCACCTTTCAGAGACTAGCTCAGTAGCCAAACATTTAAAAACACATTCTTGTCCCACTACTAAATTCCGTAAAATACTCAATGACAACACAACCATTTTAGAAAAAGAAACATGTAAACAAAGACTAAAGATTTTAGAAGCCCTGCATATTAGATATAAAAATCCTAAACTAAAAAAAATAAACTTCGATAATAGTACTAATGTTCTAAAATGCCTGTAGCTACATTAACAATTTATACAATAATAATAATAATAATAATAATAATAATAATAGTGGAAACAATGATAATGATAACAATGATAAAAACATTAATAATTATAACAACAACAATAATTAGAATAGAATAGACCACTCTCCTGTATGGTGGCTTTCAACTGTCCCTTCAAGTGGGATAGTTCCAACCATAGACATTGATAAAAAAATTGTTTTTTTAATTGGACTCTCTCGTCGATTATCGACGCATGAGTGTTCATCCAATGAACAACCAATGTTTTGTTTATAGTGGTGAAGGCTTGTGTAGGACCATTCCACACAGTCGATAGGAAAGAATTGGTGCATCAAGGAATGCCACGAACCCAATCAACGATTGACCTCAGGAATTTTGAATTCAGAGTTATCCCTCTCCTAGACTGGTTACCTACCCAAGGTTAAAGAGCCCAGTCTGCCTTACTATTTAACCCATAGCTGGAGGGAGAATATATGGATTCATACCTTTCCCAAGGGTATTAGTGCTATGTGAAATCCCAACAGCTTTTTCAAGGAATTGAACTCGAAACGACGAGTTCATTTTCCACGACTCTAACCACTAGCCCACACGCCTCCATCAAACCACTAGCCCACGCTATGTCTATGGTTGGAACTATCCCACTTGAATAGACAGTAGAAAGCCAGCATACAGGAGAGTGCTCAATATCTAGGATAGAGCGTTAATAAATAAATAAATAAGAAGTATATATTTTTAGCATATATTTATTTGTATGGAAATAAGTCTGCTACAATTAGTTTCATGCTATCCAAACTTGATTGTTTAAGCGGAGCAATCGTCGGGCAGCAAATCTTTTTGACAATTATGAATATGATCAAATGTCTTGTGCGTTTGTGTAACTATATGCATGCGTCATTTCATTCATATATATATATATATATATATGTGAAAATAAAATGGAAATTAATCCGACAGTATGAATAAGATATAATGAAAAAACAAACGATGTTTACAACTGAAATAGGCTCATCAGAAGAGAAAGTGTACAAACCGTTTCGGGGCCCAATTCTCTTGACGGTTTAAAAAGCAACACTCGGCCCATCCTCAACTAAACCGTCAAGAGAATTGGACCCCGAAACGGTTTGCACACTTTCTCTTCTGATGAGCCTATTTCAGTTGTAAACATCGTTTGTTTTTTCATTATATCTTATATATATATATATATATATATATATATATATATATATATAAATATTCTTGGCATAGATTTTGAGGATTGGGAAAGGACGGCTAAGAATCGTTTAGCGTTGAGGAGATTCGTTTATAGTGGCTGTAGAAGGTATGAGGCAATGTAGCTCAAACACTCCATCCTGAAGCGGGCTCTATGGGGTGGCACAAGACGGGGGTCCTGGATACATTTCCTACATTCAAACCTGGCCAAATATGTAGTATTTGTGGCAGGGCTTGCCTGTCACGAGCCGGTCTCTTGAGTCATATGCTTTCCCATGATGACAGTCGACTACAGGAAAACAACGTATGTTTACGAGTGAAAGCTGGGGGTCTCAAGTGTCTTTTATGCGACAGGACGTGTAAAAACCAAGCTGAACTTCTGATCCTCTAGCTTGCTCACAACCGAACTTATATATATATATATATATATATATATATATATAGGTCATCCGCAGACACGTGTTTCGACTTATCAAGTCTCCTCAGTGTGGCTAGACATTTTGTAAGCTACCTATATATATATATATATACCTATATATATATATATATATAGGTATTTACTATACGTCCACTTATACTAATAGTAGTTTCATTGACGTTCGCTATGTACCGGCGGCCGAACAGTCTCTGACTATGCCTGTGAAGTCCCGGTTTCGATTCCTGTCGGAGGGGAGTCGTTAGTATACATCGCTGAAGAGACTTAATAAAGTCGAAACAGTCTGTACGGCGTTCTGCATAGCGAGCCATCCTTTGCGGATCTCTTGTCAAGATATTTTCTATAATTATCGAATTTATACGATACATGCATTATAATTGCCTTCAAGCAAAAAAAAAATATAAATAATAATTTATTCAACAATGCTTCTATAAACAAACAAACATCCAAATCTATATATATATATATATATATATATATATATATATATAAGGTGTGTAAAAAAGTATCGCGATTTTTTGTACTTTTTGACACACCTTGTATTCTGAAAAAAAAACTAACGTTCCATTCATTAATTTTTTTCTGTATACAAGGTGTGTCAAAAAAGTACCAAGTTTAAAGCTGTAAAAATAAAGAATGAATGGAACGTTATTTTGTCAGAATACAAGGTGTGTCAAAAGTACAAACAATCTCGATACTTTTTTGACACACCTTATATACTTATATATATATGTGAGTGAGTGAGTGTGTGTGTGCGTGTATGTGCGTGTGTGACTCATAAACAAATCATTAAAAAAGCAATATTAACCTTTATTTCTTGGTGCTAGTATCTAATTAAACCATGGAATTTTCTTGCGTTTAGCTAGTAATAAAAAAAAAGAATCGAATGGACCAAAAATAACGACGAAAGAGAAAATATAAGTTTCGAGAGAAATAGGCCAATCTTCTTCATAAAGAAATCATTATTGCAATAGGAATTTACAGAGTCCACCATTCTGCTCTAGTTCTTGCTCGATTTGGCGCCCAAATCATGCTTCCACTAGTGACGTAATTAGCGCGCGAATTTTCCGTTCCCAGATTCGCTTAATGCAACCGACATCACCTGTCAATTATTGCTTCGTTTCTATAATTCGGCATTCTGGCCAATTAGCCTGCGTTTTCGGCTTCATTTCAGCAATTAGTTTCATTTCCTCTTTTTTTCTTTCTTTATTTCTTTCTTTATTTTCTTTCTTTTTCTTCTTATTTATTTATATATTTTTGTACATGTCCTTCTTTCTTTCTGTCTGTCTTTCTTTTCTTTTTTCTTTTTCTTTAACCACTCTTGAACGTCCTATTCTTTCCTTCCCGCTAATTGCTTAATTTCCATTTTATTTTTCATTTCTTTGTTGTTGTTTTTAATTATTTCTTTTTATTTATTCTGTAACTAGCACAGTACCCGTCAAAAATGACAATTATTTACCTCTAGGTCTGAATTTTTGAGATGCGGCTTGATAATTTGTATTATTTGGATTTTCATACAATTGTCCTCATTGTTTATTGTTATAAACACAACGTTTCGACCGATATGCCCTCCTTTTTCTTCCTACATTCGATTACGGCATGAAGACTCCCAAGTCCGACAAGGAGGTTGCCGAGTTCGAAGACAAGGTTCCCAAGTTCGAGATGGTTCCCAAATTCGACAAGAAACACCTGAAGTAAGCAGGGGACACAGGGGGGCACATCGGACGATTGTGTAAATAAAATTAAAGAAAAAAAATCCAAATAATGCAAATTTACGTATATGCCTGAATTTTTTTAGATACGGCTTGATAATTTTTATATTTACATTTTTCGGACTGTTCTCCTCATCTTTATTTTTATATACACTTTGCTTGAGACGATGTACCCTCCACCCTTATTGAAATGCTTAGAAACACCTGAAGAAGACTGGTCGAAACGTTACGTATATAACAATAATGTTTGTATTTCACATAGTGATAATTCCCTTGGGAAAGGTACACATCCAACTACCCTCCCTCCAGTTGTGGGTAAATAGTAGAAATTAAAATATTTTCTCATCTATGTTTTTTTTTGGGGGGGGGGGGTATAATCTCTGTGTCTTGCGGGTTTTACAAACTTTCTGATAATCTGGGATAAAGGGTATGAACATTATCCTTCAAGTCTATCTCGATTTTTCTGTTTTCTCTAGAATTTCATGTCAGAAATTAAAAACTGTAAGGAAATCCGCTAGAAAAATCCGTTTTACGGAGATTCGTAAAAACACGTCGTACCTCTATGAAGAAATGCTCTGGGGGACGAAAAAAAAGAGAGAAGAAGAAAAACGAAAAAAGAAAATGACGAGAGCTTGGCCCTGGATATTCCAACCCTGCATCAGTACCTCCATTATTAGACTAAAAACAAAAGGGTCGGAGTAGTCCCATGCAATAATGGTTGAGGGGGGCTAGAATGTTTTTTTACTTTGCCTATAAGTAAAAGTAAAGTCGTCGGGGCGACCTAATGTCGGTATCAGCCAGACAGCGAGGGAGTCTGTCCCCTTTTCAATAGCGCTAGACCAAGGAGATTATTTTAGTATCTGAGGTGGAGCGCCACACCTACCATCAGCTCCTCACTTTACCACACAGATCCCTGTGCTACTCATACGCTGAGTTGACGAGGGCCGGTATCGAACTAGGAACCTTGTGGTTTCTAGCCGAACGCTCTACCGACTGGGCTAGTGACTCTTTTTTTCCTTCCTTCTTTTCATTTCTATTTTTCTTTTCGTTTTTGCTTTTTTTTTTTGTTGTTCTTTCTTTCTTTCTTTTCGCCCTGTCGACTGGGGCGTTAGAATACACCGACTGCACCTCTGCAGGGGTAAGACTCCCCAATGGGGCCACCGGTTGCCCGTGATGCTTAAGAACGGAATCCTTGTGGATGAGCAGTCCATGATATGCAACACTCCACTTTGGCCCTTACTTGGGCTAGTCGGAGAGCGTCTCCTCCGATCAATCGGCTGGGCACCTATATGACTGTCCCGACCCTTTTGCTCTTATGGCAAGACCCAATCCTTTTTATCATATGGATGCTAGGAGGAGATGGCTGTGGGTCTTCATGTCCTGGGAATGACGTTAAACTCTATCTGATGGTGAGGTTTTAGTTCTGGAGGTCTGGAGAATATCGAGCACCCCTTCATCACCATTACTCCCAGGTCCACTCGGACCCGGAGTGGTAGTATCTGTTATGGTCCCATCTATGGGTTAAATAGAAAAATGTGTTTATAAAAAAAATTGAGTATCCATTAAGAATGAATTCTATTTCAAAACTTTAAATGACCCACTGAGGTTGATATGCCGTAAAACAAACCAAACGAAACCAAATCAAATCTTTTTTTCTTTCTATATTTATTCATTTATTTGTTTATTTCTTTCTTCCAACATTAACATTTAAATTAACGAATATTATTTAATTCTTCATCATTTTACAGCTGTTTTTTCTTTCTTTTCTTTCTTCTAATTTCTTTTTTCTACTGTTTATTTATTTCTTTTTTCAGTCTTAATTTCATTTATTTTCTCAACCATCATTGTTTTACTTTTCTACACGTTTGTATCCATTAATTTTTGTACATTAATTCTATTATATTAACTAGCAAATATATGCACCCTCCGGGTGCAAGTATTTAAGTTTTAATATAACAAAATATCATGTTAAATTAGAAAGGCTAATGAAACTGAATAAAAATTCAGATAAAAATATTTGGAACAGAGGGGGTATAATCGGAAAATAGAACAACTTTGAAACTAACTGTTCCACCATTTTCCCTTACTCCCGTCTTTCAGTGGTAAATTTCCCTAATTTAACTATTTAGTTCAAATAGGAAGTAAAGAATAAAATTACAGTTATTTCTTTATGTTAATAGATTTCTGTTAAGATTTATCCCCGAGATTTTTGCTCATATTTATTAAGATAATTAGAAATCAATAATACTAAGCATATATTTATTAAAATCAATTTTTTTAAGATCAATATGCAAATTAGCCTTCCCATTCACACTGTAAACCGCTATTTCGTTGAATATATAAATATAATTGCATGTTATTAGTATGTAGATATTGTTAACAGTCTTAATGATGTAAAACAATTTTACTAATAATTGAGGTATAAATAAAAAATAAAATCATGGAGAATGTGATGTAAATAACAAAGGGAATTGTGAATTGAATAGTAATATAGTTTCGGTTACAGACATACAAACCCACAATCTCCATTATAATAAGATTATTTGGTCCTTGCTGATTTTAACCAACACCCACAAGATATTGTTTCTTCATCTATTGTTTCCTGTTTCATTTCTTTGGTAGTTTTTGGTTTTGTTATTTTTCTATTTATTTATTTTTATTTAATTTTAATTTAATTTTTTTATTTACTTTTTATTTATTCGTTTATCTTTTTATCTATTTATTCATTTTATTTTTTATATACCTATTTTTCATTTTTATTTTTATTTATTTATTCATTTATTTTTTATATATCTTTTTATTTATTTATTCATTTCATTATTCGTTTACTTATTTCTCTCTCCTCCTCTCCACCAACTATTTTACTTCATCTATTCGTGTTTCATTTCTTTTTTTGTTTTTTTTATTGTTTTGCTCTCTCTCTCTCTCTCTCTCTCTCTCTCTCTCTCTCTCTCTCTCTCTCTCTCTCTCTCTTTCCCTCTCTCTCTGAATCTTTTACTTCATCTATTCGTGTTTCATTTCTTTTGTATTTTTTTGTTTTTTTTATTGGTTTGCTCTCTCTCTCTCTCTCTCTCTCTCTCTCTCTCTCTCTCTCTCTCTCTCTCTCTCTCTCTCTCTCTCTCTCTCTCTAAATCCTTTACTTCATCTATTTGTGTTTCATTTCTTTTGTAGTTATTTATTTTGTTCTTTTTGTTTATTGTTTATTGTTCTCTCTCTCTCTCTCTCTCTCTCTCTCTCTCTCTCTCTCTCTCTCTCTCTCTCTCTCTCTCTCTCTCATCTCCTCTCCCCACTGACCTTTTTGTTTTATTGTTTCTTTACCGAATTAAAAATATCTACTTGACATAATTAGATTGTTCATTATATGTCCGGGGCGAAAATTATTGTAAACATTAGAGTGTATCAAAAGTTTTTTCGTCTTCGGTAGGCATAATTAGATTCTGTTGCTTGTCGTTATCCTATTTTTATCAGCACTGGTTCCCCACATTTTCCAATTACCAATTAACCCTTTCAGCATCTCAATAGTAAATAAGGATTTTGTTTTACGGTTCTTATTGGCTCTTGTTTCATTTCTTACAACCTGCCCCACTCTAATGTAGTACGGATATAAGCCGCTACCTTTTGTAAACAATTTAATTTATGATATCACTATAGGTATAACGGTAAATTTTGTGTTAAAATTCCCTGAATTAATTTGTAGTACTTCTATATATATATTATATATATATATATATATATATATATATATATATATATGTGTGTGTGTGTGTGTGTGTGTGTGTGTGTGTGGTAAGGATAAAAAAAATGGACAAAAAGGAATAAATCAAAACATATTTTTTGTCCACTTTTCCTTTTTCCTTACCACATTCTGTCTGATTTACTCCAACCCTCCTATCTTCATATATATATATATATATATATATATATATATATATATATATATATAAGTTGATTGCGTATAATCTTTGTTCTTGTGAGCGCTGTTTTTTTATATCATGAAGCATGGAAAATGTGAGCAAAAACAAAAAACAGAACGAAAAAACAAACTGTTGTTCTGTCCCTGGTTCGATTTATTCCGATATTTCGGGTGACCTTCATCCTTTATCAAGGTATGATGTGTGTGGAAAAGTGAAATCAAACAAATTTCTATATATTCATATATAAAATTATATATATAAATATATATACACACATATATGTATGTGTGTTTGTGTATATATATATATATATATATATAATATATATATATATATATATATGTGTGTGTGTGTGTGTGTGTGTGTGTGTGTGTAAAAATAGAAAAACACGTAGTGTTCCAAAAGATGAATATTTCTCATTGCTGCGATCCTACTGTAAACGTCTAGCAACGGCTCTTGCACGTGTCACTTGTTTACCTTGCGTTTCTCCAATTGTTTTGAACAATCACACAACGAAAATTGTCAGTAATCAAGTGCCGTTGACTCCATGTCCACGCTACGCTAACTCGCACAAACACACACACACACACGATATATATTTTCTCACCTTCTTGTTGCTCCAGCTTTGATATTGTCCTATTCCCCTTTTACCCAATGTATACACTTTGACTTTTAAACGTTCAACCGTTTGTAGGACTTTTGAAAATGCACCGGTCAAAAGGGCCCTTGAGTTTCTCTATCTTCTTTCGCCTCATTTTAAAATTTAATTTGTTTAATTAATGATCACCAAATAAAGTATGATATTATTCAAACTTATATATATATATATATATATATATATATATATATATATATATGATACCTTTTTCAATTCAGTTCGTTTTTATTCCCATTCTTCTCCACACCCTCCCTCCGCCTTCCCGACCAATTTTTCCCTGATCCCATCTCAGTTTCCCTCAAAAGCAAACAGTTGTTGGATATTCGAACGAAGTGTTCTGATTAGCTGTCAGTCGTCGATTGTGCATCCGTCCAGCACGTCCAGTCGATCACCAACAGATATGGGGAGGAGGAGGGCGCACGCGCTTTGCAAATACCCCCCCCATCAGTACTCCAAAAAGGGAAAGATCCTGGAGAGTAGCGAAGAGATACGACTCGCAATTGTTTATGGTGACATATTCGTTTAGTTCCGGCCAGTAGAGTAAGGACATCCCGAGATGGGTTAACGCCCGCCCACCCGCGTCGGCCATATTGCATGTCCGATGAGGCCTTTTTCGCAGATCACATCTCTCCTCTCGGTTTTTGTTCCGTTCACCAGCTTTGTGAAGAGACAACGTTTACAGCATAAAAACCGAACCCGTTCAGGAAGGAAGGGAGGGTCAAAGGAGGGGGGCTTAGGATTGACTGGCCGGACTGACTGGACGGCTGGACTGACGGATTGATCGAAATGATCAGTTATGATAAGTTTTCCTCAAAGAGATATGCTTTACTGTCAGTGTTGGGTTATATCACTTGCTTTAAGCGAATTATATATATATATATAGAGAGAGAGAGAGAGAGAGAGACGCATACATATAAGTATATATGTATAAATCCATCATAAATATCATATATTATGATGGATATATATATATGTATATATGTATATACATATATGTATACACACACACATATATATGTGTGTATATATACATACATATATCCATCATAACATATAATATTCATGATGGATTTATATATATATATGTATGTTTCTATATATAATATATATACATTATTTATTATGTTAGCCGAGCGGTTAAGCTGTCCGACTGATGCTGAATCGATCGGAGTTCTATCCCGGCTCTAGGTAGCTCACAAAATGTCTAGCCAAACTGAAGATACTTGATAAGTCGAAACACGTGTCTGTGGGTGACTATATATATATATATATATTTGGGAGAATATGTGCTTTTTAATTTTAGTCAGACCTAATTTTTGAAAGTTAATTCATTTATGTTTAATTAGGCGGGATTTTAACTACTTAAATGTGAGGCTAAACAAATCGAGAAAAATCAATCTCTGAATATATATTTCGACCTATTAGGTCTCGTCAGCAGAGCTATAGATACGAGGACTGCCTAGCGTGTGACTCTATAGCTCTGCTGACGAGACCTAATAGGTCGAAATATATATTCAGGATTGATTTTTCTCGATTTGTTTAGCCTCACATTTAAGTAGTTAAAATCCCGCCTAATTAAACATAAATGAATTAACTTTCAAAAAATTAGGTCTGACTAAAATTAAAAAGCACATATTCTCCCAAATATACTGTCGGCTGAAAATAGCTAAAAGTTGTTTACATATATATATATAATATATATATATATATATATATATATATATCATAAATAATAAGATCACTCAATAATATGATCGTGGATTACAATCGGATACCATGGTTTGCATCTGGGGTAATTAAATATTTTGGCAGTTTGTTCTGAGATAGCGCTGCACTCCCATCGCATCACTTTGTGCCACGGTATGGCTTTTAACGGAGAGCAGAATACTCGGGAAAATGACAAAACCAAGAGTGGCACGGTGAGCGACATTACAATAGCATATATTTTGGTGGTGAAAAAATTATTATAAAAATGTCAGTTTGTGAAAAAATAATCTGGAAACAACTATTAAGTCCTTCATAATAGTCGAAAGAGCATCCGCTTAGGAAGGTTCCGGGTTCGATTCCGGCGTTCGCTAACTCAGTGCATGATTAACACAGCATGTGCGGTAAAGCAGTGAGCTGATAGTAGGTATGACCCTCCACCTCAGACGCAAAAACAATCTCCCTGGTCTAGCGCTAGTTAAAAGGAGGTAGACTCCATCGCTGTCCGGCTAATACCGATAATAGGCCACTCCGCTGACATTAGTTGACCACAGCGTTATTGACCCCTCAAAAACGCGCCAGTAGGATGTGAGACAGTTTTTAGTTCAGTTGCGACTAGTTACTTGATGAGAGAGGATGCCCTCTCGAGAGTCGCTTCTCACCGCGCGGTTGTTCAATAAAAGACTTAAAGAAAAACAACTGTCTTGTTGATTAATTAAAATAAGAAGACACAGATACCCAGCCCAACCAAACAAGAAGTAGAATCAACCAGGGGGAACAACCCACAGAATCAACCCTGCGGAAATGACCGACGAATTAGCAGCAGGAATAAGTAGAAAGAGAAAACAAGTAAGAACGCTTTATCTCATCATCTCCCCTTGTCTGTCTGTCTTTTGCTTGCCACTGGACCGGGTTAAAGTACAATTATTAGCGTCGATCCCAGGGGGCTTTCTCCCCAGGCAACACCTGCCCCCTTGGGGGCGGGGCTGGGTTTATTGCCCAGCGCCTGAGGCGCTCCCCTTGAGGTGGAATGCCGAGGGGATCGACGCAATTTCTATTCTTTCCCACCCATGAACTTCGGCTTGTGGGTGGGCCCACGTTAAAACGAGGCCTTGTGCCCAGTCCATACAAGTGGGGTTTGAGACAAATATTTCCCCTTGTCTGTCTGTCTGTCTGTCTGTCTGTCTCTCTCTCTCTCTCTCTCTCTCTCTCTCTCTCTCTCTCATTATATACCCGAGATGAGGGTATATAATAAGTATTTCCAGTTCTTTTTCATTTTTTGTAAAAATCTTTATATCATCCATTTACATAAAGTGGTTTATTTTTTCCTGTGAGTTAATGAATTTGTAGCCCCCTGTACATTTTCTAAATATATAATTGAGTGGCATTATTATTATTATATTATTATTATTATTATTATTATTATTATAGAAACCCGGATATGGATTCACACTCGACGTTTCTCACCCAGAACAACGAATCTGGCTCTATTTATTCTTAGAAAACGTTAATAATAAATCACCTTTTTAACAATGTCTTGCCCAGCCAATCAGAAGCTGTCATTGTAAGACATGCAAGGAGTATGGTCGGTGCGATGATAGTGAGGATTTCCATCCGTCCAGTTACTGACGGCCAACGATTCCTGTCAAAATATGGCCTCACTGAAATAAGAACAAAAAAACAAAACAAAATAGAAACAAAAAACAAACATTTCCTAAAAGAAACTAAAAAAGAATAAATAAGTAAACCCTGCAAAAAATAGGAGCAAAGAATATTAACGAAAGAGGAGAGAATATAGATATGCACTAAATTTAATCTGGTCGAGCGCAGACTCTCAGGCACCAAACGATGATCGAACTCGGTAACAAAATCTTGCAACAAAAATAAAAATACATTTAAAGTTACTTAACACTACAGGCGAAGGTACATCCATAAATCTACAGGTAAAGTAAAGTCGGTAGAGTTGTCTATTGTCAGCATCAGCCGGACAGCGAGGGAGTCTATCCCCTTGCTGGGTTAGCTCAGTCGGTAGAGCGTTCGGTTAGAAACCACAAGGTTCCTAGTTCGATACCGGCCCTCGCCAACTCAGCGTATGAGTAACACAGGGATCTGTGCAGTAAAGTAAGGAGCTGATGATAGGTGTAGCGCTCCATCTTAGACGTCAAAACAATCCTCTTGCCGGGTTAGACCAGTCGGTAGAGCATTCGGCTAGAAACCACAAGGTCCCTAGTTCGATACCGGCCCTCGCCAACTCAGCGTATGAGTAGCACAGGGACATGTGCAGTAAAGTAAGGAGCTGATGATAGGTGTAGCGCTCCATCTTAGACGCCAAAACAATCTCCTTGGTCTAGCGCTAGTGAAAAGGGCATATACTCCCTCGCTGATTGGTTGATACCGACTTTAGGCTACCCCGACGACTTTACTTACTTAGACCATATATTAACACTCCGATAATAAGCAGGTGATATGTGTCTTGACCTATTACCCTACATAGACGAGTACTTCGGCTAGTTCTGTTTGATCTTCTTCCTAGGCCTTGTAGGTGCATCTTTTCTAAAAGGCGTAATTCCTGTCGACTGCACCTCTGCAGATGGGTAAGACCCCCTCCACCATGAACAACCTTTTGGTAGTAGGTGGCGCTCTGTGATGCTTAAGGACCCTGGTGACTGAACAGTCCATGACATGCAACACTCTACTTTGGCACTTACTTAGTCTAGACGGGCGGTCGGAGAGACCCCCTCTGATCAGTCGGCTGTTCAAACCCTAGCACCTATATGATTGTCCCAACCCTATTGCCCTTATGGCAATCCCTAACATTTTTTTTCAAATATGTGCTAGAAGGCATTGGCTGAGGGTCTTGATATCCTGAGTATAAATCTGATTGGGAAATTTCAATTATGTATCCCTGGGGAATGTGGAGTACCCCTTCATCATTAAATCTCCCAGGTCTACTCTGAACCGGAGTTGTAGTAGTAGTACCTGTTAGGATACATCCATGGGTTAAATAAAAAATGGGTTTAAAATGGGTTTTAAAAAATTGACTTAAAATGAGTACCTATCAAAAATTAATCAAACAAAATATCTTCCGCATAAAATAACCCATCAAAGGTTGATATGCTGTTCAACCAACCAACCAACCAACCACCAGCCAACCAACCACTCCGATAAATAAGCAGTGATCTGTGTCTTGACCTCTTACCCTACATAGACGGGTAATTCGGCTAGTTCTCTATAACCTTCTTTCTGTGCCTTGTAGCTGCATCTTTTCAATACTGATTGTCGATGTGCATACGTTAAGTAAGTGTGTGTTTACTAGACATGCCATGGCGGCTGCTCCTCTAAAAATGGAGGCATTTCGTTTTCTGTCAATCTTTGTGAAAGAGAAGAGACCATTAAATTGATTTGCACTAAACGTTTTCATTTCGTTAAAAATTTCAAAAATAATTAAAGAGAGAAACGAAAAAATAATCCCTGTCTCAATACAATTAAGTTTTCCAAGCGTAAAATCGCCAGCAAAATATTTAAATTATTTAACTGAATAATTGGATGGTATTGATTTGTTTTTCTTTTTGTTTGCTTGCTTGTTTGTTTGTTTGTTTGTTTACTGCTATTATTATTATTATTATATTATTATTATTATTAGCTCTCGACGGAGGACTAGAAAATTGCAGACATTGTAGAAAAAAAATTGTACAGAAGAGAATAAAAAAAAAAAGAAGAAATCGAAGAGAACTTAATTTCGAAATAATGATCTGTTATAGAATTAATAATTGTTTTCTTATGGAAGTAACTGTGTTTTTTTAACACAATTCCGTTACCTTCGTTCTTCTATTGGTGACGGTGCTTATTAAATGCTTCCGAAAAAGAATCTAACATACTTCTTTCTTTCTTTCTTTCTTTTCTTTCTTTTTTTCTTTCTTTCTCTCTTTCTAAGCGGCCAAAGAGAAGATGGAAACATTCATTTCAAACCAATTATGTTTTTAATTATCATCATCATGATCAGCATCAAGTTGGTATTTGAATGAATTTTACGGCATGTCAACCATTGCTGGGTTATTTTATGCCGAAGATTTTGTTTTAATCATTCTTGATGGGTACCAATTTTTTAAACTCAATT
>CM042144.1:73845781-73863281 GCA_023376005.1 Doryteuthis pealeii | reverse complement strand
ATATATATATATATATATATATTATATACATATATATATATATAAATATGTGATATGGCAGGTGGCCAATACAGATGTTTTCTCGTGGTGTGTTGTTTCACGTCTTGTTTAATATTGTACACAGCATTTCTGCAAGTCTATATATATTATATATATATATATATATATACTATATATATATATATAAGTATACTATATTATTTAGTTCTTGTAATTTTTTTTTGGTTTATTTTTAGGCAAAATATATATATTATTATGTAGTAGTTCATGTATACAGTCGTTATAAATTGTAGTGGTTTTTTAACCTATGTTATTATTTAGTGTGTTTTATGTGTTCATAACAATTAATATCTGCAGGTTAACTTCATTTTAAGTCTTGGTGAGATCATTTTTTGGATTTCAATGAGTTCATTTACGGTTTATGTATCTAAGTTTCTTTTTTTACATACTCATTCCTGATACTTGTGTGCTATAACTAAGCACATACTATTATATGGATTATATTTAAGTGTCAGCCATTACTTATACTGTTATTACTTGATACGTCTGATTGAGCAGATATAGGGCGGTTAATAGTCATACCTTAGAATCAGCAAATAATGCAGTCATATCTATAATAGATAGAATCGGCGAAAAAAAAATTTAAAACATCATATCTGAGTCGCTTTTGTGCGTTTCCTTTGTCGTTATTTTTCTTTTTTGTTGATAGTCAATGTATTTTTTTTTGTCTCAGTTTTTTGGCACTAGGTAAGTGTGTCTTGCGGAAACGATTAGGCGCTACTAAAGTGATTGCGGCACATGTACACTAGAAGATTGATCTTTCGTATAATGTATAGCGTGCGAATGTCACGAGATTGTTGGTGTCCATTGAATGGAGAAATGACACGCAAGGTTTAGCTTATAGAAGATGAGAACTATGTATGCAGGGGAGGTGGGCCAAAAGGTAGATGATTGTATCCATTAAATTTGGGTGGGAAAAAAAGAAGGTCAGGTGAGTTGAAAAATATAAGCTACTGAACAACGCAGTATGGCTTACTTGACATAAGAAGAAGTAAAGAAGCGACATATAAAGGGAAAGAATTGACGAGAAAAAAGTGAACTAGTGAAAAGAAGAAAGAAAGAACTGAAGAAATGAATTGCGATGTTAAGATGGCTACGGAAAGATAAGAAAGAAAGAAATGAAAGAAATAAAAAGTAAATTATGTGCGATGAATAAGTAGAGGCTACTTAGAAATGAAAAGAAAGAAAGAAGAAAAAAGAAGAATTGTCGAAATGAAAATAGTGAAACTCTAGTGAAAAGTAGAGGAGTAGTAGATAGAAGAGTAATTGCGATTGTAAAAGGTATGAGGCTATTGGACAGTTCAAGTCAAAGGAATGAAAGAGAAGGGAAAAAACGAAAGAAAGAAATACGCGATGCAACAAGTGACTAAGTGGAAAGAAAGGAAGAAGAAAGCAAAGAATTCGCGATGAAAAGAGAGGCTATTGGAAAGAAAGGAAAAAAAGAAAGAAAGAAAAAATTGCCGATGAAAAGTGAGACTAGTGGAAAGAAAGAAAGCAAAGAAAGAAGAAAGAAAGAAAGAAAGAAAAAGAATTGCGAGTACAACGAAAGCGCTAACCTAGAGCCCAACTCCCCCCACCATCTGTACTAAGAAAGAAAGAAAGACAGAGATAATTAAAGTATTGTGATGAAAAAGAGAGAGTTATCTATATGGAGGACAGAGTAAGTGATAGAAATGAAAGATTAGTAGACGAAATAATCGAGCGCGATTACATCGTGAGACTCACTTCTCAGTGAGATTACAAGTATAGGGTAGAGTTTAGAACGTAAGAATTTTTTCGTATACGAATTTGTCTGTTTGGTTCTATGTGCGGATGAGAGAGCCTCAGCTTGTAAATATATATAAAGAAGAAAGAAAGAGCAAAAAAGGATTAAGAAAGAATTGCGATGAAAAGAGAGACTAGTGGAAAGAAATAAAAAATGAGAGGAAACTTAGACAAAAGTAAGAATCATTAGAGAAGAATAGTACATATGATATAACACGAATATATAGAACCAGAAAGAGAGTACCTCAGAAGTAAGGGAAGACAATTGCGAATGTAACAGATGAGATCTATAGCGTGAAGGAGAAAGACAAGAAAAGGATAGGACGATGCAGTTCGCAGGTTAGTGGTAGAAAAGAGAAGAGATTATTATGTTCTCCATCGGATGTTCAGAGACATGAAATATGCAGACTCCACGAAGAGAACAAACAATATACAGAAGTAGAAAGAGTAGAAATAAGAAAGAAAGAAAGAAAGATATTATATTAAGTGTACGAGAAGACAGAGAGGCTATCAGCAAGACCCTGAGTTGAGCGATGAAAATAGGAGAAATATACAGAAGTCAGAAAGAAAGAAAGAAAGAAGTGCATGAGAGAGGGATGATATTAGAAGAAGAAAAGAAGAAAGAAAGAAAAAAAAAAAAAGATAGAATAGATTTAGGCACGCGGCGCGAGTGAGATGAGAGAACTGCGCGGTGGAGCAGAAGATGGATAGAAGTTACGCAAGCACTACCAGGAACAGATATCAGAGAGAGAATCAAAGATATGGGGGCTCAATTAATATATGGATGAGATGGAGATCGAAGAAATTTAGTAATGTATGTTGAGAGTAGACATAAGAATTAATGAAGCTGATGTTAAAGATATGAAGATGAGAGATAATGAATGAAGAAGAATAGATACGAAAGGAGAAATTCATGGAATATGTAAAATCTACGGATGATATTCTACAAAAAAGGATAGAATGGAGAATAGATAATAAAAGAGTAGCGAGATTACGTTAATAATGACATAGAAAAACAACAAAGAAAGAAGAGAAAGTATAAAGAGAAAAGAGGAAAATTCCTGAAGAATGGAATGGTTATACGCCAAAAGAACATCTAGAAAAAAACAACGAAAAGATATTATCCTCAAGAAAAAAAAATCGAATATTAAATTCCAACTCTAAATTCAAATCTAATACAAAACACAAAAAATGTATTTCATATATATATAATATATATAATATATATATATATATATAATATATATATATATAATACACATATATGTACATATATATATACATATATAGTTGTCATATATATATACATACATAGATTATATAGATTATAGTGTATATATATAGCATACACATAAAATACATATATATTAACATATACATATATATACATATACATATATATACATGTTTATATTCATATTACAATAATATATGCATATACATATATATACATATATGCATATGTATATAGATTATAGTATATTATATACATATACATATACTAAATACATATATATACATATACAATATATATACATATATATATATATATATACATATATATATATTATACATTAATATATACATATATATATATATACATATATTCATATACATATATATATACATATATACATATATATTATATTATACATATATATATATATGTATATATATACATATATATATATATATGTGTGTGTGTGTGTGTGTGTGTGTGTGTAATTGAACCATGATCTGCATATATATAAAACTTTGTAAACACTATAAACTAATAAAATTTCGTCTGAGAATTTTCGTAATTGTATAATATCAGAATAATAGTGGCACCGATGACAATTTAAAAACTACATACAGTTTCCAGATATTTCAAAGACTAATTCCAATAAACAGATCCTCCAAACAAAATAGAAGCAATTTAGTCTATAGCATTGAATACATATTGAAATGCGAATACGTGGTTGGTAAATGAACAGAACGATATCTATTTTTCTTTCTCTTTTTGTTTGTTTGTTTATTGATTTTAACGGTATATCAACCCGTCTGGGGTTATACCATGCCTTACAGTTAGGAAATGATACATATCGTGTATTTATATATATACTTTTTAGTAATTGGTTATAACAATGTGTTAGCATTATTGGGGATTATGTTGTATGGTATTGATTTATTTCATGCCTAAATTCTATGGTATAATTTTATTTCCCTAAAAAAAGAGAGTATATCTTTCATGTTGACGTTTTCAAACAGATCTTTCATATTGTTTGCTTTAAAATAACGGTTTCTGATGTGATCTAAAAGCTTACATTCCATGAATAAGTGTTTAACTGTCAAAGGCATTTGACATGTTCCACATTATGGTTGTTGTTCTTGTTTGAATATATAGGTGTGCTTAGTCTTGTATGACCAATGTGTAATCGGGACACAATAACTTGTTCCTTTCTAGACTTCCTTAAAGTTGGTCTCCAGCCTCCAAAAGTGGGTTTGATTAGGAAGAGTTTATTGTGGATGTTGTTATTCCAGTGTTGTTGTCATTTTGTATGAAGGAATTTATTAAGTTTAGGTTTCAAATCAGTATATGGTATCTTCATATTGTCGGGGATCAAATCTAGAGCCGATTTGTTTGTTTGTTTGTCGTTTACAGTAACTAAAACAGAATCCTCGTGTGAATAGATATAATTTCCTAATATATAGGAAGGCCACAAAACGGTGCACATTCTCTCCTGATGACCCCAAAACCAAATACATAACAAATCAAAAACAAACATAACAAAACAAAACAATCATGGAGTTGAACTTCTCGTTGGTTTTGCTATTTGATCGAGGAGCATTCTACAGTCCGCTCGCTTTTTGGTGAGTTTCAGTTTTCATCTAGTAACTTTCTTCTTCAGAATGTGCTATAGGGTATAGGGCCGGGTTAGCTCAGTCGGTAGAGCATTCGGCTAGAAACCACAAGGTTCCTAGTTCGTTACCTGTCCTCGTCAACTCAGCGTATGAGTAGCACAGGGATCTGTGCGGTAAAGTAAGGAGCTGACGGTAGGTGTGGCGCTCCAACTCAGATGCTAAAACAATCTCCTTGGTCTAGCACTATTGAAAAGGGGATAGACTCCATCGCTGACTGGCTGATACCGACTTTAGGCCGCCCTGTCGACTTTACTTTACTTACTTATATCGGGTACAAAAATATCGCGCGTGCGAGATAGAGAGAGAGAGAGAGAGAGAGAGTGCGAGAGAGAGAGAAGGAGGGGGTAAGGAGAGATGATGGTGAGTTCTATGCTTCTTCTTAATTGTTCCGGGCATCTTCCTTTTGGCTGTTTCTGTGGGTTGATTTCCTCTTTCTGTTCGGGCTGGGTGTCTGCTCATCTCTTGTTGATTAATTAACAAAAACTTGTTGTTTTTCTATTTTCTTTATTAAAAAAAAAAACAACCCTAGCCCAAAAACTACGCTTGTGAGAAGCGGCATCTTGCAAGAACGTCTTCTCTCAGTGACTCGATGGCCGCTTCTCACAAAAATCTTATTCCTATCTCAGGAGTTCCATTCGTTCGTTTCGGGGGGTCAAGTAGAGGGAGGTTACCACATGTTAATCTATAACGGTAACGGTACATTTCCATCCACCCCCGCTATTTGAATCTTCAACGATTCAATTTAGATATATCTACACCTCTTACATAATTCATGGGCTACTCATGAATTATGTAACAGGTGCTTCAAAAAAGGTGTTAACAATTCTATGGAATTCACTTTATGATATTATGATTTTAAAGTCACTACCTGTCTACCAACCCACCCAACACATTATTGGAATCTTCTAGCAAATATTGGATAAAAAGGGGTTGGGGATTTGCCATAAGAGCAAAGGAGTCGGGACAATCATATATGTGCTATGGCTTGATGTGACCAGCTGACAGATCTGAGGGGGCCTCTCCGATCACCCGTCTCAACTACGTAAGTTCCAAAGTGGAGTACTGCATATCTTGGACTATTCAGCCACACATAATTTCGTCATTAAGGATCACGAGTCACCGTTCATGACCAACAGTTGGTCCCATTGGGTAGGGGGATACTTTTCTGCAGAGGTGCAGTCGGTGTATTCTACTGCACAAGCCTACAGGGCGGGCATTGGTAGACTATGTAATATCAGTTCTGCTTTTCTAGAAAAGATACTTCCAAAAAGATATAACTGGCATTCGGGCCCTGTGTCCAGTGGCTTCAGCCATTGGACCGGTAAAATATTTAATATCAGCGTGATCCTAGGGGACCAAGGCAATAAAATTATCATTTTTTTCTTTTTTTAGAGTGGGGTGTTATTTCCTGAAGATCAGAGCCTCTAAAAACGCCATTAAATAGTTTACAAAGAACTGCTTCGTTGAACATAACTAATAAAGCAAACATTTTATGTCAGCAATTTATAAAATTAATAATTTAAAAGAATATTAGGATAGCAGAAAATAGCAGAAAAAAAACATAAACATTTAAAGAAAATTTTATTTTAATTATAAACGAAATATATTTAACAACAAACGAAATAAATACGGATTGTTATTTTGTTTTTTTCATACAGCAACGGGTCTTCAGCCCCTGTGTCCATGGCCTCGGTAAGATATATAATATCAGCGCGTGATCCCAGATCGGAATCTCCCTAGGCAACACCTGACCCCTGATTTAAAGGGGTAGGGGGTGATTTTATTGCCCCTGTGCTGAGGCGCCACAATAGAGAAATGCCGACGAAAAGATACAATTTTTAGCACTGGCCACGCATGAGTTTCGCTTCGTGCGTGTCTCTCCACGTTAATCGATCCTTGTGTTTAACTGACATGGTGGGATGTCAGGAAATAACTACTTCCATAAAGGTGTTGGGCGTTCCATCCGTGTTTACAAAATAAATTTAACACCCTTGATTGAAAGAATTTACCAAAAATCAGTGAATTATTCGATTTTAATGAAATTTTCAGTATTGATTTATGAATGAATTTCATAATGCATTCGTTATTCTATTTCAAAACTTTCTGATTTAATTAGGTATGTCTGTTATGATGAATTAATATATAAAATTCCTTTAGAATATGAGCAGTATGATGTTAAGTTTAAAATGTCATATTATCAGATTCTAAAAACATTTTTTAATAACTACTTTACTTTAGTATCAATCGCTAATTTTTTTGTCGAAAATGTATTGGAAATTTTAGCGCCCCCCCCCCTTTTTAAACGGAACTAATATTGATGTATAATTTTTTTCTTTTGTAAGATAATAGCTAATTAAATAATTACCCGAAATGAGAAAAAATCTCCAAAATTTAGTTTTTTAGTTTTTATTTTGCGATTTTCGGAACTTATTTACAACCAGAGCAGGTTCCTTAAAAAACGTTTCTTCTATTCACACCTTTGGTCTTTTGTCTTTTTATTTATGCAGAAAAAAGTATCAATTATATTTTGCGATATTTTGCGCCCCAAAAAGAAGGGAGGATGTCAAAGTTATGTGACCTGAAAAAGATCTGAAAGTATTGAAATAAAATAACTGATGCATTATAAAATTCATTCATTGATAAATAAATCAACACTGAAAGTTTTATTAAAATCGGATAATTCCTTGATTTTTGGTAAAAAAATTTCAAAACATGTATTTTTCGACAAATTGAGTAAACCTAGTAGATACATATCTGTCCATCTCGATCTGTTCCTTCCTATCTATCTATCTATCTATCTATCTATCTATCTATATTTCTATCTATATATCTCAGTCTGTTGATATCTATCTATATTTCTCAGTTTGTTCATATCTCTCTCTCTCTCTCTCTCTCTCTCTCTCTCTCTCTCCTCTCTCTCTCTCTCTCTCTCTCTCTCTCTCTCTCTCTTGTTCTTAACCGACCGCACTTTCCCTCTTGTTTCCATAATATCATCGACCAGCCGCCCACCCTAGCCTTTTATGTCTAGCCTATCACTATCTACTCCTCAACCCCCCTCTCTCTCCTCTCTCTCTCTCTCCTCTCTCTCTCTCTCTCTCAAATGATATTTCTATTCTCTCTTTTGTTCTTGGCCGACCGCATTTCCCGTCTTGTTTCCTTAATATCATCATCGACAACCACCACCACCACCACCCCCACCCCGGCCTTCATTCTGTCACTCTCCACCCGCCGCCGCCGCCGCCGCCATAGCCTCCATCTTTAATAAAACACACACATCGCCACCTGCACCACTCACTCGGACCTCTACGCACCTATCTACTCCAAGTTGTGCGAAAGACTTCAGACGCCATAGCGTTCCGAGATTATCCAGCACGGTTTTTGATCACGGCTGCATCGGGCGAGCTCTTGTGAATGAGTGTAACGCCAGAATAGGATTCCGACCAAAGTAACGGCGGTGTCGTCGGGGGGGGGAGATGTAGGGATGAGGGGGAGAGAGAAGGAGGCTGGAAGTGGCGAAGAACGAGAAAGTTGGGAGTGATCCTGACGGCCGGCGAGATGGGAAGTTACCAGCGGCAAATAGCTTGATGGAACAGGGAAAGGAGGGGAAACGTATAGAGAAAGAAAGAAGAAAGAAAGAAGAAAAAATTATAATGATAGGAGCAAAAGAAAGAAAGAACGAAAGAAAGAAAGAGAAAAAAAATATAATAACGGGGAGCAAAGAAAAGAAAGAAAAAGAAAGAAAGAAAAAGAAAGAGAGAAGTGCAAAGAGGAAAAAGAGGCTACTGGAAAAAAAGAAAAAAAAGAAAGAAAGAAAGATGGAAGGAAAGAAAGAGAGCAATATGTTTATAAAGAAGAGAGGCTATAAGAAAGAAAGAAAGAAAGAAAGAAAGAAAGAAAGAAAGAAAGAAAGAAAGAAAAGAAAAGAAAGAAATAAATAAAGAAAGAAGTGCAAGGAGGAAAGAGGCTATTAGAAAGAAAGAAAGAAAGAAAGAAAGAAAGAAAGAAAGAAAGAAAGAAAGATTAAGTGCAAAGGGAAGTGAGACTACAGGAAAAGAAAGAAAGAAAGAAAGAAAGAAAGAAGTTTTAAAAAGAAGAGAGACTCTTGGATAGAAAGAAAGAAAGAAAGAAAGAAAGAAAGAAAGAAAAGAAAAGAAAGAAAGAAAGAAGTGCAAGGAGAAAAGAGACTATTAGAAAGAAGAAAGAAAGAAAGAAAGAAAGAAAGAAAGAAAAAATATATTAAGTGCAAAGGGAAGTGAGACTACTGGAAAAGAAAGAAAGAAAGAAGTCCAAGGAGTAGAGAGACTATTGGAAAGAAAGAAAGAAAGAAAGAAAGAAAGAAAGAAAGAAAGAAAGGGGAGGGTAATATGGATGGGTTGATAGAAGAAAGAAAGGAAGAAAGGTTGAAAGAAGCGAAATGTAAAAAGAAGAGAGAAAAAAGACAATGCATCTAAAAATAGACAAGAATAAAACAAACAAAACAAAAAAAGAGGCGGGAATGTTTTTAGCCACACTTAAAATTCTACGTTTCTACATTCTTCATACTTTGCAGAGAGGCACGCAATTCCACTGCAGTTGTAGTTGTTGTAGCCGGTTGGCTGGCGGGAAATGGAGGAGGAGGGGAGGGGGTTAAAGATAGATTTGCTTTTTACTGTTGGTTTTAGCCTTTTCCTGCCTATTTTCATCATCGTGTGCCGGTTATGGAGTCGGGACATGAAAGCCGAGGATGGGGGAGGGAGGGTAACTGTCGATATGCATGATGGGAAGCGTCAACTTCGCTTTTCCAGCAACCACTTGAAAAATATAGAATCCTTCTTTCATGTTTTGATTTTATATAATCCCACCCCCTTCTTTCTTGTGTCCTGGGTGTGAGATTAAACTGCATCTAATGGTGAAGTTCCAGTTCCGGATCTCTAAGGAGTGTGGAGTACCCCTTCATTGCTATTTGTCCCAGATCCACACTGACCCGGAGTGGGAGAACCTGTTAGGGTCCCATCTATGGGTTAAATAGATAAGAAAGTGCATAAAAAAATTCATGAGGAAGTGCGTCCCGGTCTCCTGCCTCAGAAATTGCTACCCGGTGACTATTAAAATAATGTCCCCAGCTATGTCGTCTCGGTGGTGTTACTTGAAAGAAAACAACCAACTTAAGGCGTTAAATGTATTTTTTGTCATAATTCTTATTTATTTATCGTAATTTGTTTAGAAATTTATTTATAGAAATTTGTCGTAATTCTTGTTTATTTATAGAAATTTGTCGTAATACTTGTTTAGATATGAAGATGGTATCTATCTATCTATATATCTATCTACCTCAATTTGTTCATTTTTTACTTTGCTTATATATATATATCCACCCATCTCCATTTGTTCATAAAGAGAAGCCCACTCCCTCTAAAATACATTTAACGCCCTAAATTGGTTGTTTTCTTTCAAGTAACACCGCCGAGACGACATAGCTGGGGACTTTATTTTAATAGTCACCGGGTAGCAATTTCTGAGGCAGGAGATCGGGACGCACTTCCTCATAAATTACCAATTAAAGATACACAACAAGGATGAATAAAATATAAACATTTTTTGGTATAAAATAACCCAACAAGGGTTGGCATACCGTAAAATCCAACAAACCAACCAGCCAGCAAACTTTGTATCCTTCCAATTCTTATCCGTGGGATATATCTAAGTATGTATATATCTTCCATCTCAATCTGTTCCTTTTTATCTATCCACACACACACACACACACACACACACACACATATATATATATATATATATATATATATATATATATGGTTGGTAGTATCATGTGGATTCCGAGGCTGTGCTCTAAGCTATTGAGGTAAATCCGGTGAGTAGCACTCAGAGAGTATCAGGTGGGCTTGGCATCTCATAGTCCAATGCAGTTTATCACCTTCACAACATCCTTGGCAAAAGCATCTGGAGCTGCCTAATTGTGCCTCATATTACCAAACTATTGCAGAATCTTTTGTAAGTTTGCACAATGTGCATATTCATTATAAATAGATTATGAAAAATCATGGTTTTATGTTTATTATGAATTGTAATCACTTAATTACATAAAAAGGAGTTGGAGTCTAAGGTTTTGTGTTCCACAGCCCTTGTAAAAGGGTTAAACACAATTTGTAATTAAACATATCTATCTATCTTCTATACATATATAAAGGACAGTTGGAGTGTATGTATGTATATATGTCCGGAGGAATCTTTCACCATTACTCCAAGGTCCACCCTAACCCGGAGTGATAGTACAGTGGAACCTCGGTTCTCGGATATAATTCGTTGAAAATTATGCTCGAGAACCGATTTGTTCGAAAACTGAAACAATACTTCCAAAAAGAAATAGTATAAAGTGGATTTATGCGTTCATGACCATCAAAACTCAAAACTTTTCTCTTTCCATTTCTGCTAGTATCACTGCTGCCTTTTTTTTAGGATCCATGAATAAGTGTTAAAGTAGCCCGTAGAATAGAAAATAAACAAAAACGAAGCGAAGAATTTGCACAAAAACAATATCAGACACTCATTCAAGATAGTGACTAATGCAAACGGCTTGGATAGATTCGACCAGCCGTTCGGCAGTTTTCGGTTTGCCTCGGCAGTCATTCGCGCGACTTCCGTATTCATCGGCTCAACTCGTGTGTTCGAAGTCAAATAAATATGTTCGACAACTGAGGCGTTTTTTACTCAAATTTTTTGTTCGAACTCTGAATTGTTCGAGAACATAGATTCTATTATACCACTAAGCCCTTCAGCTGCAACCTTCTGGTGGCAATTGAAGGTTAATATGGGGGTTGCAGGGGAGGGGACAATAAAAACGGAAAAGACAGCTAATTCAATTATAACATGTGCGACAGGGAATTGCAAAATATACTTGGCCTGAGGAAACACGTGCACTACCACGGACATGCTTAGCGAATCTGGAGCCAACTTGAGACCATGATGGAAGCTGAGGAGGACTTCGATGGCAAACTTTCATCACACAGCCGTAACCTAGTTGACATTTTTTAATACTTTTGATCTTGATTAGCATATTGTGTTGTTGTTTAGTGGTGTGTGGTGTGTGTGTGTGTCTGTGTGTCTGTGTGTGTGTGTGTGTTGTGTGTGTTTGTTTTCCATTATGCAAACTTTCAAACGTAACCTGAACACCCTATATATATATATGTATATATATTATATATATATATATGTATATACATATTATATATACACATATATATATATGTGTGTGTGATATATATATATATATGTGTGTGTGTGTGTGTGTGTGTGTGAATGTAAGATAATCCAATTGACTGCTAAGTAAAAGATGATTCCATTTGGGATCATCGAACTATCACTATACATCCACACTGTATGCTCATGTGGGTGCAAACTTATTGATTCATAGAAGGATATTTATAAATCCCTAAGAGAGCTTAATGTATAATAACTAATGAATTAATCATATATATAGAGCAATACTTAAGTTTCAAAGAAAGAAAAACTTAACAAACCGGCATTTGACTATAATAAATTTATTTCGACCAGAGACTTAAAATGAGTATGGTCTCTTCAGATATATTTTACAAAATACAGGAAAAATTGAATTGAAAAGATATCCACCAGAATTCAATCTTTTCATACGCCCACACAAAAAACATTTTTTATGATAACAAAAAACAACAAATTTTGAATTCAACAGGATATAGATAATATCATAGAATGTTTTATGCACGCAGACACACAGACACACTCACACAGAGACACACACGCACGCACGACACACACACACACACCACACACACACACACACACACACATATATATATATATATATATATATATATATATATATATATATGTTGTGATGTTAGTCCCAACAGTAAAAAGAAGTCAAGTCGAGATGGGGTAAAATAAGACAAGTGTATTTACAATTAATGGTACATGTACGACTAGCTTGTCGTTAACGGGAACAGTGCTACCTTTCCACTCGGTGTCTCACTATTTATAGTGAGAACCGGTGCATGTTCTCCACTGTAGGAACGGCCGGTACAACAATATATAAATACTGTAAATTGTATTTATTTATTTACATTCTAAACATTATATATTTCATGCCGACACTCTAAATGCTTTAATTTTTTGTTTGTTTGTTTATTGATTTTAACAGCATATCAACCCGTCTGGGGTTATGTCATGCCTAACGGTTAGGAAGTGATACATATCGTGTATTTATATTTATACTTTTTAGTAATTGGTTTTAACAATGTGTTAGCATTATTGGGAAACTAAATGCTTTGAATAGATGGAACAATTGTTTGTTTCTAAATATCGTTAGCCTACTTGTTTGATACGTTAAAAAATTATAATTTGTATCTTACGAAATAACCACCGACGTTATTTCGCGTAGCCTTTGCAACGGTAATATAACAATACTTTAGACAATTAACATCTTATTATAATGGAGATTGTGTGGTTTTCTGTCTGTAACCGAAACTATATTTCCTACTCAAGTCACAATTCCCTTAGTTATTTACGTCACATTCTCCATGATTCTATTTCTTTTTAAACCTCAATTAATAATAAAACTGTTTGACATTATTAATACTGTTGGCTTTACCTAAATACTAATAACATGCAATTGTATTTATATATACAACAAAATACCAGTTTTCAGTGTAAACGTATAGCTAATTTGCATATTGATATTAAAAAAACTGATTTTAATAAAAATGTGCTTGGTATTATTGATTTCTAATTGTTTGGTTTTATCTTAATGAATATGAGAAAAATCTCTTCAATAAATCCTAAAAGAAATTCATTAACAAGAAGAAATAACTGTAATTTATTCTTTACTTCCTATTTTAACTAAATAGTTAAATTAGGAAAATTTAGCATTGAAAAAACGGAAGTGATGAAAGAGTAAGTTTCAGTTGTTCTATTTTCGATTATACCCCCTCCGTTTCAAATCTTTTATCTGAATTCTTAATTAGTTTCATTAGCCTTTCTGATTTAATTTAATATTTTATTACCTTTAAATTTAAATACTTGCACCCGTAGGGTGCATATATTTCCTAGTATTAATAATATGCACAGCTTTTAAATATGGATCAAGCAGGGAAGGTTAGTTAATAATCTCTTTAATTTTTTCTTCAGGTCTATTTATTACGCTCATTTATATCAATTGAGAAAACTAGATAAAATTATCTCGATATATATATTTACCAACCCCTCCGCACAGGCAGGATGTGACACAAGGTCAATTTCTTAAGCGGAGTTTAACAGATTTGAATCCAGAGTTTTCCACCTCCTAGACCGGTTGCCTAACCAAGGTTAAAGAGCCCAATCTGCCCTACTATTTACCCATAGCTGGAGGGAGAGTAGAATTCATATCTTTCCCAAGGGTATTAACGTCATGTGAAATTAACAGTTTCGTCCAGGAATTGAACTCGCGATAAACGAGTCCATTTCCCACGACTCTAACCATAGACCACGCGCCTCCAAACAGCCCAATATAGTTCTCCTGAAGATAGTATATCATGAGCACTGAAACTGTGGTAGAAAGGAAAAGGTTAAAGAGCCCAGTCTGCCCTACTATTTACCCATAGCTGGAGGGAGAGTAGAATTCATACCTTTTCCAAGGGTATTAGCGCTAAGTGAAATGCAATTACCACGTCCAGGATTTGAACTCGTGTTGACGAGTCCATTTCCTATGACTTTAACCATTACACCACTCGCTTCAATTACCTTGATATACACATAAGGTGAGACAATTTCTTTTCTTTGATTTTCACCACAAAATTGCATTCGATGAAAAAAGACTTTTTCCTGGATATCAATCCTATAAATAGAGATAAGAAAATTTCAAAAAGAAACTGAAATACAAATGGAATATTCAACAAGACAAATCAGTCTTATTTAATTGGAGGCGTGTGTCTAATGGTTACGATCAAGGGCTCGGTAATCGTGGTGTAATGGTTATCAATCTGCTCTCGCAGATCCATTACGACGGAATAACGAGGATGACCCATACTTATTAATCTGTGTCACATCCTACCTGTGGGTAAACGGGTTCGGTTTAAATCTACTTTAAAGTCTACTACTGAAAAACAAATTTACAAAA
Source organism: Doryteuthis pealeii (assembly GCA_023376005.1). Taxonomy (NCBI): domain Eukaryota; kingdom Metazoa; phylum Mollusca; class Cephalopoda; order Myopsida; family Loliginidae; genus Doryteuthis; species Doryteuthis pealeii. The sequence continues at coordinate 73,848,427 of CM042144.1, read as the reverse complement.
AATTATTCTGTTTGTCTTATTACTTTTTTTCATTATAATATATATATATATATATATATATATTGTGTGTGTGTGTGTGTGTGTGTGTATATATATATATATATATATATATATATATATATATATAAATATATATATTGGGGGGGTCCCAATTCGGGTCTGAGTTTGTGTATGCTTCTGTTGAGTTTGTATGTTATTTATCTTATTTTTTCTCATATTTTCTCCTAACGATGACCTGAGGTCGAAACGAGTTGAGAATTACTGAAAAACAAATAACAAAAAATATTCCTGTTTGTCTTATCACTTTTGTATAATAATATATATATATATATATATATTATTATATAATATATTATATATGTGTGTGTTCGTGTGTGTGGGGGGTCCAATTCGGGTCTGAGTTTGTGTATGCTTCTGTGAGTTTGTATGTGTGTATTTTGTGAACGTGAATAAAAATCGTTATTCATTTAATTTCATGAGTATATTTTCAAATTACGTATTCTCAATATCCGTTATTCAAACTTCATGTAGATCCCACAATCTTAAGGCGAATATATATATATATATATATATATATATATATATATATTATATATATATGTGTGTGTGTGTGTGTGTGTGTGTGTGTTGTGTGTGAGTTGGTAAAAAAGAAAATGTCTCGTCGGGAAAAGGCAAAGATAATGTATAGATAAAACAAACAGGAATATTTTTTTTAATGTTATTTATTTTTCAATTGTTCTGACTTAGGTCATCGTCTCGAGAGTTTTTGGTGAAAGTTATTGTGAAAAAAAAATGTTTTTGAAAGTTTTTAAAATGTTTTCAAAAATGGTTGACAAGCCACAAAGAATGGTCAAAAAGTTCATACTGGTAAAAGTACATGTCTATTTGTTGAGTGAATTTATTTTTATATATATATATATATATATATATATATATATATATATATATATATATATACGCATTTATTTTACAAGAAAACGTTACATGATCATATATATATATATATATATATATATATTATATATATATATATATATATATTGGTTGCGTATAAACTTTGTTCTTGTGAACCTTTTTTGTATTTATGAAGCATAGAAATGGACCAAATGAAAAAAAAAAAAAAACAAAAAAAAAAAACAGACTTTCAATTTCCAGCTATTGTTTTGTCCCCGGTTTGATTTATACTTGTATTTCGGGTGAACCTTCACCCTTCATCAAGGTATGAGGACTGTGTGTGGAAAAGTGAAATCCAGCAAATGTGAGAAAAAATTTATATATATAAATGTATGTATGTATAATATAATAAAATAAATATATATAGGTTTTACATATCTATTTATTTGGTGACAAAGGAACATTCACGACTATATCGGTTTCATGCGATAGCAATCATATATATCTTCACCTGATGATTGCTATCGCATGAAACCAATATGGTCGTGAATGTTCCTTTGTCACCAAATAAATAGATATGTAAAACCTTTATATATTTATAAATAGACATGTAAAACCTTTATATATTTATTTTATTATATTATATAATTTTAGTATAATGATTTTATATTGAGCACTCTATTCAACATTCATGTATATATGATCATGCAACGTTTTCTTGTAAAATAATGCGTTACTTGAGTAAGCAGGCGAAAGAAAGGCAGAAAGAAAGGCAGAAAGAAAGAAAGAAAGGCAGAAAGAGAAAGAAAGAAAGATAGAAAGGCAGAAAAAGAAAGAAAGAAAGAAAGAAAGGCAGAAAGAAAGACAGAAAGACAGAAAGAAAGAAAGAAAGACAGAAAGAAAGAAAGAACAGGCTTAGTTCACATTGAATCAAAGAACGTTATAGCGATAGAAGAGAGAGGAGAAAGGGAAAGAACAAGCGAGAAAAAAAAGAGTTGGTAAGAAAGTAAGAGATAGATAGATAGATAGACTGAGATTAAATGCTTATCCGTATGTTGATAATCCCATCATAAATGACGGGAATTATGCTAGTATTATTACAAATGAGATTATCATGGATCATTCAGATTCAGCATGAAGTAAGTCAAACATCTTAGTCGCCTTAGCAACACAGCACCTTTCTCAATATTCTCTGAGACTGCAACTACAACTAATAATACTAACACTAGTACTACTACTACTTCAATGGTCCATCTTGTCGGCTGTGGCTGTAGAATACACCAACTGCACCTCTACAGAGTGGTTAGACCTTCCCAATGAGGCCACCTGTTTGCTGTGGGCGGCGATCTCTGATGCTTAAGGATGGAACCCAGATGACTGAGTAGTCTATGACATGCAACACCCCACTTTGGTCCTTACGTTGGCTTGATAGACAGGCCTTCTCCGATCAATCGGCTGGTCACATGAAGCTCTAGCACCTATATGATTGTCCTAACCCTATTGCCCTTATGGCAAGGCCCACCCTTCATATATGTGCTAGAAGACGGTGGTTGATGGTCTTTATGTCTTAGGTATGACGTTAAACTCTATCTGATGATGGGGTTCCATTTCTGAGGGTCTGGCAAATTTGGAGTGCCCCTTCCTCACCATTACTCCTCGGTCTACTTTGACCCGGAGTGGCGGCACCTGTTAGTGTCCTATCTATGAGTTAAATAGAAAAAATGAGTTTTAAAAAATCTGATTTTTTTAAAA
>CM042144.1:73833281-73843281 GCA_023376005.1 Doryteuthis pealeii | reverse complement strand
AACTTGAAGATAATATGCTAAAAATAACTGTTTACTGTAAGTAGGTCTGTACGGACACTGGATGCCGTTTAGAGAACTTACTGGTTTATTTGGAATCACTTTTTCGAAAATGGTGTTAAATCACTCTTTTTATCGAAGAGGTGGGAATGATGCAGTAAAAACTAAATTCGTTTTGAGTATCCTGGGTTTGACGTTAAACTGTATCTAATATTGAAGTTCCAACTTTCGAAATCTGGGGAGTGTGGGGTAACCTTTCATCGCCATTACTCTTAGGTCCACTCTAAGTTTATGCTCTCAGATGTAATGTACTCAAAAGCGAATGCAAATAAAAAATAATAATAATGAAATTTCTTCATATAGGATTTACTTTCTATTTTTCGTGTTTATGAAAATAGATAATATCTATTTACAAATACGGAATCAGGCAAAATAAGCTAATGGATTAGAGTGTCCTGCATCTAGTGGTAAAGTTCCAGTTCTGGAACTCTGGAGAATGTGGAGTACCCCTTTATCGCAATTATTTCCAGGTCCACCTTGATCCGGAGTGGTAGTACCTTTTAGGGTCCCATCTATGGGTTGAATAGAAAAAAATGAGTTTAACAAATTTGTTTAAAAAATTGAGCTTAATTTTTTTAAGTGAATACCCATCAAGACTGAAAAAAACAGGATGTCTTTGGTATAATATAACCCAACAAGGTTTGACATGCCGTAAAATCCAACCAATCAACTAAATACATATTGAATCTAAAAATCATTTTTTTTTAAATGAGGCTTGATATGTTGCTTAACCAAGGATAAAGAACCCAGTTTGTTCAACTATTTACCCATAGCTGGAGGGAGACTAGTTGGATGTATACCTTTCCCAAGGGTATTAGCGCTATGTGAAATAAAAACAACCTCGTTATGGATTTGAACTTGTTTCACCGTGTCCATTACCCATGACGATAACCATTAGACCATGATATTAGCAGATATAAGTAATATCCGGTTTGAAATCTGTCAGTGCTTTTTTCAAAACTTTCTATTTATCATGAGTGTCGACAGCCACTTTTCGCAGGGATTGGGCTAGAAGAGTTACTGGGTTCTGATTCAGACCAGGCAGTTGAATCACTGTTCACCGGTTGCGGTGTTTTTTATACTCTCTTTGCTTACTTTCTTACTTCTATTATTCTTCTTCCAGCGTCTGGACTTCGTCTTGGGGACTTCGTGTCTGGTCTTTCATTGGGGATTTCTCTTTATCAGAAGCCCTGTGTCATTGGTAGTTTTTAGATAATAACACAAAACTTCGATTTAACTTAGATCATACTTTATTCTGAAATCTCCACCAGACTACCTGCACAGATTGAGCCGGCAGCGTGTATAACACGACTTACCACCGTCGTGGTCCTGGACGATCTGACTCAAACTCTCTCAAATCTAAACCGGAAGAGGGTCTTCTCCACCAATTCTCACGGTATCCACCGGAAGGATCAGGACTGAAGTCAAGCCTCGTCATTCAATCCTTTAAGGCCGCCGGCTGAACTTATAACAGCCATTTTGGTTTCTACACTACTGTACATAAGTATTAGGAATCTAATAATTATGTAACAGCGGTACAGTATCTCTGATCCGGTAGTAAGCGAAAAATTCTGACGATTCTCCTCTGAGATTGTATATTGTCTGGAGGAGGGAGTTATACAGAGATTAAGGGTCTGGTCTTATGCTTTCTGTACTTACTTCATAACCCATAAGTTTTATTTTCGTTTCTCTCTGTAACATTATATATATATATATATTATATATATATATATATATATATATATGTGTGTGTGTGTGTGTGTGTGTGTGTGTGTGTATAAATATATATATTGGGGGGGAGAGAATATGTGCTTAATTGAAGTCATACCTAATTTGAAAATTAATTAGTTGATAATTAATGAATTAGGCGAATATATCTGTTCAAATGTAAGGCGTAAACAAATCGAGAAAAATTCAAATCGTTGTTTACGCCTTACATTTGAACAGATATATTCGCCTAATTCATTAATTATCAACTAATTAATTTTCAAATTAGGTATGACTTCAATTAAGCACATATTCTCCCAAAAATTGTCGGCTATCGCCATATCAAACAAACTGTTTGCGTACTCTCATATATATATATATAGAGAGAGAGAGAGAGACAGACAGACAGACAGACAGACAGACAGAGACAGAGAGAGACAGAGACAGAGACAGATAGAGAGAATGGAAAATCCATTAGGTTAACATGGAATATTTTTAGGATGAATCAGCACAACGCGACATGACGTTTTTCTTATTGGTGAGACGTCACGTGGCGAAGTGTGAAAGAGTAAGAGTGAGAGGTGAGAGTGTGGAGTAAGTTTGTGAAAATGTCCTGACTGAGAGAGACGTGGCCTCTTACTCAGTGCAGTTTTGACTTGGGGGGGAAATAAAAATCTCATGAGAACAAATAAGTCGTCTTGTATTATTACTAAAAACTATAGATGTCCTTCAGCACCCCAAGCTGGTTTCCAGACGCCAAACATCAAATAATTGCCAGCCAACTCAACATCAACCCAGTAACCAGATCTGAGCCTCTCCAAAGTAGTACCGATCAAAAGATAAGTATACAAGTATTATTTCTATATGACCCATTATCACTTCATTCCGAAATGAGAGCCGTCAAGATACTTCTCGTGACGCTTCACGGATTGATGAACGTGAAAAAACAATGAGATCATTAGTTGGATGAGATCTTCATAAGTTCTACAATGCTTTGTTTTCACAACTGTTCAAAATGATTTCCTAAGCTGAATCATTGCTATGCTCAGATAGACAAGGAGCACCTGAAGCTCCCTTTATTCAATCCATGGGGATAGACTGTTCTCATTCTGTTGACCATGACCGGGTACAAGTGTTAAGCTATGTTAATTAATCTATGTTACTATCGCCCTTGACCAGGATTGAACGTGCAACCCAGAGATGATTGTCACTTAGAACTGTATTAACTCAATACCTATATCCATTGCGCCATTGTTCAACAAGTTCTGTGAAGTCTCCCGATTACATGAAAGCTCACGAGTTCGACAAGAAGGTTCCCGTGTTCGAAGAGAAAGTTCCCGAGTCCGACAGGAAGGTTCCCAGGTTCGAAGAGAAAGTTCTCGTCCGACAAAAAGGTTCCCAGGTTCGAAGAGAAAGTTCCCCGAGTCCGACAAAGAGGTTCCCGGATTCGAAGAGAAAAGTCCCGAGTCCGACAAGAAGGTTCCCGGGTTCGAAGAGAAAGTCCCCGAGTCCGATTAGAAGGTTCCCATTTCAAGAAGGTTTCCAGGTTCGAAGAGAAAGTTCCCGAGTCCGACAAGAAGGTTCCCAGGTTCGAAGAGAAATTTCCCGAGTTCGACAAGAAGGTTCCCGGATTCGAAGAGAAAGTCCTCGAGTCCGACAAGAAGGTTCCCAGGTTCGAAGAGAAAGTTCCCGAATCCGACAAGAAGGTTCCCGGTTTCGAAGAGAAAGTTCCCGAGTCCGACAAAAAGGTTCCCGGTTTCGAAGAGAAAGTTCCTGAGTCTGACAAGAAACACCAGAAACTGGACGAGGGGTACAATGGCCGAAACACTGTTTTTATATACCACAATAAATATGAGGACAACAGTTCGAAAATAAAGATAGGAAGCGTTTTTTTTTGTTTTGTTTTCTTTGTGTTCTTTTTTACCTGAAATGAATAAATGAATAAAAGGTCAAAATTGTAACTGGGTCGAAAAGGGTTTCTTCATCGTTATCGGCAAAGCGATGGATTTGTAAATTATATGAAAAGAGAAAAATCAATATAGATTTTTATAAGCCTTCCTGACACATTAATAGAAATCAAAGTGAAGTGCTTTTTAGTCTAATAAAGGAAGCGCATGACAAATTAAAGTCCCGATGTCTAGACATTAAAATAGAAAGAAAGAAAAAAAGGAAGAAAGAAAAATCACTTTAAAAAAACAAAAACAAAAACAACTCACTAATTGTATGTGACAAATTTTAGGAAGAATAAAACGATCGTTTAAGATATTTTAAAGCTATGGATGTCTCAAATCGAAATTCCAATTTTAAATAACGTTTACAATCAGAAGATATACATCAATAGTTGGGAAAATTCTGTTTGTCTGTCCTCTATACACGGCTAAACAGTTTGCAGCAGAGCTCTCTGAATTGCAGAAGAAATCTTTGAATTCTCTGAATTTTTAGGATGAGGCTTGATAATTTATATCATTTGTATCATTCGGAATATTGTCCTTATCTTTATTGTTATCTACACGATTTTTCGGTCGATATGGCCTCCGGCCTTCTTCTGGTGTTTCTTGTCTGACTCGGGAACCTTCTCGCACTCGGGAACCTTCTCTTCCAACTTGGGAACCTTCTTGTCCAATACGGAAGCCTTTAAGGAACTTCAGTTGAACAACAGCGCAATGGATATAGGTGTTGAGTTAATACGGTTCTAAATGACAATCATCTCTGGGCTGGTCAAGGGCGACAGTAACATAGAATAATTAACATAGATTAACACTTGTACCCGGTCATGGTTAACGGAATGAGAACAGTCTACCCCCGTGGATTGAATATAGGGTTCGGTTCGAAGTTCCGTGAAGGCTCCCAATGACGACATGAAGGCTCCCAAGTTCGACAAGAAGGTTCTCGAGTTCAAAGAGAAGATTCCCTAGTTCGAGAAGAAACACCTGAAGAAGGCCGGAGAGCAGATCAACGGAAAAAAATATTTTGGGGTTGTCCCTCGTATTTAAGGAACACTAGAAACTTCTTGGTTTTTTCTTGTATTCCGATAACTTAAAATCAAGGAAAATCGCTGAAAATTTCATAGTGTGTAAGCTAAACGTAAAGCCTCATGATAAACATTTAACTTTATTGAAAAACCACTGGAGGTATCTCAATTTTCTCAATTTTCTTCGAGTTCGGTGTCCTGATTTGACCTTTAAGCAATGTCTGTGTACCGTTCTAAAACATTTGACGGTCTCTGCTAAATAAAAAGCGCGCGAGTTGAGGCTTGTCGGCAATCGCACTTGGTGATTGGGGAAATCTTTTTCTGGGCAGGTCGGATCCACAGGTAAGAATCCAAATCAAGGATAATCAATGACATTGTCGCCACTGTGCGGCACAATTTCAGGTTTTATTTATAGGAAATTGCTCGATTGATTGCCGAATCTTGTGTCTCTCTGCAAGTAAACGAACAAAAGAGAAATCAAAATGAGACGTTTGGGCATCCCATCGATTATGCGATGACGCATTTGATTCTTTTTTTACACTGGCTATAATGGGGGTAAAATAAGAAATTAAAACCGACAGCATTTAGAAATTTAAGGTGCGTGGTGTAATGGTAAGAAATGGACTCGTCGACCCGAGTTCAATTCCTGGACAAGGCTGTTTACATTTCTCATAGCGCTAGTAACCTTGGAAAAGGTTTGCATCCAACTACTATCCCTCCATCTATGAGTAAATAGTAGGGAAGACTGGACTCTTTAACCATGGCTAGGTAACCAGTCTAGGAGAAGGAAAACTGAATTCAAACCTGTTAAACTCCGCTTAAGAAATTGACCTTGTCACATCCTGTTAGTGTGGTGGGGTTGGTAAATATATATAGAAAGAAATTAGAAAAACACGAAATATTCCAAAAAGATAAGTTTATTCTTGAAGGTGAAGTCGATGTTATAACGTTTCGGTTTTTTTAACAAACCTACATCAGGACGGCAGGTAGGCGAAATGTTGTGTGGTGAGAGTGGATGACTTCTGGATATAATGTAAGTGAGAGAAGAATAGGAAAAAAAGGGAGTACATTTACAGCTGATTTTTGTAAATATTGTTTTGTTGGTTAAAATCATCATCATCATCATCCTCATCAAGTCATGCTGACAGCACGGATATCCTTGACTGTCCTCTCGCCACCCCTATCGGCCATCGCTTTTAGCAAATCCTCAGCACGACATCTAGTGTTCTTAAATAACTGTTGTATATACGTTTTTATTCTATTTTTTTGCTGATTCGACAACCCTTGTGTTATCCAAAAGGTTCCGGGTTCGATATCGGTCCTCATCAATTCAGCGCATGTGCAACACAGCACATTTACAAGTGGGAGGGGTAATTTTACTGGCAAATACTTACATGTATATATATGTAAAGGCCGCCAGAGAGCTCCATCCGTTTTATAGGAGAGCCCTGTCACACACACACAAACACACACACACACACACACACACACACACACACACACACATACACTTACAAGTGGGAGGGAGAATTTTACAAATAAAAAACTTATAAGTCCGCCAGAGAGCCTCCATCTGTTTCATAGGAGAGCCTGCCACACACACACACAACACACACACAGCATATATAATATTATATATATATAATATATATATATATAATATATAATATTGTAGATTTGCGTCTCCGTACGCTTCTAGTGCGTATAAATATTTGAGATATTCCAACTTACCGGACAAGCAGCCAGAAGATCACTACTACGATTCACGGTCAAGAAGAAGGGATGTCACTATCCTGAAAATCTACCACTACCTCTAAATAAAAGAAACTAAAAAAAACTACGGAGTTTTCTGATATTTATTCCTTGACTAACATATTATGGTAACAACATTAACATAATATAGTACGTTAATGCTTTACACCTATGCCCAAACCTGGTATATGTATTTCCAACAACGGATACAGATACAAAAATATATTTCAAATATATATATATATATATATATATATATATATATATATATATTGATTGATTGTATGTGGGGGTAGTTTATTTGTTCTTTTTTTAGAACAGTAGAATCTGTGTGAGTACATGAATGCGCATGTTTATGAGACAGGGCAAAAACAAAAGACAGAAAAGGAGAGAAGACAGAGACAGAGAGAGAGAAAAGTGGAAAGAAAGAGACAGAAAACTGATAGACAGACAGAGGACATAATATATATTTTTGTATATATATATATATATAGGATGGTAATTTTTTGGGGTAGTTCCTTATTTTTATTTTTTATTTTTTTTTTAAGTAGACAGTAATGGTTTTGAGTGCATGTATGTTTGTGTATGAAAAGACAGAAGTAGAGATAGAGAATTAAGAAGATAGAGGAAAGAAAGAGAGAGTGAGACAGACATACATACAGACATACAGACAGACATTCTATATGAATAGAGATTGATAGATAAATATCGTGGCAAGACTTTTCATCGCCCCGCATTTTATCGCATGACTTTTAATTATTTGTATCCGATAAGAGTAATTACTGAAAGCCAAATAAAGACTTGTAAAATATTAGTAATAAGAATAATTCATTGAAGAAGATATTATTATTGTTATCAAGTTATTACTGAATAGAAAATTACTTGAAACCATATTCTGCTTGAATCCATTTGCTGTTTGAAACCATAAAAAAACTAGCAGCTAATTATTTATATTAAGAATGGTTACTGAAATTAGAAATAGTTTACTTGGAGCTATAATTGTTTAGAAATTACTATGTTTTTCAAACCCGCCTAAGCTGGTGGTTCACAGGAGGCTGAGTGACAGCAAGTCTCCTCTGGTCTTCAAGACACTTCTGAGTATTCAAGCTTATCTAACCACCTGATGACTTTACTTACTTTATATATATATATATATATATAATATATATATATATATATATATATATATATATATATCTTATTATAATGGAGATTGTGTGTTTTTCTGTCTGTAACCGAAACTATATCACTACTCAAGTCACAATTCCCTTAATTATATATGTCAAATTATCCATGGTTTCATTCTTTTAAACCTTCAATTATTAATAAAATTGTTTTACATTATTAATACTGTTAACCATATCTACATACTAATAACATGTGATTGTATTTATATATACAACAAAATAGTGCATACAGTATGAACGGAAGGCTTATTTGCATATTGATATTTAAAATTTGATTTTAAAAATATGTGCTTGGTATTATTGATTTCTAATTGTTTGGTTTTATCTTAATGAATATGAGCAAAAACTCGGAGATAAATCTTAAAAGAAAATTATTTACAAGAAGAAATAACTGTAATTTTATTCTTTACTTCCTATTTTAACTAAATAGTTAAATTAGAAAAAATTAGTAATGAAAGACAGGAGGGGTGGAAGAGTAAGTTTCAGTTGTTCTATTTTTTTGATTATAGCCCCCTCTGTTGCAAATCTTTTTTTTTTCATTCTTATTTCGTTAGTCTTTCTAATTTAATATAATATTTTATTACATTAAAACTTAACTACTTGCACCCGGAGGGTGCATATATTTGCTAGTATATATAAAGATAAATCTAATAAGTCAGATAAACCTACTAAAAGTTTCGCTTAATGCTCTGCAGGGCTAAGATCCGACTAAAGAGACTTGGAGCAAACGCATTAAATATAGTACCTACCACCGTGATTCAAATAAATTAGCATAAACTAAAACGACCAATAGAAAAACAACAAATATAGTTTGGTTGTATATTTTTACAATCAAAGTATTTGCTGGTTTTTTTCTCACCGCGAGGATTTACCAACAAGTTTGGTATATATATATATATATATAATATATATATATATATATATATATATATATATATATATGAGAACCCACCCTCACATATACAAGAGCATTAAAAAAGAACCCACCTCAAAGTGTTGTTTTTTTTTACGGAACAGATGGACTTGCTACTACTCCTCTACTCGGATTATAATAGCTTGTCAAAGCCTCAAAAATATTTCAATATAATGAGATGCTCCCTTAAAAAAAAAACTCTCTAAAAACAATTTCTTCAAACAAGAAATCTTCTCCTGACGATGACCTAAGGTCGAAACTAGTTGAGAATAAATAACATATAAGAAATATTCCTGTTTGTCTTATCACTTTGTGTCATACTATATATAATACAATTATATATATATATATAATATATATATATATATATATACATACATATATATATATCACATTTCGTATGTGTTTATCTCTTTCATTCATACACACAACACACACACATATATATATTATATATATATATATATATATTGGTTAGGAGGTTGATTTAGAAGGCCATCACAATGCAGTTTGGAATAAATAAAAAATAATAATACGGTAAACAATGGTGTTGTGTGTTGACCTGTATTTTTTTTATATTATTCTTGAATTTTCGAGGTAATACCTCTTTATCAAAAGAATTGAACTGAAGCAGTACAGCTATGGCATTTCTTCCTAAATGAATTTTTTTTTTTTTTTTGAAAATGACGTTATTTTTGAAATAACTGTATTCCCGTGTGAGCGTGAATGCGTTTATTTTTTATTTTTTTTTTTGTACGTGTGCGTATGTTGTAATGCGCGTGACATTGAAAATGCGTGTTGGCTGTGACGTTAAGACTGTATCCTAGCGCGGATTTTGTACGTGGGTATGTGCGAATGAAAAAAGTGTATTTGTGTTTTGTGACGTTTCCTGTTGGATTTTACATCATTTTAATCATTTAAATTTATTAATATTATTATTATTAATATTATCATATTTATTTGCTTATTTACTTATTTATATCTAATTCAATTTATCTTTTTTATATTTTATAATATTTTTAAATAAATATATATATATATATATATATATATATATATATATATATAATATATATATATATATATATATATATTTAATTTATATATATATATATTAATATATATATATATATATATTTAATTTATTTATTTTAAATTAAATAAATAAATAAATTAAATATATATATATATATATATATATATTTATTTAAAAATATTATAAAATATAAAAAGATAAAATTGAATTAGATATAAATAAGTAAATAAGCAAATAAATATTGATAATATTAATAATAATAATATTAATAATATTAAATGATAAATGATGTAAAATCCAACAGGAAACGTCACAAAACACAAATACACTTTTTCATTCGCACATACCCACGTACAAAATCACCGCGCGCTAGGATA
>CM042144.1:73822229-73833181 GCA_023376005.1 Doryteuthis pealeii | reverse complement strand
AAAAGAGAGAGATCAACAGTGATTCATTATGCTGTGATGGTAAATTATTTTTAATAGCTGGAATATCATGAACAATTTTGATACTCATTATACACTTTTATATAATTTTAACATTAAACTCTTTTGAGTTTTTATTATGAACTATAATTTCTGATTTTTAAATCATTTTTTTTAATTTTTTAACACGAACACGCATTTTTTAAAAATTCCAGCATTGAATAATAGCGTTTGTTTGTACCCTTTCTTCTAACGGTTATTTATCCTGTCTCCTCATATGTTCTCTTGATGAAGACCGATCTATTAAAGCGGTCGAAACAGATTTCTGTCAGCAATTACATCATTTGTTTTTCAAAAATGTTAAATTCATACTGTCGGATTAATTTCCATCTATTTTCATATATATATTATATATATTATATATATATATATATATATATATATATATATCATCAATTATCTGTCGTGCTGGCGGCCATGGATCCATGACAATCTCGCCATCCTTCCCTATCATTCTTGCCCCTGGAGATCCCATCCAGTATGCGTGCAGAGTTGATCTATGTACGTCTTTGCTGGGTGAACTTACTCTGGCGTGCCCATGGATGGCTTCCACAGAAGAACGCCTTGTTCGCCTCACACGGATGGCTTGTGTGATATGAGCAGGTGCCATACAGCTATTTTCTCGTGGTGTGTTGTTGGCCACGTCTTCTTTAATAATTGCACACACCATTTTCGTGCAAGTATATATATATATTATATATATAATATATATATAATTTTGGTACAGGCAAATATATATATATATAGTATGTGATATGAGGCAGGTGGCCATACAGCTGTTTACTTGTTGTGTGTTGGTTTCCAACGTCTTGTTTAATATTGCCACACAGCATTTTCGTGCAAGTGTATATTATAATATATATATATATATATATATATATATAATATAATATATATAATTCACGCATGTATAATAATACATTTTTGTACAGGCAAATAAATAATATAAGATTTATATTAAACATATATATATGTTATATATATATATATATATATATATAAATATTTAAATTATATATATTATATATATATATAATATATATATATATATATATTATATTATATATATATATATAATATATATATATACATACTTACTTACTGACCTGTTACAGACAAGCGGTAAGAGAATCAGAAGAGAATAAAAAAAGAATAGAATGGAGAAAAAAAATTTAAAAACATATATCGTGTCGTGTCGTTCTTTTCTTTTTTTTTTCTTTTCTTTTTTTGTCTAGTTGGGATAGATTGTTGTTTGGAGTAGCTGCAAAATATCGCCATGACATGAAGTGCTTTCGTATTGTTACTGATCGACATTTTGTGTCCATTGATGGAGAAATGCACGCAATTAGAAGAAGATCAATATGTATAGGGGAGAACCAAAAGGTAGATGATTACCATTAAATTGGGGGTGGAAAGAAGAAGGTCAGGTGAGTGAAAAGTATGAAAAGAGAGGCTACTGAAGAAGAAAGAAAGAAGGAAAAAGAAAGAATACGATGAAAAGTGAGACTAGTGAAAAGAAAGAAAGAAAGAAAGAAGAAAGAAGAAAAAAAGAAGAAAGAATTGCGATGTAAAGAAGGCTACTGGAAAAAGAAAGAAAGAAGAAAGAAAGAAAGAAATTATTCGCGATGAAAAGAGAGGCTACTGGAAAGAAGAAAGAAAGAAGGAAAAAAGAAGAATTGCGATGAAAAGTGAAACTAGTGAAAAGAAGAAAGAAAGAAATAATTGCGATGAAAAAGAGAGGCTATTGGAAAGAAAGGAAAAAAGAAGAAGGAAAAAAAGAAAGAAAGAATTGCGATGAAAAGTGAGACTAGTGGAAAGAAAGGAAAGAAGAAAGAAAGAATTGCGATGAAAAGAGAGCTATTGGAAAGAAAGGAAAAAAAAGAAAGAAAGAATTGCGATGAAAAGTGAGACTAGTGGAAAGAAAGAAAGAAAGAAAAGAGAAAGAAAGAAGAATTGCGATGTAAAGAAAGGCTACTGAAAGAAAGAAAGAAAGAAATTATTGCGATGAAAAGAGAGGCTACTGGAAAGAAAGAAGAAAGAAAGAAAGAAAAAGAAGAAATAATTGCGATGAAAAGTGAGACTAGTGAAAAGAAGAATAAGAAATTGCGATAAAAAGAGGGCTACTGAGAAGAAAGAAAGAAAGAAATTATTGCGATGAAAAGAGAGGCTACTGGAAAGAAGAGAAAGAGAAAGAAATAGAAAGAATTGCGATGAAAAGAGAGACTGGAAAGAAAGAAAGAAGAAAGAAAGAAAGAAAGAAAGAAGACAGAAAGAGAAATTGCGATGAAAAGAGAGACTAGTGGAAAGAAAGAAAGAAAGAAAGAAGAAGAAGTTCAAGAAAGAGAGACTATTAAAACGAACAAATGAACAAACGAACCAAAGAAAGAAGAAAGAAAGAAAGAAAGAAAGAAAGAAAGAAAGAAAGAAAGAGTGTAAAGAGAAGAGAGGCTATCAGAAGAAAGAAAGAAAAAAGTCAGAAAGAAAGAAAGAAGTGCAGAGAGAAGGGATGATATTAGAAAGAAAGAAAAAAGAAAAAGAAAGAAAGAAAGAAAGAAAAAAGATAGATAGATAGATATATAGATAGATAGATAGACTGGTGGAAAGAAATGAAGGAATAAAAGAAAAAGAAAAACAAAAAAAATAAAGAATGGGTGCTAATTTAATGAAAGAGAGACAAAGAAGAAAATAAAGATGTAAAGGAAATAAGAATAAGAACGGATTGTAAAAGAAAGAAAGAAAGAAAGAAAGAAAGAAAGAAAGAAAGAAAGAAAAGGAGAAATTATTGAAATGAAAAATCTACGGGAGAAATTAACAAAAAGATAGAATGGAAAAAAAGAAATAGAGAGTAGCAAATTCTCTAAAATGAAAAGAAAAACAACAAAACAAAAAAAACAGGAAAGAAAGTAAAAGAGAAAAGAGGAAAATTCCTGAAGAATGGAATGGTTATACGCCAAAAGAACATCTAGAAAAAAACAATGAAAAGATAATTATCCTCAGAGAAAAAAAAATCGGAATATTAAATTCCAACTCTAAATTCAAATCTAATAACAAAACACAAAAAATGTATTTCAATATATATATATATATATATATATATATATATATATATATATATATATATAATACACATATTACATATATACATATATATGTACATATATATATACATACATAGATATATAGATATATGTATATATATACATACACATACGATACATATATATACATATACATATATATACATGTTTATATATACATATATATACATATATATGCATATACATATATATACATATATGCATATGTATATAGATATATGTATATTATATACATATACATATACATAAAATACATATATACATATCATACATATATATATATATACATATATAGTATATATATATACATTATATACATATATATATAATATATGCATATACATATATACATATATACATATACAATTATACATATACAATATATACATATATATGTTAATTACATATATATATATATATATCTGTGTGGTGTGTGTGTGTGTGTGTGTAATTGAACCATGATCTGCATATATATAAACTTTGTAAACACTATAAACTAATAAAATTTCGTCTGAGAATTTAGTATTGTATAATATCAGAATAATAGTGGCAACCGATGACAATTTAAAAACTACATACAGTTTCCAGATATTTCAAAGACTAATTCCAATAAACAGATCCTCCAAACAAATAGAAGCAATTAAGTCTATAGCATTGAATACATATTGAAATGCGAATACGTGGTTGGTAAATGAACAGAACGATATCAATTTTTCTTTCTCTTTTTGTTTGTTTGTTATTGATTTTAACGGTATATCAACCCGTCTGGAGTTATATCATGCCTTACAGTTAGGAAATGATACATATCGTGTATTTATATATATACTTTTTAGTAATTGGTTATAACAATGTGTTAGCATTATTGGGGATTATGTTGTATGGTATTGATTTATTTCATGTCTAAATTCTATGGTATAATTTTATTTCCCTAAAAAAAGAGAGAATATCCTCCATGTTGACGTTTTCAAACAGATCTTTCATACTGTTTGCTTTAAAATAACGGTTTCTGATATGAGCTAAAAGCCTACATTCTATGAATAAGTGTTTAACTGTCAAAGGTGTTTGACATGTTCCACATTATGGTTGTTGTTCTTGTTTGAATATATAGGAGTGCGTTAGTCTTGTATGACCAATGTGTAATCGGGATACAATGACTTGTTCCTTTCTAGACTTGCTTAAAGTTGGTTCCCAGCCTCACAAAGTGGGTTTGATTAGGAAGAGTTTATTGTGGATGTTGTTATTCCAGTGTTGTTGCCATTTTGTATGAAGGAATTTATTAAGTTACGGTTTCAAATCAGTATATGATATCTTCAAATTGTCGGGGATCAAATCTAGAACCGATTTGTTTGTTTGTTTGTTTGTTTGTTTGTTTGTTTGTTTACAGTAACTAAAACAGAGTCCTCGTGTGAATAGATATAATTTCCTAATATACAGGAAGGCCACAAAACGGTGCACATTCTCTACTGATGACCCCAAAGCCAAATACATTACAAATCAAAAACAAACATAACAAAACAATCATGGAGTTGAACTTCTCGTTGGTTTTGCTATTGGATCGAGGAGCATTCTACTGTCCGCTCGCTTTCTGGTGAGTTTCAGTTTTTATCTAGTAACTTTCTTCTTCAGAGTGTGCTATATACCCCTTTGTATATCGGGTATAAAAATGGCGCGCGCGCGAGAGAGAAAGAGAGAGAGAAAGAGAGAAAGAGAGAGAGAGGGGGGTGAACCAGTGCTGATAAAAATAGGATAATGACAAGCAACAGAATCTAATTATGCCTACCGAAGACGAAAAAACATTTGATACACTCTAATATTTACAATAATTTTCGCCCCGGACATATAATGAAAAATCTAATTATGTCAAGTAGATATTTTTAATTCGGTAAAGAAACAATAAAGCAAAAAGGTCAGTGGGGAGGAAAGAGAGAGAGAGAGAGAGAGAGGGGAGAGATGATGGTGAGTTCTCTGCTTCTTCCGGGCATCTTCCTTTTGACTGGTTCTGTGGGTTGATTTCCTCTTTCTGTTCGGGCTGGGTGACTGCTTATCTCTTGTTGATTAATTAACAAAAAAAAACTTCCTGAGTTCTGATTGGCTGTTGGATTTCAGGGTGAGTAAGAACATGGATAAGTACCCACTCTTCAGCCATCACTTTGCATTATGCCAGCAGCATGCAAGGACTGTATTAAGTTACAGCTTGTCTGTTGTTTTTGTCTACTAACTCGTCGGTAGTTAGAACCCCACTGCAACGGTGAGTATCATTGTTTCTATATCTGAAGGATAACTTATACATGTGTGTGTGTATTACATACAATATATATGTCCTTTTCATACATTATGAATTCCTCTTGTATGTACTTCGCAGAGTGGCCTATTTTCTATTTTCTATTTCTATTTTCTTTATTTAAAAAAAACAACCCCAGCCCAAAAACCGCGCTTGTGAGAAGCGGCATCTTGCAAGAACGTCTTCTCTCAGTGACTCGATGGCCGCTTCTCACAAAAATCTTATTCCTATCTCAGGAGTTCCATTCGTTCTTCTCGGGGGGTCAAGTAGAGGGAGGTTACCACATGTTAATCTATAACGGTAACGGTACATTTCTATCCATCCCCGCTATTTGAATCTTCAACGATTCAATTTAGATATATCTACACCTCTTACATAATTCATGGGCTACCCATGAATTATGTAACAGGTGCTTCAAAAAAGGTGTTAACAATTCTATGGAATTCACTTTATGATATTATGATTTTAAAGTCACTATCTGTCTACCAACCCACCCAACACATTATTGGAATCTTCTAGCAAATATTGGATAAAAAGGGGTTGGGGATTTGCCATAAGAGCAAAGGAGTCGGGACAATCATATATGTGCTAGGGTTTGATGTGACCAGCTGACAGATCTGAGGGGGCCTCTCCGATCACCCATCTCAACTACGTAAGTTCCAAAGTGGAGTACTGCATATCTTGGACTACTCAGCTACACAGAATTTCGTCATTAAGGATCACGAGCCACCGTCCATGACCAACAGTTGGTCCCATTGGGTAGGGGGATACTTTTCTGCAGAGGTGCAGTCGGTGTATTCTACTGCACCAGCCTACAGGGCGGGCATTGGTGGACTATGTTATATCAGTTCTGCTTTTCTAGTAAAGATACTCCCAAAAAGATATAACTGGAATTCGGGCCTTGTGTCCAGTGGCTTCAGCCATTGGACCGGTAAGATATTTAATATCAGCGTGATCCTAGGGGACCATCCTCAAGGCAATCAAAATTATCATTTTTTTTTTTTTTTTCATTTTTTTAGAGTGGGGTGTTATTTCCTGAAGATCAGAGCCTCTAAAAACGCCATTAAATAGTTTACAAAGAACTGCTTCGTTGAACATAACTATAAAGCAAACATTTTATGTCAGCAATTTATAAATTAATAATTTAAAAGAATATTAGGATAGCAGAAATAGCAGAAAAAACATAAACCACAAAGAATTTTATTTTAATTTAAACGAGAATATATTTAACAACAACGAAATAAATGCAGAATTGTTATTTTTGTTTCTTCATAACAGCAACGGCCTAGCCCCTTTGTTTTGGTTTCGGTCATATGGACCGGTAAGATATATAATATCAGCGTGATCCCAGATCGGGAATCTCCCTAGGTAAC
Organism: Doryteuthis pealeii; assembly: GCA_023376005.1. Classification (NCBI taxonomy): domain Eukaryota; kingdom Metazoa; phylum Mollusca; class Cephalopoda; order Myopsida; family Loliginidae; genus Doryteuthis; species Doryteuthis pealeii. The sequence continues at coordinate 73,826,372 of CM042144.1, read as the reverse complement.
ACCTGACCCCTGATTTAAGGGGTAGGGGTGATTTTTATTGCCCAGTGGCCTGAGGCACCTCAATAGAGAAATGCCGAAAAGATACAATTTTTAGCACTGGCCACGCATGGGTTTCGGCTTTCGTGCGTGTCTCTCCACGTTAATCGATCCTTGTGTTTAACTGACATGGTGGGATGTCAGGAAATAACTACTCCCATCAAAGGTGTTGGGCGTTCCATCCGTGTTTACAAAATAAATTTAACACACTCGATTGAAAGAATTTACCAAAAATCAGTGAATTATTCGTTTAATGAAATTTTCAGTATTGATTTATGAATGAATTTTCAATATGCTTCGTTATTCTATTTCAAAACTTTCTGATTTAATTAGGTATGTCTGTTATGATGAATTAATATATAAAATTCCTTTAAAATATGAGCAGTATGATGTTAAGTTTAAAATGTCATATTATCAGATTCTAAAAACATTTTTTAATAACTACTTTACTTTAGTATCAATCGCTAATATTTTTTGTCGAAAACTGTATTGGAAATTTAGCGCCCCCCCCCCTTTTAAACGGAACTAATATTGATGTATATTTTTTTCTTTTGTAAGATAATAGCTAATTAAATAATTACCGAAATGAGAAAAAAATCTCCAAAATTTAGTTTTTTAGTTTTTATTTTGCGATTTTCGGAACTTATTTACAACCAGAGCAGGTTCCTTAAAAAACATTTCTTCTATTCACACCTTTGGTCTTTTGTCTTTTTATTTATGCAGAAAAAAGTATCAATTATATATAACCCCACCGATATTTTGCGCCCCAAAAAGAAGGGAGGATGTCAAAGTTAAGTGACCTGAAAAAATCAGAAAGTATTGAAATAAAATAACTGATGCATTATAAAATTCATTCATTGATAAATAAATCAACACTGAAAGTTTTATTAAAATCGGATAATTCCTTGATTTTTGGTAAAAAAATTTTCAAAACATATATTTTTCGACAAATTGGGTAAACCTAGTAGATACATATCTGTCCATCTCGATCTGTTCCTTCCTATCTATCTATCTATCTATCTATCTATCTCAGTCTGTTGATATCTATCTATATTCTCAGTTGGTTTATCTCTCTCTCTCTCTCTCTCTCTCTCTCTCTCTCTCTCTCTCTCTCTCTCTCTTCTCTCTCTCTCTTGTTCTTAACCGACCGCACTTTCCTCTTGTTTCCATAATATCATCGACCAGCCGCCACCCGAGCCTTTTATTGTCTAGCCTAATCACTAATCTACTCCTCATCCCCCCCCCCCTCTTCTCTCTCTCTCTCTCTCTCTCTCTCTCTCTCTCTCTCTCTCTCTCTCTCTCTCCTCTCTTAAATGATATTTCTATTCTCTCTTTTGTCTTGGCCGACGCATTTCCGTCTTGTTTCCTTAATATCAATCTCGACAACCACCACCACCACACCCACCCGGCTTCATTCCTGTCACTTCTCCAACCGCCGCCGGCGGCCGCCATATGCCTCCATCTTTAAATAAAACACAAACATCGCCACCTGCACCACCACTCGGACCTCTACGGCACCTATCTACTCCAAGTTGTGCGAAAGACTTCAGACGCCATAGCGTTCCGAGATTATCCAGCACGGTTTTTGAACATCACGGCTGCATCGGGCGAGCTCTTGTGAATGAGTGTAAGCCAGAATAGAATTCCGACCAAAGTAAGGGCGGTGTCGGGGGGGGGGGGAGATGTAGGGGGATGAGGGGGAGAGAGAAGGAGGCTTGGGAAGTGGCGAAGAACGAGAAAGTTGGGGAGTGATCCTGACGGCCGGCGAGATGGAAGTTACCAGCGGCCAAATAGCTTGATGGAACAGGGAAGGAGGGGGAAACGTAATAGAGAAAGAAAGAAAGAAAGAAAGAAAAAAATTATAATGATAGGAGCAAAGAAGAAAGAACGAAAGGAAAGAAAGAAAAAAAAATATAATAACGGGGCAAAGAACGAAAAAAGAAAGAAAGAGAGAGAAGTGCAAAGAGGAAAAAAGAGGCTACTGAAAAAAAAGAAAAAGAAAAAAGAAAGACGGAAGGAAAGAAAGAGAGCAATATGTTAAAAAGAAGAGAGGCTAAAAGAAAGAAAGAAAGAAAGAAAGAAAGAAGAAAGAAAAAAAGAAGAAATAAAGAAAGAAGTGCAAGGTGGAAAGAGGCTATTAGAAAGAAAGAAAGAAAGAAAGAAAAAAAGATTAAGTGCAAGGGAAGTGAGACTACAGGAAAAGAAAGAAAGAAAGAAAGAAAGAAAAATTTAAAAAAGAAGAGAGACTCTTGGATAGAAAGAAAGAAAGAAAAGAAAAAGAAAGAAGAAAAGAAGAAAATAAAGAAAGAAGTGCAAGGAGAAAAGAGCTATTAGAAAGAAGAAAGAAAGAAGAAAGAAAGAAAGAAAGAAAAAATATATTAAGTGCAAAGGAAGGAGACTACTGGAAAAGAAAGAAAGAAAGAAGTCCAAGGAGTAGAGAGACTATTGGAAAGAAAGAAAAGAAAGAAAGAAAGAGAAAGAAAGAAAGAGGGGTGGGTAATATGGATGTGTTGATAGAAGAAAGAAAGGAAGAAAGGTTGAAAGAAGCGAAATGTAAAAAGAAGAGAGAAAAAGACAATGCATCTAAAAATAGACAAGAATAAAACAAACAAAACAAAAAAAGAGGCGGGAATGTTTTTAGCCACACTTAAAATTCTACGTTTCTACATTCTTCCTACTTTGCAGAGAGGCACGCAATTCCACTGCAGTTGTAGTTGTTGTAGCCGGTTGGCTGGCGGGAAATGGAGGAGGAGGGGAGGGGGTTAAAGATAGATTTGCTTTTTACTGTTGGTTTTAGCCTTTTCCTGCCTATTTTCATCATCGTGTGCCGGTTATGGAGTCGGGACATGAAAGCCGAGGATGGGGGAGGGAGGGTAACTGTCGATATGCATGATGGGAAGCGTCAACTTCGCTTTTCCAGCAACCACTTGAAAAATATAGAATCCTTCTTTCATGTTTTGATTTTATATAATCCCACCCCCTTCTTTCTTGTGTCCTGGGTGTGAGATTAAACTGCATCTAATGGTGAAGTTCCAGTTCCGGATCTCTAAGGAGTGTGGAGTACCCCTTCATTGCTATTTGTCCCAGATCCACACTGACCCGGAGTGGGAGAACCTGTTAGGGTCCCATCTATGGGTTAAATAGATAAGAAAGTGCATAAAAAAATTCATGAGGAAGTGCGTCCCGGTCTCCTGCCTCAGAAATTGCTACCCCGTGACTATTAAAATAACGTCCCCAGCTATGTCGTCTCGGTGGTGTTACTTGAAAGAAAACAACCAACTTAAGGCGTTAAATGTATTTTTTGTCATAATTCTTATTTATTTATCGTAATTTGTTTAGAAATTTATTCATAGAAATTTGTCGTAATTCTTGTTTATTTATAGAAATTTGTCGTAATACTTGTTTAGATATGAAGATGGTATCTATCTATCTATATATCTATCTACCTCAATTTGTTCATTTTTTACTTTGCTTATATATATATATCCACCCATCTCCATTTGTTCATAAAGAGAAGCCCACCCCCTCTAAAATACATTTACCGCCCTAAATTGGTTGTTTTCTTTCAAGTAACACCGCCGAGACGACATAACTGGGGACTTTATTTTAATAGTCACCGGGTAGCAATTTCTGAGGCAGGAGATCGGGACGCACTTCCTCATAAATTACCAATTAAAGATACACAAGGATGAATAAAATATAAACATTTTTTGGTATAAAATAACCCAACAAGGGTTGGCATACCGTAAAATCCAACAAACCAACCAGCCAGCAAACCTTGTATCCTTCCAATTCTTATCCGTGGGATATATCTAAGTATGTACATATCTTCCATCTCAATCTGTTCCTTTTTATCTATCTACACACACACACACACACACACACACCACACATATATATATATATATATATATATATATATATATATATTATATATATATATATGGTAGTATCATGTGGATTCCGAGGCTGTGCTCTAAGCTATTGATGTAAATCCGGTGAGTAGCACTCAGAGAGTATCAGGTGGGCTTGGCATCTCATAGTCCAGTTTATCACCTTCACAACATCCTTGGCAAAAGCATCTGGAGCTGCCTAATTGTGCCTCAT
>CM042144.1:73787229-73819729 GCA_023376005.1 Doryteuthis pealeii | reverse complement strand
CATCTTATTATAATGGAGATTGTGTGTTTTTCTGTCTGTAACCGAAACTATATTACTACTCAAGTCACAATTCCTTAGTTATTACGTCACATTCTCCATGATTCTATTTCTTTTTAAACCTCAATTAATAATAAACTGTTTGACATTATTAATACTGTTGGCTTTACCAAATACTAATAACATGCAATTGTATTTATATATACAACAAATACCAGTTTCAGTGTAAACGTATAGCTAATTTGCATATTGATATTAAAAAAACTGATTTTAATAAAATGTGCTTGGTATTATTGATTCTAATTGTTTGGTTTTATCTTAATGAATATGAGTAAAAATCTCTTCAATAAATCCTAAAAGAAATTCATTAACAAGAAGAAATAACTGTAATTTTATTCTTTACTTCCTATTTTAACTAAATAGTTAAATTAGGAAAATTTAGCATTGAAAAACGGAAGTGATGAAAGAGTAAGTTTCAGTTGTTCTATTTTCCGATTATACCCCCTCCGTTTCAAATCTTTTTATCTGAATTCTTAATTAGTTTCATTAGCCTTTCTGATTTAATCTAATATTTTATTACCTTTAAATTTAAATACTTGCACCCGCAGGGTGCATATATTTCCTAGTATTAATAATATGCACAGCTTTTAAACATGGATCAAGCAGGGAAGGTTAGTTAATAATCTCTTTAATTTTTTCTTCAAGTCTATTTATTACGCTCATTTATATCAATTGAGAAAACTAGATAAAATTACCTCGATATATATATTTACCAACCCCTCCGCACAGGCAGGATGTGACACAAGGTCAATTTCTTAAGCGGAGTTTAACAGGTTTGAATCCAGAGTTTTCCACCTCCTAGACCGGTTGCCTAACCAAGGTTAAAGAGCCCAGTCTGCCCTACTATTTACCCATAGCTGGAGGGAGAGTAGAATTCATACCTTTCCCAAGGGTATTAACGTCATGTGAAATGTTAACAGTTTCGTCCAGGAATTGAACTCGCGATAACGAGTCCATTTCCCACGACTCTAACCATTAGACCACGCGCCTCCAAACAGCCCAATATAAGTTCTCCTGAAGATAGTATATCATGAGCACTGAAACTGTGGTAGAAAGGAAAAGGTTAAAGAGCCCAGTCTGCCCTACTATTTACCCATAGCTGGAGGGAGAGTAGAATTCATACCTTTTCCAAGGGTATTAGCGCTAAGTGAAATGCAATTACCACGTCCAGGATTTGAACTCGTGTTGACGAGTCCATTTCCTATGACTTTAACCATTACACCACTCGCTTCAATTACCTTGATATACACATAAGGTGAGACAATATTCTTTTCTTTGATTTTCACCACAAAATTGCATTCGATGAAAAAAGACTTTTTCTGGATATCAATCCTATAAATAGAGATAAGAAAATTTCAAAAGAAACTGAAATACAAATGGAATATTCAACAAGACAAATCAGTCTTAATTTAATTGGAGGCGTGTGGTCAAATGGTTACGATCAAGGGCTCGGTAATCGTGGTGTAATGGTTATCAATCTGCTCTCGCAGATCCATTACGACGGAATAACGAGTTCAAATCCTTGCAGGATGACCCATACTTATTAATCTGTGTCACATCCTACCTGTGGTAAACGGGTTCGGTTAAAATCTACTTTTAAAGTCTACTACTGAAAAACAAATTACAAAAAATATTCCTGTTTGTCTTATTACTTTTTGTTCATATATATATATATATATATATATATATATGTTATATATATTATATATATATATATATATATATATATATATATTGGGGGGGGTTCCAATTCGGGTCTGAGTTTGTGTATGCTTCTGTGAGTTTGTATGTTATTTTATCTTATTTTTTCTCATATTTTCTCCTAACGATGACCTGAGGTCGAAACGAGTTGAGAATTACTGAAAAAAATAACAAAAAAATATTCCTGTTTGTCTTATCACTTTTGTTTATATATATATATATTTTATATATATATATATATATATATATATATATATATATATATATATATATATATATTATATATATATATATATGTGTGTGTGTGCGTGTGTGGGGGGGGTCCAATTCGGGTCTGAGTTTGTGTATGCTTCTGTGAGTTTGTATACGTGTATGTTTGTGAACGTGAATAAAATCGTCATTCATAATTTCATGAGTATATTTCAAATTACGTATTCTCAATATCCGTTATTCAAAACTTCATGTAGATCCCACAATCTTAAGGCGAATATTATATATATATATATATATATATATATATATATATATATATATATATATGTGTGTGTGTGTGTGTGTGTGTGTGAGTGGTAAAAAAGAAAATGTCTCGTCGGGAAAAGGCAAAGATATATGTATAAGATAAAACAAACAGGAATATTTTTTTAATGTTATTTATTTTTCAATTGTTCTGACCTTAGGTCATCGTCTCGAGAGTTTTTGGTGAAAGTTATTGTAAAAAAAAAATGTTTTTAAAGTTTTTAAAATGTTTTCAAAATGGTTGACAAGCCACAAAGAATGGTCAAAAGTTCATACTGGTAAGAGTACATGTCTATTTGTTGAGTGAAATTATATATATAATATATATTATATATATATATATATATATATATATAATATATAATATATACGCATTATTTTACAAAAACGTTACATGATCATATATATATATATATATATATATATATATATATATATATATTGGTTGCGTATAAACTTTGTTCTTGTGAACCTTTTTTTGTATTATGAAGCATACAAATAGACAAATGAAAAAAAAAAAAACTGAACAAAAAACAGACTTTAATATCCAGCTATTGTTTTGTCCCCGGTTTGATTTATACTTGTATTTCGGGTGTACCTTCACCCTTCATCAAGGTATGAGGACTGTGTGTGGAAAAGTGAAATCCAGCAAATGTGAGAAAATATTTATATATATAAATGTATGTATGTATAATATAATAAAATAAATATATAAAGGTTTTACATATCTATTTGTTTGGTGACAAAGGAACATTCACGACCATATCGGTTTCATGCGATAGCAATCATATATATCTTCACCTGGTGATTGCTATCGCATGAAACCAATATGGTCGTGAATGTTCCTTTGTCACCAAACAAATAGATATGTAAAACCTTTATATATTTATTTTATTATATTATATAATTTTATTATAATAATTTTATATTGAGCACTCTATTCAACATTCATGTATATATGATCATGCAACGTTTTCTTGTAAAATAATGCGTTACTTGAGTAAGCAGGCGAAAGAAAGGCAGAAAGAAAGGCAGAAAGAAAGAAAGGCAGAAAGAGAAAGAAAGAAACATAGAAAGGCAGAAAGAGAAAGAAAGAAAGAAAGAAAGGCAGAAAGAGAAAGAAAGAAAAATAGAAAGAAAGAAAGAAAGGCAGAAAGAAAGACAGAAAGAAAGAAAGGCAGAAAGAAAGAAAGAAAGAAAGAAAGAAAGAACAGGCTCAGTTCACATTGAATCAAAGAACGTTATAGCGATAGAAGAGAGAGGAGAAAGGGAAAGAACAAGCGAGAAAAAAAAAGAGTTGGTGAGAAAGTAAGAGATAGATAGATAGATAGACTGAGATTAAATGCTTATCCGTATGTTGATAATCCCATCATAAATGACGGGAATTATGCTAGTATTATTACAAATGAGATTATCATGGATCGTTCAGATTCAGCATGAAGTAAGTCAAACATCTTAGTCGCCTTAGCAACACAGCACCTTTCTCAATATTCTCTGAGACTGCAACTACAACTAATAATACTAACACTAGTACTTTAATGGTCCATCTTGTCGGCTGTGGCTGTAGAATACACCAACTGCACCTCTACAGAGTGGTTAGACCTTCCCAATGAGACCACCTGTTTGCTGTGGGTGGCGATCTCTGATGCTTAAGGATGGAACCCAGATGACTGAGTAGTCTATGACATACAACACTCCACTTTGGTCTTTACGTAGGCTAGATAGACAGGCCTTCTCCGATCAATCGGCTGGTCACATCAAGCTCTAGCACCTATATGATTGTCCTAACCCTATTGCCCTTATGGCAAGGCCCACCCTTCATATATGTGCTAGAAGACGGTGGTTGATGGTCTTTATGTCTTAGGTATGACGTTAAACTCTATCTGATGATGGGGTTCCATTTCTGAGGGTCTGGCAAATTTGGAGTGCCCCTTCCTCACCATTACTCATCGGTCTACTCTGACCCAGAGTGGCAGCACCTGTTAGTGTCCTATCTATGAGTTAAATAGAAAAAATGAGTTTTAAAAAATCTGATTTAAAAAAATCGAGTTTAAAAAAAATGTCAATACTGAACAAGAATGATTAAAACAAAATGTCTTCGGCATAAAATAACCCAACAAGAGTTGTCATGCCGTAAAATCCAACCGACTAACCAACTAGAAAGATTGTAGAGGAATCTAGCTGTATTTAGTTAATATAATCGAGATTGTGTATTTGTCTGTCTGTAACCGAAACTATATCACTATTCAAGTCACAGTTTCCTTTGTTATTTACATTTTCCATAATTTTATTTTTATTTAAACTACAATTAATAAAATTGGTTTACATTATTCATACAGTTGGTCTTATCTACAGGTATTTGCCTCATACCCCACTTGTATGGGCTGGGCACAAGGCCTCGTTTTAACGTGGGCGCACCCACAAGCTGAAGCTCATGGGTGGGAAAGAACAAAAATTGCGTCGATCCCTTCGGCATTATTACCCCTCAAGGGGGTGCCCCAGGCGCTGGGCAATAAACCCAGCCCTGCCACTTTAAGTCAAGGGCGCAGGTATTGCCTGGGAGGATAGCCCCCTGGGATCGACGCTATGAACTTGTTAAGATCCGGGGGCGAAGCCACAGGACCCCCACCCGTTGGGCTGGCTTATATATATATATATATATATATATATATATATTATATATATATATATATATATATGGACTCGTCGATTCGAGTTCAATCCTAGACGAAGCTGTTGCACTTCACATAGTGCTAATACCCTTGGGAAAGGTATGAATCCATATATTCTCTCCAGCTATGGGTTAAATAGTAGCGGAGACTGGGCTCTTCAACCTTGGCAGGTAACCAGTCTAGGAGAGGGATAACTCTGAATTCAAAATTCCTGAGGTCGGTCTTTGATTGGGTTTGTGGCAACCTTTGATGCACCAATTCTTTCCTATCGACTGTGCCAAAAAGTGTGGATGGGCCAACACAAGCCTTCACCACTATAAACAAATCCCTGTGTGGGAGTTCATTGTGTATGAACCCTCATACGTCGATAATCGACGGGAGTGTGTGTGTGTATATATATATATATAACATAGCGGTTTACAGTGTGAATGAGAAGGTTAATTTGCATATTGATATAAAAAAAACATTATTAAAGAAAAATATGTGCTTAGTATTATTGATTTCTAATAGCGTGGTTTTATCTCAATGAATATTAGCAAAAATCTCGGGGATAAATCTGAAAAGAAATCCATTAACAAGAATAAATAACTGTCATTTTATTCTTTACTTCCTATTTCAACTAAATAGATAAATAAGAAAATTTAGCAATGAAAGATGGAATAGTAAGTTTCAGTTGTTATATCTTTATATTTGCATTATGATATAGTTTCATTATCCTTTCTAATTTGATATATTCTATTGCATTAAAACTTAAATATTTGCACTTGGAGGGGGCATATATAGGGTGATCTAAAAAAAAGTCATGCTTGTTTGTTTTTGTTTTTTGTTGGGGGGGTCACCCTGTATATATATATATATATATATATATATATATATATATATATACAGGGTGACCCTCCAATATATATATATATATATATATAATATGTGTATACATATATATATATATATATGCACACACACACACACACACACACATATATATATATATATATATATATATATATATATATAGGTTGCCCTCCAGAAAGCATCACCTGTTATTTGCAATCACTGTACCAGAGACTGCCATTCAAGGATTGGTCTGTTCAGCCACTCACGTAGCTGTAGATAAAAGAGTGGACTCTATGCCATCGTCTTTAATACACGGAAGGTTGCCAACACAGGGTGACTCAACAAAACAGGCCTGACTTACAAAAAAAGTCTGGTTTTTTTTTGTGTGTGTTTTTGGATCACCCTATATTTGGCAGTTTAGTTAATAGCCAAACATGGAGATTAACAATTTCAAATACTTAAATGCGATTATCGTTGGATCGTTCAACATCTTAGTCGTCTTAGCAACACAGAACCTTTCACAATATTCTTCCGACTGCAACTACTACTACTACTACTACTACTACTACTACTACTACTACTACTTCAGTTGTACAGTAGTTGCATTAATTTCTAGAACAGTTTCAGATCTCAATAACTTTGAGCTTCGGTCGTATTGTAAACAAAATAACATTGGAAGTCATGATCTGCATTTAGACTGCTTCATGCCATGAACTCAATCGACCTAATCTAATGTTATCAAGTCACAAGAATCTCTCGATACATGAAATGTTGTTAGAAAAGGAAGAACTAAGTGAAATTGCTGAATCAGTAAATTCCGTTATGCCTTCTTAGATAAATTACATTTCACAAGAAAATAGGCTCACATGACGGCTAGTGTTGGCCGATCAGCAAAAATCTACACCCATTAACTCTGTACGGACACTGGGTGTCGTTTAGAGGACTTACTGGTTTATTTTGAATCACCTTTTCGAAAATGTTATCAAATCACTCTTTTTATCGATGAGTCGATGGAACTTGAAGATAATATGCTAAAAATAACTGTTTACTGTAAGTAGGTCTGTATGGACACTGGATGCCGTTTAGAGGACTTACTGGTTTATTTGGAATCACTTTTTCGAAAATGGTGTCAAATCACTCTTTTTATCGAAGAGGTGGGAATGATGCAGTAAAAACTAAATTCGTTTTGAGTATCCTGGGTTTGACGTTAAACTGTATCTAATATTGAAGTTCCAACTTTCGGAATCTGGGGAGTGTGGGGTAACCTTTCATCGCCATTACTCTTAGGTCCACTCTAAGTTTATGCTCTCAGATGTAATGTACTCAAAAGCGAATGCAAATAAAAAAATAATAATAATGAAATTTCTTCATATAGGATTTACTTTCTATTTTTCGTGTTTATGAAAATAGATAATATCTATTTACAAATACGGAGTCAGGCAAAATAAGCTAATGGATTAGCGTGTCCTGCATCTAGTGGTAAAGTTCCAGTTCTGGAACTCTGGAGAATGTGGAGTACCCTTTTATCGCCATTATTTCCAGGTCCACCCTGATCCTGAGTGGTAGTACCTTTTAGGGTACCATCTATGGGTTGAATAGAAAAAAATGAGTTTTAAAAAATTGTTTAAAAATTAAACTTAATTTTTTTTTAGTGAATACCCATCAAGACTGAAAAAACAGGACTTCTTCTGTATAATATAACCCAACAAGGTTTGACATGCCGTAAAATCCAACCAATCAACTAAATACATATTGAACCTAAAAATCCTTTGTCTGAATTTTTTTAAATCAGGCTTGATATGTTGTCTAACCAAGGTTAAAGAAACCAGTTTGTTCTAGCATTTACCCATAGCTGGAGGGAGACTAGTTGGATGTATACCTTTCCCAAGGGTATTAGCGCTATGTGAAATGCAAACAACCTCGTCATGGATTTGAACTCGTCTCACCGTGTCCATTACCCATGATGATAACCATTAGACCATGATATTAGCAGATATAAGTAATATCCGGTTTGAAATCTGTCAGTGCTTTTTTCAAAACTTTCTCCTTATCATGAATGTCGACAGCCACTTTTCCCAGGGATTGGCCTAGAAGAGTTACTGGGTTCTGATTCAGACCATACAGTTGAATCACTGTTCACCGGTTGCAGTGTTGTATACTCTCTTTCCTTACTTTCTTACTTCTATTATTCTTCTTCCAGCGTCTGGACTTCGTCTTGGGGACTTCGTGTCTGGTTTCTATTGGGGATTTATCTTTATCAGAAGTCCTGTGTCATTGGTAGTTTTTAGATAATAACACAAGACTTCGATTTAACTTAGATCATATTTTATTCTGAAATCCCCACCAGACTACCTGCGCAGATTGAGTCGGCAGCGTGCATAACACGACTTACCACCGTCGTGGTCTTGGCCGATCTGACTCAAACTCTCTCTAATCTAAACCGGAATAGGGTCTTCTACACCGATTCTCACGGTATCCACCGGAAGGATCAGGACTGAGGTCAAGCCTCGTCATTCAATCCTTCAAGGACGCCGGCTGAACTTATAACAGCCATTTTGGTTTCTACACTACTGTACATAAGTATTAGGAATCTAATAATTATGTAACAGCGGTACAGTATCTCTGATGCGGTAGTAAGCGAAAAATTCTGACGAATCTCCTCTGAGATTGTATATTGTCTGGAGGAGGGAGTTATACAGAGATTAAGGGTCTGGTCTTATGCTCTCTGTACTTACTTCATAGCCCAGAAGTTTTATTTTTGTTTCTCTGTAACATTATATATATATATATATATATATATATATATATATATATATATATATATGGTGGGGGAGAATATGTGTGTAACTGAAGTCATACCTAATTTGAAAATTAATTAGTTGATAATTAATGAATTAGGCGTAAACAAATCGAGAAAAGTCAAATCGTTGTTTACGCCTTACATTTGAACAGATATATTCGCCTAATTCATTAATTATCAACTAATCAATTTTCAAATTAGGTATGACTTCAATTAAGCACATATTCTCCCAAAAATTGTCGGCTATCGCCATATCAAACAAACTGTTTGCGTACTCTCATATATATATATAGAGAGAGAGGGAGACAGACAGACAGACAGACAGAGAGACAGACAGACAGACAGACAGACAGAGAATGGAAAACCCACTAGATTAACATGGAACATTTTTAGGATGAATCAGCACAACGCGACATGGCGTTTTCTTATTGATGAGACGTCACGTGGCAAAGTGTGAAAGAGTAAGACTGAGAGGTGAGAGTGTGGAGTAAGTTTGGGAAAATGTCCTGACTGAGAGAGACGTGGCCTCTTACTCAGTGCAGTTTTGACTTGGGGGGAAATAAAAATCTCATGAGAACAAATAAGTCGTCTTGTGTTATTACTAAAAGCTATAAATGGCACAAGGCAAAATGTCCTCCAGCACCCCAAGCTGGTTTCCAGATGCCAAATATCAAATAATTGCCTGCTAACTCAACATCAATCCGGTAACCAGATCCGAGCCTCTCCAAAGTAGTACCGATCAAAAGATAAGTATACAAGTATTATTTCTATATGACACATTATCACTCCATTCCAAAATGAAAGCCGTCAAGATGCTTCTCGTGACGCTTCCCGGATTGATGGGCGTGAAAAAACAATGAGATCATTAGTTGGATGAGATCTTCATAAGTTCTGTAATGCTTTGTTTGTACAACAGTCAAACTGTTCAAAATGATTTCCTAAGCTGAATCATTGCTATGCTCAGATAGACAAGAAGCACCTGAAGCTCCCTTTATTCAATGTATGGGGTAGACTGTTCTCATTCCGTTGACCATGACCGGGTACAAGTGTTAAGCTATGTTAATTATTCTATGTTACTATCGCCCTTGGCCAGGATTGAACCTACAATCCAGAGATGATTGTTCAACAAGTTCCGTGAAGTCTCCCGATTACATGAAGGCTCAGGAGTTCGATAAGAAGGTTGCCAGGTTCTAAGAGAAAGTTCCCGAGTCCGACAAGAAGGTTCCCGGGTTCGAAGAGAAAGTTCCGGAATAAGACAAGAAGGTTCCCAGGTTCGAAGAGAAAGTTCCCGAGTCCGACAAGAAGGTTCCCGGGTTCGAAGAGAAAGTTCCCGAATAAGACAAGAAGGTTCCCAGGTTCGAAGAGAAAGTTCCCGAATCCGACAAGAGGTTCCCGGGTTCGAAGAGAAAGTTCCTGAGTCCGACAATAATGTCCCCAGGTTCGAAGAGAAAGTTCCTGAGTCCGACAAAAAGATTCTCGGTTCGAAGAGAAAGTTCCTGAGTCCGACAAGAAACACCAGAAACTGGACGAGGGGTACAATGGCCCGCAACACTGTGTTTTTATATACCACAATAAAGATAAGGACAACAGTTCGAAAATCAAAATAGTGAAGCGTTTTTGTGTTTTTTTTGTTTGATTTTTTTTTTTTTTTTTACCTGAAATAAATAAAATGAATAAAAGGTTAAAATTGTAACTGGGTCGAAAAGGGTTTCTTCATCGTTACCGGCAAAGCGATGGATTTGTAAATTATATGAAAAGAGAAAAATCAATATAGATTTTTATAAGCCTTCCTGACACATTAATAGAAATCAAAGTGAAGTGCTTTTTAGTCTAATAAAGGAAGCGCATGACAAATTAAAGTCCCGATGTCTAGACATTAAAATAGAAAGAAAGAAAAAAAGGAAGAAAGAAAAATCACTTTAAAAAAACAAAAACAACTCACTAATTGTATGTGACAAATTTTAGGAAGAATAAAACGACCGTTTAAGATATTTTAAAGCTATGGATGTCTCAAATCGAAATTTCTATTTTAATAGTTGGGAAGGTTCTGTTTGTCTGTCCTCTATACACGGCTAAACAGTTTGCAGCAGAGCTCTCTTTGAATTCTCTGAATTTTTACGATGAGGCTTGATAATTTATATCATTTGTATTATTCGGAATATTGTCCTTATCTTTATTGTTATCTACACGATTTTTCGGTGGATATGGTCTCCGGCCTTCTTCTGGTGTTTCTCGTCTGACTCGGGAACCTTCTTGAACTCGGGAACCTTTTCTTCCAACTCGGGAACCTTATTGTCCAACTCGGGAGCCTTCAAGTAACTTCAGTTGAACAACAGCGCAATGGATATAGGTGTTGAGTTAATACGGTTCTAAATGACAATCATCTCTGGGCTGGTCAAGGGCGAAAGTAACATAGAATAATAATTAACACAGCTTAACACCCGGTCATGGTTAACGGAATGAGGACAACCTATCCCCGTGGATTGAATAAAGGGTTCGGTTCGAAGTTCCGTGAAGGCTCCCAATGACGACATGAAGGCTCCCAAGTTCAACAAGAAGGTTCTTGAGTTCAAAGAGAAGGTTCCCTAGTTTGAGAAGAAACACATGAAGAAGGTCGGAGGGCACATCAACGGAAAAAAATATTTTGGGGTTACCCACGTATTTAAGGAACACTAGAAACTTCTTGATTTCTTCTTGTATTCCGATAACTTAAAATCAAGGAAAATCGCTGAAAATTTGATAGTGTGTAAGCTAAACGATAAGCCTCATGATAAACATTTAACTTTATTGAAAAAACACTGGAGGTATCTCAATTTTCTTCGAGTTCGGTGTCCTAATCTGACCTTTAAGCAATGTCTGTGTACCGTTCTAAAACATCTGAAGGTCTCTGCTAAATAAAAAGCGTGCGAGTTGAGGCTCGTCGGCAATCTCACTTGGTGATTGGGGAAATCTTTTTCTGGGCAGGTCGGATCCACAGGTAAGAATCCAAATCAAGGATAATCAATGACATTGTCGCCACTGTGCGGCACAATTTCAGGTTTTATTTATAGGAAATTTCTCGATTGATTGCCGAATCTTGTGTCTCTCTGCAAGTAAACGAACAAAAGAGAAATCAAAATGAGACGTTTGGGCATCCCATCGATTATACGATGACGCATTTGATGGCTATAATGGGGGTAAAATAAGAAATTAAAACCGACAGCATTTAGAAATTTAAGGTGTGTGGTGTAATGGTGAGTCGTAAGAAATGAACTCGTCGACCCGAGTTCAAATCCTGGACAAGACTGTTTACATTTCTCATAGCGCTAGTAACCTTGGAAAAGGTTTGCATTCAACTAATATCCCTCCATCTATGAGTAAATAGTAGGGAAGACTGGGCTCTTTAACCATGACTAGGTAACCAGTCTAGGAGAAAGAAAACTGAATTCAAACCTGTTAAACTCCGCTTTAGAAATTGACCTTATCACATCCTGTTAGTGTGGAGGGGTTGGTAAATATATATATAGAAAGAAATGAGAAAAACACGAAATATTAAAAAAGATAAGTTTATTCTTTAAGGTGAGGTCGATGTTAGAAAGTTTCGTTTTTTTTAACAAACCTACATCAGGAGAGCCCTGCCACACACACACACACACACACAGAGTCATATATATATATATATATATATATATATATTGTAGATTTTGCGTCTCCGTATACTTCTAGTGCGTATATATATTTGAGATATTCCAACATACCAGACAAGCAGCCAGAAGATTACTACGATTCACGGTCAAGAAGAAGGGACGTCACGATCCTGAAAATTTACCACTACGTCTAAATAAAAGAAACTAAAAAAAACTACAGAGTTTTCTGATATTTATTCCTTGACTAACATATTATGGTAACAACATTAACATAATATGGTACGTTAATGCTTTACACCAATGCCCAAACCTGGTATATGTATTTCAACAACGGATACAGATACAATATATCTCAAATATATATATATATAATATATATATATTATATATATATATATTGATTGTAATGTGGGGGTAGTTTATTTGTTCTTTTATAACAGTAGAATCTGTGTGAGTACATGAATGCGCATGTTTATGAGACAGGCAAAAACAAAAGACAGAGAAAAGGAGAGAAAGACAAAGACAGAGAGAGAGAAAAGGGGACAAAGAAAGAGACAGACAAACTGACAGACAGACAGAGGGACATTATATATCTTTTTGTAATATATATTCATATATAGATGGTAATTTTTGGGGTAGTTCCTTTATTTTTATTTTTATTTTTATTTTTTACACAAGTAGAATGTATTTGAGTGCATGTATGTATGTGTATGAAAAATACAGAAGTAGAGATAGAGAGTTAAGAAGATAGAGAAGGAGAGAAGGAGAGAGTGAGACAGACATACATACATACAGACAGACAGACATTCTATATGAATAGAGATTGATAGATAAATATCGTGGCAAGACTTTTCATCGCCCCGCATTTTATCGCATGACTTTTAATTATTTGTATCCGATAAGAGTAATTACTGAAAGCCAAATAAAGACTTGTAAAATATTAGTAATAAGAATAATTCATTGAAGAAGATATTATTATTGTTATCAAGTTATTACTGAATAGAAAATTACTTGAAACCATATTCTGCTTGAATCCATTTGCTGTTTGAAACCATAAAAAAACTAGCAGCTAATTATTTATATTAAGAATGGTTACTGAAATTAGAAATAGTTTACTTGGAGCTATAATTGTTTAGAAATTACTATGTTTTTCAAACCCGCCTAAGCTGGTGGTTCACAGGAGGCTGAGTGACAGCAAGTCTCCTCTGGTCTTCAAGACACTTCTGAGTATTCAAGCTTATCTAACCACCTGACGACTTTACTTACTTTATATATATATATATATATATATATATATATATATATATATATATAAAGATAAATCTAATAAGTCAGATAAACCTACTAAAAGTTTCGCTTAATGCTCTGCAGGGCTAAGATCCGACTAAAGAGACTTGGAGCAAACGCATTAAATATAGTACCTACCACCGTGATTCAAATAAATTAGCATAAACTAAAACGACCAATAGATCAATAAAATGAGAAATTTTCTCCTGACGATGACCTAAGGTCGAAACTAGTTGAGAATAAATAACATATAAGAAATATTCCTGTTTGTCTTATCCCTTTGTGTTCATACTATATATATATATATATATATATATACATACATATATATATATCACATTTCGTATGTGTTTATCTCTTTCATTCATACACACACACACACACACACATATATATATATACATATATATATACATATATATATATATATATAAAGCAATCTATAGACGCGCGTTTCGGGGTTTACCCCTCATCAGTGCAGTTATACTTATGTTTCAGCAGCTACCTCTGGTCGGGCTCGAGAGCCGAACGAACTTTCGCTCGTCAAGTCTCTTACCGGTGGGTCCACAAGCAGCTGTCAAGAATAGAAGGCAGAATAATCACTATATTTCCTAAACCGGAAATAAACTCACCAGAGGTCTCTAACTTATGTAAACAAGGGAGACTATCTTTGTGCCGAAGAGGTGAATTTTTGCTTCTAAACATGTCACAAAATCATGTATCCAGGTTTTTGAATCGTTATAACATATTCAATTTATGTATTTTGACTTAGTAATAAGATTGATACAAGAAAAATTTATCATTAACATTTAAAGAGTGTATAAATTATTTTGGGACACCCTGTATATATATATATATTGAAGAGGTAGAGATAGTGCGGGTGTCTCATAACACATGCGAATATCTTGGATTATATTAACTAGCAAGAATATGCGCTCTTTGGATTAAGTATTTAAGTCTTATGGTAATGAAATATATTAAACTAGAAATATTAACGAAGTTAGATATGAAAACATTACACTTATTTGATTATATTTTTATTGCTTTCTATATAAAATCATTCATAGGATTGATTTTAATACGATGGAAATTAAAGCGATAATATTACAGACCAATATCACTAAATAATCATTTATGAAACTCGGTTTTGTTAAAACCAGTGTGCAAATTAATCACACCATGTATTATGTAAACCTTTATTTCTCAGTGATATATCAGACGCGACAGTGCTCTAATAACATGTTTTGAGGCAAATATAACTCAGGTTTTCATAGGCATCGTTAATAAATAAGATTTATTCTATATATTAATGATGTTGATTTTGAATTATCTACTCATTGATAAACTTACGCAATTCCTGAGTATATTATGACGTGAGCAGTGACGTATTTTCGGTTACAGACAGACAGGCAGATAGCCAATGTCCATTATAATAAGATGGCATTGAGTACAAAATGTATTCATTATACCAACGAAGAGAACACACACACACACACACACACACACACTCTCTCTCTCTCTCTCTCTCTCTCTCTCTCTCTCTCTCTCTCTCTCTCTCTCTCTCACACACACACACACACACACACACATACACACACACATTTACTCAATCCAAACACAGGGTGGCTTTGCATATCAACTGGAAATGGCTGCAATCTCTCTACGATTGCATTGCTTTTGTTTCACAGCTGTGCAAGACATTCTTACGTGCACCTTTTCCTAAAGGTAGCCCCACAGGAAGTAGTCCACTGGGGAGGGGGTAGATCCGGGGATCTGGATGGCCAATGGATATCACCAAATCGCGAAATGAGGTGTCCGGGGAATTGTTATTGAAGGGTTGTCATTATCAGTCGTGCCTGTATGACTTGTGGCATCATCTTTTTGCGTTCACGTGTGTGCCAGACCTTTACGGGATGATTCCTCGTGCTTTCCATAAATTCCAGTCGGAATTTTCTTTGAGCTGCTATTGTGGAGCTTTGGCTCGTAAAGTGGGCGCTTCCACTACGTCTGTAATTTCTTTTGGAGTTCACGTCATCATTGGGTTTTTTTATCATGTTTTATCCATTATCAATTCGTTAAACTTCATCTAATTGTGAAGTTCAAATTCTATAACTCAGGGGTGTGTGGAGTATACATTTACTAACCCCCCTTCGCACGAGCAGGATGTGACACAAGGTCAATTCCTTAAGCGGGGTTAAATAGGTTTGAATTCAGTTTTCCTTCTCCTAGTTATCTGAAAAAAGTGTGGCCTAAAGTCGGTATCAGCCAATCAGCGAGGGAGTATATCCCCTTTTTCATTAGCGCTAGACCAAGGAGATTATTTTAGCGTCTGATGTGGAACGCCACACCTACCATCAGCTCCTCATTTTACCGCTGAGTTGGCGAGGGCCGGTATCGAACTAAGAACCTTGACTGGTTATCTAGCCATGGTTAAAAAGCCATGTCTGCCCTTCTATTTACCCATAGTTGGAAAGAGATTAATTGGATGCATGTCTTTCCCTAGGGTATTAGTGCGATGTGAAATTCAAACAGCCCCGTCCAGGATTTGAACTGTGGTCGATGTATCCATTTCCTACAACTGAAACTACTCAACACCATTATTGATACTGGTATATGACATACTGATAAATATATTTATGTATTTACCAAAGCCCTCCGCATGAGAAGGATATGATACAAGTTCAATTTTAAGTGGACTTTAGCTGGTTTTGAACTCGTGGCAACGAGTCCATTTCCCACGACTCTAACTATTAGACTACACGCCTCCAAACGCATGGGGAATATGGAGTAGGCCTTCATCGCCATTACTTCCAGATGCACTCTGACCCGGAGTGGTAAGACCTGTTAGGGTTTCATCAATGGGTTAAATAGATCAAAAAATGAGTTTGAAAAAAGGTTGTATACTCAACGAGAATGAATAAAACAGAAACTTTTTCTGGCATAAAATAACCCAATGGCTGACATGCCGTTAAAACCAACCAACCAACCAACATTGTATCTTTACAATTCTTTTCCATGGAATATTTACATCTATATACCTTAGTATGCATATATCTGTTCATCTTAATCTGTTCCTTCCTCCGGACTAGTAATATCTGTTAGGGTCCCATCCATGGGTTAAATAGAAAAAATAAGTTTTAAAAAATTGTGTTTAAAAAACTGAGTCTAAATAAAAATTTTAAAAATTTGAATACCCATTAAGAATAAATATAACATGTCTTCGGTATGAAATAACCCAACAAGAGTTCATGCCATAAAATCCAATCAACCAACCAACTAGGCTAAATAAAGCCTTATAAATAGAAATGGGACTAATGTATCCCCTTGTAAGATTCCAGTGCCACCATCGTGTCAGCGAACCAATGGGATATAGAGATAAATGAATAGGAAATGGGATATCAAGGAATTGCCAGATTCTTTAAGATTTCAAGTGTAAATTCCTCAATTTGGTTTATGTTTCCAAAAAAGAAAGAGACAAGCATTGTGTTTAAATCAGAGATTAAGTTTCAACATTTATTATTCTTTGCTTTCTTCTTAGAAACTATATATATATATATATATATATATATATATATATATATATATATATATATATATATATATACTTACTTACGATTTTTCTTCAGACGTTCCATTCATTTTTGTCTGCAAATTCACATAATTACTGATGACATGATACGAATTTCGAGTCTGTTCAATAAACAACACACACATACACACACACACACACACTCACCCCCCTCCACACACACACACATGTTTCTTCTACAACCGCTATTCCAGAATTTTAACTGTAGTAGCATTAGTAGTTAATCCAAAAATTAATCAATGTATTTCGTAAAGTATAGGGCATTAATATTTGTAGAAAAATATTTTCCTTTCTACCACAGTTTCAGTGCTTATGATATACTATCTTCAGGAGAACTTATATTGGGCTATTTGGAGGCGCGTGGTCTAATGGCTAGAGTCGTAGGAAATGGACTCGTTATCGCGAGTTCAATTCCTGGACGAAACTGTTAACATTTCACATGACGCTAATACCCTTGGGAAAGGTATGAATCCAAATCTCCCTCCAGCTATGGGTAAATAGCAGGACAGACTGGACTCTTTAACCCTGGCTAGGTAACCAGTCTAGGAGAAGGAAAACTCTGAATTCAAACCTGTTAAACTCCGCTTAAGAAATTGACCGTGTGTCGCATCCTGCTTGTGCGGAGGGAATGGTAAATATATATATTGGGCTGTTATTATTTTGATTGTTGTTCTTTATAGACTTTAGTCACTATTTCGGTATTTTTCTTTGATGTTAAAATTTGTTGTCGGTGGGTTTACCCCCCCCCCCTTACAGAATTACAAATTAGATAAGCCGAACAGAAGGGGGAACCAAAGTCTGTAAAAATGTAACCAAAATAATAACAGCCTAATATAAGACGTAGCTGCCTTGCCTATTCAGTTCTTCTGAAGAAGTTGCACCGAAACCCTGGTAGGGAGAAAAACCTCTTCTACAACTATATATATATATATATATATATATATATATATATATATATATATAATATATATATGGGAGTAAATATGGAAAATAAATCCGACAATATTAAGAAATTTGAAAAAACAAATGTTCCGAAAATAGGATGAATTTATTTATCGATGTTTAAACATTTCGGTTTCTTAAAACTTTCATCAGGATGTATCTTGGGGTGAAGAAAATGATGGATGTTTTATAAATGACAGATGAAAATATTTATAAAATCTTTTTTGTTGTGTAACTGTATTTGTTCAGCGTTATAATTTTTGAAAGACAAGTCGCGATCCACTCACACGAAGATGTCATGACGCGTGACGCAACTCGAAGAAATGCATTCAACAAAGGACAAGAAAAAGTATTAATAGACTTATTTTATGAGAACAAAGGGAACAAAGTGGGAATGATAACTAAATAATTAAATGAAGCCTGGTATTTTGTAGTTATTTAAGACTATTTAAGCTAGAAACGGGGATATATTAAAAAAATCCATGTCGATTGTTAAGGAGGGCAAAAAGCGAAACCGAAATGTTTAAACATCTATAGATAAATTCATCCTATTTTCGGAACATTTGTTTTTTCAAATTTCTTAATATATATATATATATATATATATATATATATATATATGTCACGGAGCCGATAAGGACGTTGACCCCGCGAACATTATAAAAAGAAATCGAATGACACAAACCAAGCAAAGGAGGACAAACAAGGAGATTTGGTTAACAAGAAAACGGAAATCTTTATTACCGTCGAACTACCGTAGATGGATGTTGAAAGCGGATAGAATATTGGTCGGGTCGTTGACATCTCAGGCTGGGAAGACGTTGTTGCGTCAGAGGATCGGTTGTTGGGACGACTGGAAATGTGCGCGCTGTGCACCGCAGGTCGAATGTTGATGTCGATCGTAGCTGACATGGTGAATCTACCGGAGGCTGTAGAGATGTTGATGAATCAATATGAGGATGCTGGTAGGTGAGGTCGAATGACGTCTCGCCGAAGCAGGAAGGAAAACGTAGTACTCAACAGTAGTGTTGCGGTAGCTGATCGAGCACTACTAGTTGGTAAAGGGTTGACAGAACCGGGGTTCGCAAGGCGTTGCTGGCCTGGTGAAGGAAGTAACTGGTCGTTGAAAGAAGAGCTGGACAGGAGATGACTGGATTGAAGCTGGATCCAGATCACACTAATCGGAAAGTGGAAAGGGGTTTGGTTTGCCTACGTGTTTTAATGCACACGGGCGCTCTGAAAAAGGGGCCAAGGCCTGATGGCCCCGACACACACACACACACACACACACACACACACATATATATATATATATATATATATATATATATATATACCGGAGGTTTCATGGTATACAACAATTATTATAAATATCTCTTCAATCCAGTATCATTTACACTATTAATTCGAACATAACGTGTAAGTCAACTGTATTTCCCAAATATTAATTAATCTATTTGAACACTTACATTCACCATTCATCTAGAGGGCACCGGAGGGCACATCGGCCGTAACATTGTGTAGATAACAATAAAGATTAGCACAATACTCAGAATAATTCAAATAATACAAATTATCAAGCCTCATCTAAAAAAAATTCAAAGAGCATTCAAACACTTATTTATACTTTAATAACTTGATACCATAAAATTGCGTGCAAATTATTTGTATCAGATAGGAATACTTAATATCATATAACTGTGCTTAAAAAATCTTAAGATCCAACTACACAAAAATTTTAAATGTAACCTTACAATTAATGTACTTCCTTAACCTCTTGGCATAAAATAGCCTAGATGGGTTGACATGCCTTTAAAATCAATCAACCAATCACTCAACCAGTCTCTTTAGGATTTGCCTTAAATTGATTTTATCAACTATTCTTTCGACAATGTTTGGTTGCTAAGGACCGATCAATAAATGTGTGGGCTGAAGGTAGAAGCATTTTTTTTTAGAGAGAGAGAGAGAGAGAGAGAGAGAGAGAGAGAGAGAGAGAGAGTGAGGGGGGAGATGGGAGAGTTGTTCTTGTAAGATTTAAATAGGGTCACGTGGGATAAAGAAAAAAGTTATACCGATTTTATTTTATCTTTTTTTTTTTTTTTATTTATTAGACATTGAACACTTCTTTTTTTTTTTCTTTTCTTTTTTTTTCTCCATTATTTAAAAAAAAGATTTTATTTTTTAGCTATTTAATAATGTTCGCTTGTTTTTCTCGTAATTTTTTTTCTTTTTTCGGAGTGAGGGTGGGGGGGTTCGTTTGTTTGTCTGTAAAAATCGGAGGTCGACTGTGCTGCGAGAGCAAAATAGAGTATACCACGTTTCTTCTAAATCGTTTATCCGGTTTTAACATTCTGTTTTGAGAAGCTAAAGGATTATCTATCCCAGATTTAAATCCCATGAGATGTTCCTTACCTGGCAGAGAACATGGCGTAGACGAGAGGATTTAATAGCAATTGGGATCACCTTGGATTTTACTAGTTTTTTTTTACTCTATTTATTTATTTATTTATTTATTTATTAAGCAGTTGAGCTTGTTTCTTCTTTCTTTTTATTTATATCGTCAAGCTTTTCGCTCTTTATTCTCTTGCTAGTTAGGGCTACCCAACTTTGCCCGGGAGGAGGGACTAGTATCACATATCACTGAGAGCGGAATCTAATTTACTGATTTTTATTTTCATGGTCCTTGTTAATTGTTCTTATGTAAAATCCTGGACACGTATCGAAATATATTTACTTCAGTTCTATACAGATATCAGTTTAAAAAAAGGAAATGAATCCGACGGTATGAGTATAGATAAAAGGATTATGACTTTTGTCTCCGCTCTTGACAACACGGAGTATAAACAAGCTCTGAAGATCATTTTTATAAAATCGAAATATTGTTCAGTATCAGCTATGAATATGTTATAAAATGTTTTCACTTTACAGCATTTTGTGGTATTTTCATATCCTTTTATCTATACTCATACAGATATAAGTAAAGTGCTGAAATACTGTTGTCATTCTGCAACTTTACACAAACACTTCCCTTGTCCACACACACATGGTCTTGTAATCCAAGAGTAAGAGATAGATAGATAGATAGATAGACAGACAGACAGACAGACAGACAAGAGATGGAGAGAGTATAATAAAAGAAGAAGACGGTAGAAGGATATTGCGAAAAATATTGAAATATCAAAAGATGGGGAGGATGAAAAGAAGTAAGAGAGAATAAGAAAGACAAAAGAGGAAAAATCAGGAAATATCGGGAGAAAGATGAAGAGAAAGAGAAATAGAAACGGGGGAAAGAGTTATAAAATACGTGCACTGTAAAGAGAGAAAGAGAGAGATAGGGACATACATACATACAGACAAACAGAAAGAAAGAAATAATAATGTATTTCTTCAAAATTAATTCATTAATTTATTTTATTTAGATTTTTATTTTATTTTTCTTAGATGTGGATATTTGTTGTGTACCCGACAAGTTCAAGATTCCATATACTGACTTGAAACCCTAAATTAATAGATTCCTTCATACAAAAGGGCAACAACGCTGGAATAACAACATCCACAATAAACTCTTCCTAATCAAACCCACTTTGAGAGGCTGGAGACCAACTTTAAGGAAGTCTACAAAGAAACAAGTCATTGTGTCCCGATTACGCATTGGTCACACAAAACGAACGCACTCCTATATACTCAAACAAGAACAACAACGACAGTGGGAAACACCTTTTACTGTTAAACACTTCTTCATGAAATGCAGGTCACATCAGAAAACGTTATTTTAATGCAAACATTATGAAAGATCTATTTGAAAATGTGAACATGGAGGACATTCTGTCCTTTTTGAAGGAAATAAAATTATACGATAGAATATAAGCATGAACTTAATTAATACCATTCAACATGATCCCAAATGATGTTAATACATTGTTAAAACCAATTACTAAAAGAGCATATATATAAATACACAACATATATTACTTCCTAACCGTTATGTATGACATAACCCCAGACGAGTTGATATGCCGTTAAAATCAATCAACCGATCAACCAACCAACAAACATAGTTGGTTTGGTTTAATTTGTTGATTTTACGGTATTTCAACTCTTGTTGGGTTATATATATATATATATATATATATAAGTGAGAGAGAGAGAAAGAAATGGGGAGAGATATAGTCAGAGATAGATAGAGAGAGATATGAAAGAGAGATATATATATATATATATATATATATATATATATATATATATATATATTATATATATATATAATATATATGTATATATGTATATATATAAGATATATGTAATATATATATATATATATATATATATGTATATATATATATATATATATATAGATATGTATATATATATATATATATATATTATATATAGAGAGAGAGAGAGAGAGAGAGAGAGATGGATTGATAGATATTAACAGAGATAGATAGATATATGATAAAAAGGGCTACGGGTAGTCATTAGGACAATGAACAGATAGATAGATAGATAGATAGATAGATAGATAGATAGATAGATAAGAACAGAGATAGATAGATAGATAGATAGATAGATATTAACAGACAGACAAACAAACAGACAGATAGATAGATAGATAGATAGATAGATAGATAGATTTGAATGATCATAAATCATTTGATATCTATGGTATCAAGATATTGCAGATTTTAGATATATGTTATTTCTAAAATATATTTTTTATGAGAAATGAATCTAATAAGACGTTATTATGCTAATTTCTCGAGTGTAAAGAGGATGCCTATCAAGAATATCCACACGATCTCACAAATCTTGATTTCTATCTCAGTTTGAACATCGACAAGAAATACCGAAGGCAAACATGCAATTATGTCAATTATCTAGATACCCTAATACTTTCTAGAATGAGGGATATATTTACACTATGCACTCCAAAAGTTGCAGTAAAATCCTTATTTTACAAAATAAATTTAACCCCACCACCCCGATTGAAAAAAAAATTACAAAAAATCAGGTAATTATCCAATTTTAATGAAATTTTCAGTGTTGATTTATCAATGAATGAATTTGATATATATATATATATATATATATATATATATATATATATATATATATATATCATCGCATGAAACCAATATGGTTGTGAATGTTCCTTTGTCACCTAATAAATAGATATGTATTTATCTATTATATTATATAACAGCTCTATTTTATATTGAGCACTCTACCAATAATACTGCCTTTGGTACGCCATTCCAGCAAAAGCTGAAACAGTGACCATCCCACACTATATATATATATATATATATATATATATATATATATATATATATATATAGTTATTTTATAATGCATCAGTTATTTATCCGGGGCATTAAAATATTTTGTAAAATACGGATTTTAGGCCATCTTAGGCAGTGTTTACGGCCATGTTTACGATATATTTGACCAAAATTGACCGAGAGAATTGTTTAAAATGTATTAAAAATAAATTACATGTGTAATATTATTTTGCTTTTTTTTCTTACTGATACTCATTATGTTACTACTTTTCGACTTAGACAAAAATTTGACTTAAAATAATCGATTTGATTAGATTTAATTTTAATTCGTTTTTAAAATGAAAACGAGTCAACATTTAGGCAGACCCTAATTTGCACACATAAAACAAGCCCCGAGATTTAACATTGCCTTGTTAGAAAGAGTAACAGATCATCATCATCATCATCATCATCATCATCATCATCATGTCGTGGAAGCAGCAGGGATATCAACGACAATCTCTCGCCAACCGTCTCTCTCATTCATTGCGTAGTGGAAGCGTGCTGGGCCCATAACCTATTAAGTTTCTGACCGCCATCCTTGGCCAGTTGTAAAGGACTTAAAGTAAGTAAGTCCTGAGCTATAGAATCCTTTGGTAAGTGAATAAGTCCTGACTTCTGGAATCCTACGTAGTGTCAAAAGGTCCAGTGATATAATCCTATGTTCCGTCGTGGAGTAGGTATGACCAGAACAGCCAGTATAAATAACAATATCAGCAGCAGAGCACTGCCAGTGATTGGCCAAGAAGTTGGTCACATGGTTGTCGGCGAGTCTATAAGTACAAGTGGGCATCTGGTACACACCTTATATCGAGAAAACGCCAACACCCTGTATGTTCGCTACGTAGCACCCAGTATTGTACAGAGCTGGTTAATGTAAGACATATGCTGGCTTCCACAAAAGAATGTCACTTATGAGTTCGTCCTTGCTTTTCCAGTAGTGTCCAGCATGTTTTGTTCGTCCCGCTCGGGTGGATTGTTATGATAGGGGACAAGTGTCCGTACAGCTGCTTTCTTGTGGGGTGTTGTTTCCATGATATGTTTAAGATCACACGCAGCATTCTTGTGCAGCTACCATCTAGCTTATTCTCTATGCGTTTCGTTAGGATCCAGGTGGTGCAGCCATACATCAGCACTGATACAACCACGGCTTGATAAAATTGTTGCTTTAACTTGTCAGTGAAATCGGATTTCCATATGACTGATAATCTGTTTATCTATAAATCAATTCCTTTATCTTCTGTCCGTTATCATCTTGCAACACCCTCTGGTTAAAAATGAGACCGTCCAAATCGACCAAGAAAAAAAAAGCAAAAATATGAATCCTGATTATCTTGTGTTGATTATCCGACGAATTCTTATATGTGTTGTCACCTCAGCTAAATAATGGACCATCCCGTTTTTATTAGAAAGAAAGAAAGAGAGTAGCGGAAATAGAGAGAGAATAGTTGCGCGTCGGGAAGTGATAAGGCTAATCTGTTTCAATTGAACACAACGAAAAGATGAAAAGAAATAAAGAAATGAAATTAATTGTGAGAGAGAGAGTTAAATCAAGATGATTATACTTTTTACATATTGAAGTATTTCGCAATAGATCTTAAGTAAACATATCAAACGTTTCTCGGAATTTTTAAATATAGAATAATAATTAACACAGCTTAACACCTGTACTCCAGCTATGGTTAGCGGAATGAGAACAGGATACCCCGTGGACTGAATAAAGGGTTAGGTTCAAAGTTCCGTTATGGCTCCCGATTATGACAAGAATGTTCCCGATTACGACAAGAAGGTCCCCGATTATGAAAAGAAGGTTCCCTAGTCCGAGAAGGTTCCCGAGTACGACAAGAAATACCTAAAGAAGGTCGGAGGGCACATCAGCCGAAACGTTGTACAGATAACAATGAAGACGAGGACAATAGTCCGAATAATCCAAATAATACTAATATCAAACGTTTTAATGCTTTCTTGTGAGGGTGTTGTTTCCACGATTTGTTTAAGATCACATGCAGCATTCTTGTGCAGCTACCATCTATCATACTGTGGTATATCCACAGCTCCTGCTAGTAACATAAATAATATAACAGATAATACAGTAAAATTGTAACTCATGCAATCTCAGAGTCCATTTCTAAATAACTCCACATTTTCCCAGAAACGCACAGATATGATTATTTCCATTATTCAGGCATAACCCCATATAGCTTCCCTCGGTCGTTTGCATATGTAGACACATGTATCCTTATATCTTGACTCCCACGTATTCCTGATTTCCACTCCCTCCCTCCCCCAGCCACCCACTCCTCACACACCTAATTAGAAGGTACTTGAATGTTTTGTAATTAGCCAATGATCTAATCAAGTCGTTCGTTTGTTGTTTAATTAATCATCATGGCGACTTTCACGGCTGATCGTTAGCAATAACACGTGACTTTGAGGTACATATCCCATGTCCTTCTTTTTCTTCCCGCGCAAAGAGCTTGTCCCCACTTGACCTTGTAAAAATGCTCACTCTTAAATAAGGCTTTCGTTTACTCATTAATAATAATAATAATAATAATAATAATAATAATAATAACTAAACAATAATAATCATAACTAAATAATAATAATAATAACTAAAAGTAACTAAACAATAATAATAATAACTAGATAATAATAATAACTAAAATAACTTAATAATAATAATAATAGTAATAGTAAAAATAATAATAATAATAATAATGTTTACTAAATGATAACAAAATAACCAATCATAACAATAATAACTAATAATCATAATAATAATAAAAATCATAATAATGATAAAATAATAATTATAATTATAGTAATAATAACTAAATAATAATAATGATAACTAAATAATAATAATACTAATACTAATACTAATAATGATAATAATAATAGACCATAAACCACATATTAAGTGAATGCAGCAAACTAGCACAATGTGAATACAATGCTAAGCATGACTGGTTTGGAAAGGTGATCCACTGGGAAATAAGAAAAAAAAAAGAATTTGATCATACATCAGATGGTATTGCATAAACGCGTATCTGTTGAGAATAAAATTCTCTGAACTTTGAGATAAAGACGGGTCACCTTATCATCCAGAAGACCAGGCTTAATATTGATTAGCAAAAAAGAAAGAGAAACTTGTCAACTGGAAGATTTTTGACAGTTCTTGCAGGGTGAAGATGAAAGAAAACGAAAGATAGACTATTACCTAGACTTTTGCTAGAGAATTGAAAAAACTGTGGAATATGAGGATGAAATGGATACCAATTGCAGTTGTGCACTAAGAAGACCCTAAAAAGCTTAGAAAAGATAGTAGAGGAAATGGAAATCAGAGGAAGAATTGAGACATTACAGACGACAGCATTGTTGAAATCGACTAGAAATCTCAGAAGAGTCCTGGAGACCTGAGGAGACTTGCTGTCGCTCAAACTCCAGTGAAAGATCAAAAGCTTACGCTAGTGTAAAAAAAAACAATAATAATAATAATATAATAATAATAATAATAATAATATAATAATAATAATAATGGAATACATGGGTACTGGTTTAAAAAATTCACATCCATCCATGACAGAATGGCCTGAGAGTTGAACAAATGTCTAGAAGAAGCAAACATATCGAATGGATGACAAAAGGCAAAAACTACCTTGATCCAGAAAGACCCCCAAAATGAAACCCTCCCCAGCAACTATAGGCAATAACGTGCCTACTATAATGTGGAAAATCTTAACCGCACAAATAAAAGAAGAATCTAATACTCGTTTCATTACCGTGGATTATTTCCAGAAGAACAGAAAGGATGCTGTAAGGGAACAAAAGGAACAAATGATCTGCTCTTTATAGATCAGACATTCTTAAAGAGGCTAAAGAGAGGCAAAAAATCTAGCGATGACATGAATTGATTACAAAAAGGCATATGATATGGTTCCGCAAACATGGATCCTTGAATGCTTGAAGATGTACAAAATATCGGACAAGTAATAAAATTTATCACTAATGTCATGAGAAATTGAAAGTGGAATTAACAGTAGGACAGACCTTAGCAGAGGTGAAAATACAAAGAGGCATCTTCCAGGGAGACTCTATATCCCCATTGCTAATTGTTATACGAATTATGCCTCTTAACTTTATACTTAGAAAGTGTACAGGCTACAAATTAACAAAATCAGAGGAAAAATAAATCACCTTATGTACATGGATGACATCAAAATTTTTGCCAAAATGAAAAAGAGCTAGAACACTTGTACAAATAATTAGAATATACAGTCAGAACATAGGAATGGAATTAGGCATCGACAAGCGTGTAATGATAGTTATAAAAAATGAGAAAAAAAATTACAGAAGGAATAGACAACCCAATAGGAAGAATAAGGACACTGGGAGAAAAGGAAAATATAAATACTTGGGAGTACTGGAAGCGGACACCATTAACAAGGAGAGATGAAAAAAAGAGTAAGGAAAGAGTATCTCCAGGAGAACGAGAAACTCCTAGAAACTCAAATCTGCATCAGAAATCTCCATCAACGGTATTAACACCTGGGCTGTCCCCTTCTAAGATACATGGACCATTCTCAGACAGATGGACAAAGGACAAGAACTTATTGTTAAGTATCTGGCGCATCCTTGGCCGTTGCAAGAACTTAAAGTAATAGAAGTAGTAAGTCCTGTCATGAATCCTTGTAAGTGAATAAGTCCTGTGAATAGAATCTTTGCAGTGAATAAGTCCTGTGATATAGAATCCTTTGGTAAGTGAATAAGTCCTGTGATATAGAATCCTATGGTCGTCGTCCAAGAAGATCCAAGTAGTAATGCTTAGGTATGACCAGAAAAGGCCAGTATAAATAATAATATCAGCAGCAGAGCACTGCATTGATTGGAAAGAATATGGTCACATGGACTATCGCCCAGTCTATAAATAAGAGTGGGCGTCTAGCACTCACCTTATATCATAGAAAAGTCAACACTTATAACAATGCACAAGGCATTACACCCGAGAGACGACACAGACAGATCATGTGTATCAAGAAAAGAAGGAGGAAGGGGTCTTGCCAGCATTGAGATTGTGTAGACTCGAAATCCGAGTACTCGATGAATATACAAAAAAGAGCAAAGAAAGATTAATAGCAGCAGCCAGAAAAAAACAATTGCAACATATGGACGAGCACAAATATAACAAAAACAGAAAGCAGAAATGGGAAGAAAAACAACTTAGGGACAATTCAAGCGAAACACAGGAGAGATCCACATCAGAAGATATGGTCAGCTGGTAAGAAGGGGAACCTAAGAGAGAAACAGAATCTCTTATAATTGCAGCAAGACAATGTCATAAGGAAAATTAATAAAAGCAAAAATAGATAAGACACAACAGAGTAGCAAATGTAAAATGTATGGGAAAAAAGACGAAACTGTCAATCACATAATAAGCGAATGCAGTAAACTCGCACAAGAGAGTACAAGACTAGGAACGACTGGCTGGGAACTGTGGAAAAATTCAATTTTCACCATTCACTAAATTGATATGCACAAGCTGATCTGTCGGGGAGATTGAAGCACACAAAATTCTCTGGGACTTTGAGGTACAGACGGATCAACTAATCCCGACCAAGAGACCAGACCTAGTTTTGATTGACAAAAGAGGAAGGCTTGTCATCTCATGGATCTTGCCGTCGGCCGATCACAGGTGAAAATGAAAGAGGTCTAAAAGATTGACAAATACTTGGCCTTGTCAGAGAACTGAGAAAAGTGTGGAACATGAGAGTGAAGGTCTATACCAATTGTAATTGGTGCCATTGGAACTGTGTACCAGGGGTCTGAAAAGAGTCTGGATGAATTGGAAAAATTGGAAGAATCGAGACCATCCAGATACAGCATTGTTTAGATCGGCTGGAATACTCAGAAGTGCCTGGAGACCTGAGGAGACTTGCTGTCACTCAGCTCCAGTGAACATTGGCTACGGCATGTGTTGAAAACGAATGGAGTGAAATAATAATAATAATAATAATAATAATATAATTAATAATAATAATATGAGAACGAACGCATAAATTCTCTGGGACTTTGAAATAAAAACGGATCACTTATCCAGTAACAGGACCAGACTTGTTGATAAACAAAAAAGAAAGAACTTGTCAACTGGTGATTTTGCAGTGCCAGCAGATCACAGGGTGAAGCTAAAGGGAAATGAAAAAATGGACAAATATCTGGACCTTGCAGAGACTGAAAAAGTTATGGAATATGAAAGCGAAAATTGATACAATTGTAGTTGGTGCATTTGGAACAGTCCAAATGATTGGAAGGGTCTGAAAGTTTGGATATCAGAGGAAGAGTTGAAAGCATTCAGAACACTGCACTGCTGCAATCTGCAGAATACTCAGAAGAGTCCTGGAGACTGAGGAGACTTGCTGTCACTCAGAACCACTGAAAGACCATCAGCTAACATGATGTGAAATCAAAGGAGTAAATAATAATTAATAATAATCTTATTATAATGGGAGATTGCGTGTTTTCTGTCTGTAACCGAACTATATTCCTACTCAAGTCACAATTCTCTTAGTTATTGACATAACATTCTCCATGATTTTATTTTATCTAAACTCAATTATTAATAAAATTTCTTACATTATTAATACTGTTAACTATGTCTACATACTGACAACATGCAATATATTTTTATATACAAGAAAATAGCAGTTTACAGTGCGAATGGGAAGGCTAATTTGCATATTAATATTAAAATATCGAATTTAATAATATCTGCTTAGTATTATTGATTTTAACTTGTTTGGTTTTATTTTAATGAATATAAGCAAAAATCTCTTCAATGAATCTTAAATGACATCCATTAACAAGATAAATAACTGTCATTTTATTATTTACTTCCTCTTATAACTAAATACTTAAATTAGAAAAAATAACAATGAAGAGACGAAGTGATGGAAGAGTAAGTTTCAGTTTGTTCCATTTTTTATTATACTCCCTCTGTTTCAAATCTTTTATTATACTCCTCTGTTTCAAATCTTTTTATCTATATTCTTATTTAGTTTCATTAGCCTTTCTAATTTAATACAATATTTTATTACATTAAAACTAAAATACTTGCACCCGGAGGGTGCATATATTTGCTAGTAATAATAATAATAATAATAATAATAATAATAATAATAATAAAATCTAATCTTGAAGAAAAAAAAACTGCAACGGATAACAATTCTCCTAAATATCGAAAAAAAATCAACCACTACATGTCCAAGAATAAAAAAAGATATATAAATAGCATTCTTGATTTAGTTTGGTTTATTTTATAGTTATTTAAAGCCGATTAATTAATAATTGGAAAAAAATAAAAATAAAAATGTCCAATGTACATTAGATTAATTTCTAAATGTTTGATTATAATCATAACTATATCTCTTATTGGAAAAATAACATCCAGAAGAGGCAGCAACATAATGATCATATAATCAATACCTGTCCCAACGCTAGGTCTTGGTTAAAGATCAGGTGGAATATTGTAAGAAACCGAAAGAAAAGCTGGAAATTAAATAATAATAATAATAATAATAATAATAATAATAATAATAATAATATGCACAAGGCTCTCCACCCTAGAGATGATAGAGATAGATTGTATGTGTCAAGAAAGGAAGGGGGAAGAGGTCTTGCCAACATAGAGGAATGCGTAGAAACCACAATCCAACAACTTGAAGATTACACAAGGAAGAGCAAAGACAAATTACTTATGGCGGCCAACAATAGTAGAAACGGCAGATGGACAAACAGAAAAACGACAAAGACTAGAAAACAAAAATGGGAAGAAAAACAATTATATGGACGCTTCAAACGACAAATAGATGAGGTTGCACATGGAAAGACTTGGACATGTTAAGAAAGGAAACCTCAAAAGAGAAACAGAATCACTTATAATTGCTGCACAAAATAATGCCATAAGGACAAACTACATCAAAGCGAAAATTGATAAGACCCAACAAAATAGTAAATGTAGACTTTGCGTAATAGAGATGAGACTGTTAACCATATACTCTGCGAATGTAGCAAACTAGCACAACGAGAATACAAAACTAGACACGACTGGGTTGGGAAGGTGATCCACTGGGAATTATGCAAGAAATTAAATTTTGACCACACAACAAAATGGTATATGCATAAACCAGAATCTGTTCTTGAGAACGAAACGCACAAAATTCTCTGGGACTTTGAAATTAAAACGGATCACCTTATCCCAGCAAGAAGACCAGACCTAGTGTTGATTAACAAAAAAGAAAGAACTTGTCAACTGGTGGATTTTGCAGTGCCAGCGGATCACAGGGTGAAGCTAAAGGAAAATGAAAAAATTGACAAATATCTGGACCTTGCCAGAGAACTGAAAAAGTTATGGAATATGAAAGTAAAAGTTATACCAATTGTAGTTGGTGCACTTGGAACAGTCCCAAAAGGATTAGAAAAGGGTTTGGAAAGTTTGGATATCAGAGGAAGGATTGAAACCATTCAGAACACTGCACTGCTGCAATCTGCCAGAATACTCAGAAAAGTCCTGGAGACCTGAGGAGACTTGCTGTCACTCAGACTCCAGTGAAAGACCATCAGCTAACACTGGTGTGAAAACTCAAAAGGAATAATAAAGACTTAGACATGGTTAAAAAAGGGAAACCTCAAAAGAGAAACTGAATCACTTATAATTGCTGCACAAAATAATGCCATAAGGACAAACTACATCAAAGCGAAAATTGATAAGACCCAACAAAATAGTAAATGTAGACTTTGCGGTAATAGAGATGAGACTGTTAACCATATACTCTGCGAATGTAGCAAACTAGCACAACGAGAATACAAAACTAGACACGACTGGGTTGGGAAGGTGATCCACTGGGAATTATGCAAAAAATTAAATTTTGACCACACAACAAAATGGTATATGCATAAACCAGAATCTGTTCTTGAGAACGAAACGCATAAAATTCTCTGGGACTTTGAAATAAAAACGGATCACCTTATCCCAGCAAGAAGGCCAGACCTAGTGTTGATAAACAAAAAAGAAAGAACTTGTCAACTGGTGGATTTTGCAGTGCCAGCAGATCACAGGGTGAAGTTAAAGGAAAATGAAAAAATAGACAAATATCTGG
>CM042144.1:73757229-73782229 GCA_023376005.1 Doryteuthis pealeii | reverse complement strand
CTAACTGGCCTCGCCAACTCAGCTCCGTCGTTCAATGACATGCTAAAATATTTTTTAACTTTGCTTCTTTGGTAAATCTTGTTCCTTTCAACTTTTTAAATCAAAGGAAGAATCGAAAACGATACAAACAACAGCATTGTTAAGATCTGCTAGAATACTCAGAAAAGTCCTGGGGACCCGAAGAGACTTGCTATCACCCAGGCTCTAGTTAAAGACCACCAACTAAGATGTGCAAACATCTAACAAATTGAAATATTTCATTTGTCCTGAAATAGATACCAGAGACATTGACTCGGCGAGAGCAACAAATCTTCGGTGTGAGGCTTAAGGAATGTATAGCTCCAGAGGGTAAGCATTTGGATTGTATAGCCCTTTAAACAAAGTGATGACAATAACAAAAAAGAAAGTGGCGTATATTGTAAAATTATATTTTGACTGGAATCTTTGTTGCCTTTTTTTATTATCTTTTGAAACCCGATTCTACCACACCCTGTATATGTACACCGATTCATCATCATCATCATCATCATCAGGACGTGTTGACAGCACACATTCCTCTCACTTCTTTACTTGCCATCCGTCCCTATCGGCCTTTGCAGATGGTAGGTCCTTTAAACGGCACACAGATTCCGTACTGATCAATGTAAGTTTTTACTAGTCAGTATCATCATCATAATCCTCCTCATCATCGTCATCAAGGTGTGCTGACAGCACGGATTCTTTTGACTTCCTCTCTTGTCATCCGTCCTAATCAGCCATTTCACATAAGTCATATTCCACATAGCAGTTCAATGTAACTTTTTACTAGTCGACCAGCACTGGTGTGTCCATGTGTAGTAGTCCACAATAGAACGTTGTTTATGATGTTTCTTTTGTTTTGCGGCATATCAACCCTTTGTGGGTCATTTAATGCTGAATAAAATCATCAAACAAAGGATTCAGGCTGCTTACAGTATCCGCAGTTGCTTAAGTGGTCACCCAGTTAAGTATTGAACAGGCACATTGCTGTGTCACATCCAACCCGTAATTGCATCCTACCCGTCTTATCATGGTGTAATGGTTAGCAAGGAAGTCTCGCTGATCCATTAATACTGAATAGCGAGTTCGATCCACAATGGATGTCCCATAGTTGCGACCATGAGTCATATCCTACCCGTGGTGAACGGGTTGGGTAAGAAGGACGAATGGGTTGGGTAAATATCTACATTCACAATTTTGGGTTGTGTGCTGTGTTGGCATCCTTCCGTCTGCGAAAGGCAGTGACGTAGTGTCCCATTTTTTTCTAACTACGTAGCCTGGAAGTGTTGATATGGAGGATGCCCTGTTACCCAAGCAGCAGACCCCCCTCTCCACACTGCCGCTGTGGTCAAAAGGAAAGATAAGAAGCCAGTGCAGTTTGGCAGCGGTAGTGTCGTAGGAGTTGCTGTGTAGCACTGAAATTCGGCGTTACTCCACCTTAGGGACTCCGGCTCCGGATTTATTTTCGGGGTTTACTCCACTAGCCTTTCTTCGGGATCATGTAAAGCAGCTCGACCGCGATGGTTTTATAACAGTCTCTTCCCGGTCCTAGATGGGTTGACGACCAGGGCCAATTTAGGGGTTTATGTGTGTAGTAAGTACGCCAATCTTACTACTTTCAATGTAGATGGTTATTGGTTCCTCGAGAGCTCGTTCATTCCTGTTCCTTTTTTTTTTCTTCTTTTTTTTCTTTTATTGTATTGTTTACTCACCTTCCTCACCAGACAACTGTGACGTATCTGTTATTTAACTCGCCTCCCACTTATGCAGGTATGATACAAGGTCTTTTAATGTGGGACCTCCCATGAACTGAAGCTCATGGAATGGTAGGCACAAAATATGCGTAGATCCCGTCGACATTCTCCTACAAGGGGGGCGCCACAGACACTGGACAATAAACCCAGCACTGTCCCTTTAAATCAAAGGGGCAGGTGTTGCCCTGGGGTAATGGCCCCCTAGGATCACGCCATTAATTACTTTACCGGTCCAGAAACCGAAGCCACTGGAGCCCCGCTCCGAGGACCGGATATCTAGATATCTAAATTTGGTTGTCGAACAACGGACCTAAATTCCACCATCGTATATTACCCCGCCGAAAGAAAAAAAAATACCTAAAATCAGGGAATTAACCGAATTTAATGAAATTTTCACTGTTGATATATTAATGAATAAAAGATATAATGCACTAGTTATTTTATTTAAAAAATTTTTTACATTTTTTCAGGTCAGTTAACTTTGAACCACGTATCTTTGAGGCGTAACACAGTTTCTTAGAGATACGTGATTAAAAGTTAACTGACCTGAAAAAAATGTAAAAGTTTTTAAATAAAATAACTAGTCCATTATATCTTTTATTCCCTAA
The DNA here is from genome assembly GCA_023376005.1 of Doryteuthis pealeii. NCBI lineage: Eukaryota > Metazoa > Mollusca > Cephalopoda > Myopsida > Loliginidae > Doryteuthis > Doryteuthis pealeii. Next base: position 73,779,849 of record CM042144.1, on the reverse strand, counting down.
TATATCAACACTGAAAATTTCATCAAATTCAATTAATTCTCTGATTTTGTTTTTTTTTTCTTTTCTTCTTTCAGCGGGGTGACATACGATAGTGGAATTTAGGTCCGTTAAGTTCGATTTAACCCTAAATTTTAATTTTGTATTAACTTTAACTTGTCTATATTTCATCTATTTTTGAATATTCAGAACAAAAGAAAAGCGAAAGATTGTGTAATTATCAATAAATCTCTAAGTATTCCTAACATGATACCCGTAATTGATACCCTTAATGTAATATGTGAGAAATGGACACACCCTGAACATTTCGGTAAAGCCTCTCATATCTCAGCTCTAAATTTGTAGAGCCGCTTGATGTACAAAAAATATAATCTACCTAAACGTAAGAAAGTAAACAGCGGAGTGGCCTATTGTCGGTATTAGCCGGACAGCGAGGGAGTCTAACCTCTTTTCGCTAGCGAGAGATTGTTTTTGCTGAGGTGGACTGCCACACCTACCGTCAGCTCCCCATTTTACCGCATAGATCAGATTACCCAATCCGTGCTACTCATACGCTGTGTTGGCGGAAACCGGTATCGAACTCAGAACCCTGCGGGTGCTCTACCGACTGAGCTTAATACTCGTGTTCCTTAATTATATGACTGTTATCATCTTGCAACACGCTCTGGCAAAAAATGTGACCGTCCAAATCGTCCAATATGAAATACAAAAATGTAAATCCTATATATCTGGTGTCTCTTATCCACTGAATTTTTACTTTTTATGAGTGTCGTCACCTTAGCTAAATAATTCCGTTTTTATTATAAGCAAAGAAAGGGAAAAGGGACATGGTAAATAGAAAAATATAATAAGAAAGAAAGAAAGAGAATAGAGGAAAGATAGAGATGGGGTTGAGTGCGTGGAAGTGATAACGCTAATCTGTTTCAATTGAACATAATGAAAAGAAGGAAAGAAAGAAAAAAATGAACGAGAGAGAGTTAAATCAAGATTATATTTTGGGTGGAAATTTAACTATTTTACAATAGTTCTTAAGTAAACATATCAGAATTGTAATAATCAAATTATCATACTGTGGTATATCCACAGGTCATGCTAGTCTATATATTAATATGCCTGTATCTCCATGTGTTACGCCTCGGTATCTCGCACTTTCGGCTGGGGCTATAAAATATGCCGACTGCAATTCTGCAGAGGAGTACAGGCCCCTCAATTGGACCACATGTTGGCCGTGGGTGGCGACCCGTAATGCTTAAAGACGGAATTCAGTTGGCTGAGCTGTCTATAACTCACAAGACTCAATGTTGGCCCTTAGGTTAGAGGATATACTGTCCGAAACGTTGTGTTTTTACATACCAAAATAGAGAATCTGCAAACAAATTTTTAGAGCGTCATCTCAAAAATTCAGACAAATAATAATACAGTTTTACTACGAGGTAGTGTCAAAAGATAATGCCATTATTCCTATGACGAGGAAGTGAAATCTGTAGTGAAGAAGTGGCTCAAAGAACAGTCAACAGAATTTTACGGAGCAGGGATACATGCTCTCTTTCGAAGGTGGAACATTGCTATTGAGAGAAACGGTGACCATGTGGAGAAGTAGCTTCATTTTAATGTATGATACATGTTCCTGTGTTGATAATTATACTTGTGCTAAACAAAATGACATTACATTTTGACTCACCCTAGTATTTCATAAGCCTCGAATGGGTTGGTTGGTTGGTTGTTTTTTTTTACGGCAGGTAAACACATTGGGTTATTTTATACCGAAGATGTTTTTATTCTATTTATTCTTGTTGGGTATTTAATCTTTTTTCAAAGTCAAATTTTCACACATTTTAGTAAACTCATTTTTTTAACCTATAGATGGGACCCTAACAGGTACTACCACTCCGAGTTTAAAGTGTACCTGGGAGCAATGGCAATGAAGGGGTACTCCACATTCCCCCAAGGCCCCAAATTGGAACTTCACCATTAGACGCCGTTTAACGTCTTACCCCGGACACAGAGACTCTCAGCCACCGGCTTCTAGCACATATATGATAATAAGGGTTGTGGGTTTGCTATAGGGGCAATAGGGTCGGGGCAATCATATAGGTGCTATGGATTGGCGTGACCAGCCTCTCCGACCGCCCGTTCAGCCTAAGTGAGGGCCAAAGTGGAGTGTTGCATGTCATGGAGTGCTTTGCCACCAGGAGTCCGTCCTTAAGCATCACGACAAACAGATACTTTCCTTGGGAGTATTTCCCCTCTGCAGAGGTGCAGTCGGTGTATTCTACAAGGCAGCCTCGAATATGAACAATGATTGATAATTATGAATCTTATATCTATAATCCTTTTTTTATAGTATAAATATTATACTCAAATTATTTTTATCGCCGGATTTCCTTTCTTTTTTTTTTTCTTTTTTTTTTTTTTCTTCTTTTTTTCTTGTCAGCAAAAACACTTGCTGACTTGGATCGCTTAATAAACACAATTTTTTCCTTTTTAATGTGACGGTGAATTTACAGCGAATTTATAGGTTTGGCTAGATTTGACTTGCCGCCTGCATTCCCGTCATGCTTCAGTACACAGGGTTTCCGGTTTCCTCCTCACATTTACTTCCTACTTGGCGTTTCCCTTCTTCTTCTTCTTCTTCTTCTTCTTCTTCTTCTTCTTCTTCTTCTTCTTCTTCTTCCTCTTCTTCTTCTTCTTCTTCTTCTTCTTCTTCTTTCTGTAGTAGTAGTAGTAGCTGTAGTAGTAATACTACTTCTTTTTTACTTCTTCATTTTCATTTCCTCTATTATTTCTCCTTCTCTCCTACCACCCTCCATTCTACTACTACTACTCCTCCTTCTTCTTCTTATACTACTACTACTACCACTCCTTCTTTTTCTTCTTCTTGTACTACTACTACTATTCTTCTTCTTCTTCTTATACTATTAATACTACTACCTCTTCTTCTTGTACTACTAATACTCCTTCTTTTTCTTCTTTTTGTACTACTAATACTGCTACCCCTTCTACTTCTTGTATTACTACAACTACCCTTTTACTTCTTCTTGTACTACTACTACCCGTTATTCTTCTCTTCTTGTACTACTACTACTACCCTTCTTCTTCTTCTTCTTCTTCTTCTTCTTCTTCTATTTATTGTACTACTACTAAAACCCCTTCTTCTTCCTCCTCTTTTTCTTCTTATTCTTGACATTTTCCTGATTTGCTGATTTTTAACGACATCGTTGAGTTGTGGCAAATCATCAGACTAGAAAGTTTTTACCCACATTGCATCCATCTCGAATTTCTGGAATGGACAAACATTTTATTGTCCCAACTATGCTTCTTTCTTTCTTTCTTTTTTCTTTTTATTGACTTTGCTTCTTTCTTTCTTTCTTTATCACTTTATTGACTCTGCTTCTTTCTTTCTTTCTTTATCTCTTTATTGACTCTGCATCTTTCTTTCTTTCTTTTTTCTTTCTTTCTTTCTTTCTTTATCTTTCTTTATTGACTTTGCTTCTTTCTCTCTTTTATTGACTCTGTTTCTTTCTTTCTTTCTTTCTTTCTTTATCGACGTTGCTTCTTTCTTTCTTTCTTTCTTTCTTCTTTCTTTCTTTCTTTATCGACTTTGCTTCTTTCTTTCTTTCTTCTTTCTTTCTATCTATTAATTTTTACCAATGTACACAATCTCTACTTGCCCTTCATAATTAAAGCAACTGAACTAATAGAAAACTTTCCATTCTCTTAATGAAGTCAAAGTTCAACTTTTTTTTTGGGGGTGGGGGAGCGGTACGGATGAAATAAAAACTTAATACAATTTTATTCCAAACAATTTATTCAATATTTTTCTTTCATTTTTTTTTCTGTAATCTATCTAAATATCTGAAAAGAGATTGTTTGTTTGTCCTCTATAGTTAAACAAACGATTTGTGTTGGGTTGTGTATTTTGCTTTACGGCATATCAACCTCCGTCGAGTCATTTAATGCCGAATCAAGTCAATTTTATAAACAAAGAACTCGGGTTTCTTACATTACACAAATTGGTGTAGTGCTCTACAATTTAGTATACACTAGTAGAGCAACCCAGGATTTAAAAAGTTAAAATAAAACTCTTATCTATATAAACAAGTATATAGAAAAATATTTTATATTAATATCTATATAGGTATTAATGAAAAAAATATATTTTCCTTGTTTTTACGTGGTTTACTTTTTATTTTTAATCTTATTTGTATTTTTTTCTTTTATTTGTCTTTTATTTGTTTTTTTATTATTTTTTATCTTTTATATTAAATTTATATAAATTAATATTCTAATATATCATTAACTTATACCCTTATTATATTAATTCTTCCAGGCTGTAGTTATGTTGAGATTTTTGTATTATAAGGTGTGTGCTAGATGCCCACTTCTACTTATAGACTCGCCGACAACCATATGACCAACTTCTTGGCCAATCACTGGCAGTACTCTGCTGCTGTTATAATAGTTATATTGGCTGTTCTAGTAATAATTGCGCACAACTACTTTGAACCTTCGTGGACGACGGAACATAGGATTATATCACTGGACCTTTGACACTACGAAGGATTCCATAGCTCAGGACTTACTTACTTTAAGTCCTTTTCAACTGGCCAAGGATGGCGGTCAGAAACTTAACAGGTTATGGGCCCAGCACGCTTCCACTGCACTAGCAAGGCTACTGTACGGCTGCACCGCTTGGACCCTAACGAAACGACTAGAGAATAAGCTAGATGGGAGCTGTACAAGAATGTTATGAGCAATCTTAAACAAGTTGTGGAAAAAACACCCAACGAGAAAATAGCTGTATGGCCACTTGCCCCTTATCACACAGACCATCTGAATAAGACGAACAAGACACGCTGAACACTGTCGGGGAAGCAAGGACGAACCCATAAGTGACATTCTCTTGTGGAAGCCAGCATATGTCTTACATTAACCAGTTCTGTACAATACTGGACGCTGCGCAGCGGACATGCCGGGGGCAATGAATGAGAGAGACGGTTGGCAAGAGATTGTCGTTGATATCCCTGCTGCTTCCACGACATGATGATGATGATGATGATGATGATGATGATGATGATGATGATGATCTGTTACTCTTTCTAACAAGGCAATGTTAAATCTCGGGGCTTGTTTTATGTGTGCAAATTAGGGTTTGCCCATGAGCTGTGGAAGCCAGCTCATGGGCACACCGGTGTTTTTTATTATTTCATTTAATCCTTTATCGTTTTTATTTCATTAATATCTATCTTCTGTTGTGTTATTCACTCTCTTGTCATACCATTATACCACATCTGTATTTACACACACACACACACACACACACACATACACATACACATACACACACACACACACATATATATATATATATATATATATATATGTTGGCATCATTCCGTCTATTAAAGACAATGGCGTAGAGTCCACTTTTTTTATCTATAGCTATATATGTATATATATATACATAGGAGGCGTGTGGTGTAATGGTTAGAGTTGTAGGAAATGGACTCATCGACCCAATTTCAGATCCTGGACGAGGCTGCTTGCATTTCACATAGCGCTAATATCCATGGGAAAGGAACGCATCCAGATATTCCACCTAGAGCTATGAGCAAATAGTAGGGCAGACTGGGCTCTTTAACCTTTAACCAGTCTAGAAGAAGGGAAACTGAATTTAAAAAACCTGTTAAAGTCCACTTAAGAAATTGACATTGTGCCGCAGGTTGATATATATATTATATATATATATATATATATATATATATATATATATACACACATTCTTCTATAGCATAGTTTTTTTACTGGGTACCATTGTTTTTATTTGTTTATTTATTCTTTTAAATTTCAATTTACTTTTTTGGTAATGTTGTCGCTTCTAGCAGTGACACATGGCTCCTCCCAGAGGTCGACACTTTCGTATTGCCCATAAGTACTAAAGATTTTTAGTATCTTTTTTCTTCTACTACATTTGAATTTTAAAAAAGTATTTTCATATCTTCATATCTTCAGTCTTTTCCCATTTTACTTATTCAAAAATAGTCAGCCTTAAATACCGAATATATATGTTGGATTTGAAATCTTTTTAATAAGATAACTGGTATTATTTGGATTATTCGGACTATTGTCCTCATCTTCATTGTTATCTGCACAACGTTTCGGCCGATGTACACTCCGGCCTTCTTCAGGTATTTCTTGTCGGACTCGAGAACCTTCTTTTCGAACTTCGGAACCTTCTTGTCGTAATCGGGAACCTTCGTAATCGGGAGCCATCACGGAACTTTGAACCTAAACCTTTATTCAGAAGGTTCCCGATTACGACAAGAAGGTTCTTGAGTCCGAAAAGAAGGTTCCTGAGTCCGAGAACGTTCCTGAGTCCGACAAGAAATACCTGAAGAAGGCCGGAGGGCACATCGACCGAAACGTTGTACACATAACAATAGTCCGAATAATCCAAATAATACTAATTATCAAGCGTCATCTAAAAAATTCCAAGAAATAAAATAACTGATGCATTAGAATTTCCATGTATTAATATATCAACCCCGAAAATCACATTAAAATTGGTTAATTCCCTGATTTTTAATAATTTTTTTCTTTCAGTGGGATAACTCTAGTACATTCATGCTTGTCTTGGATTATTGGTCCCCAATATATATATATATATATATATATATATATATATATATATATATATATATACTTTTGAACAAGACAGACATTTCATGTCTGACGATTTTCCTTTCGATCTTTTCCAGTTTACCGACCAGTTTTTAATTTTAACCACCTTGCGCGTTTAAAACTAACCAGGAATCAACTCAATTACATCTGAAGATGGCACTACGGAGTGCTGAAAGTACTTGAGACAAAAACTTTGGGGGACTAATCGTTGTAGTTCCTGTCTGTTTTTTGTTCAAAAACTTGTAGGGTTTCGGAAATAGACCTCCATAACCATACATAATCTGAAATTATAACTATACATATTCGGAATACCTAGAGTACTTGGATAAGCATAATTCATTTTGATCACAATGAGGGGCACAAACTGCTGCTGAAAACAAATTCCCTTCGATTTATATGAAATTTGGTAGATCACAAGATATCATGCCTATTCACAAAATTTCAGCAAATTTCAACAATATTAAGATAGTCTAATGATGGTTAAAGTCCCCTATAGTGAACATTTCGGAAGCCCATAACTTGTGTATTGGAACCTTTATTATCATGGGGCCTTTCTATTAATTATAGGTGAATCAAAAAAATATATATAATTTGGACATTTTATATATGCCAAAACATCACTAGAATTATGGCAACATAACTAGATTTAAAGCTGCCTTTAAAGCGGGGGCAATTAAGCTAATATATATATATATATATATATATATATATATATATATATATTGGGTGGGGGAGAATATGTGCTTAATGGAAGTCGTGCCTAATTTTGAAAATTAATTAATTGATAATTAATGAATTAGGCGGGCATACCTGTTCAAGTGTAAGGCTAAACAAATCGAGAAAAAGTTACTTTTTCTCGATTTGTTTAGCCTTACATTTTTCTCTTGCCCCTCACCCATTTACCTTTTCACTATAAAAGCAGAATATACAAGCACTTAAGTCAATAAAATCTTGAGAAAGTTTCAGCCAATAATGAGGCGAAATCTCAATTAAATCTAGCTGTTTGTGTTGTTATATCGACATTTTCCTCTATTCTCAACCACATTTTGTCGGATTTATTCAATTCCTCAATCCTTATATATATATATATAATGATTTCATATTTCGATTTTCCTTGAATTTGAAACAAGTTCACCTGATGATTGTTGACGCATGAAACCAAAATGGTTGTGACTGTTCCTTTGTCACCAAATAAATAGATATGTAAAACCTTTATATTTTTATTATTATATATATATATATATATATATATATATATATATATATATATATATATATATCCCTTTTCTATTCTCTTAGATTGTAAATGGCAAAATGTTACTGACTACAATAGTCACCAAAAGTATTTTGTAAAATAAAACGATATAAACATTGTTAATATGATAACAACTAAGATAAACACTTAAAACATAGTTACGTTAAAAGAGGGCATGATGATAACGATGTGGGTCATGCTTTTGACCTATATGAACAACCTGTTTCTCTGAGGCGTCTTGTAATTACTTTCTACCACTCCAACCTGTCGGCAAGGCTTAGAATATGCGGACTATATTCTTTGCAGAAGGGTTAGACCTTTACAGGACTCTAAACTGCATCTTGTGCTGAGGCTCCAGTTCTGGAGATCTGGGGAAATATGGAATACGTCTTTATTGCTATTATACCCAGGTTCAACATAATTGTTACATAATAATTGGGTCCCTAATACATTTTTAAGGTAGTGTAGAAATCATTATGGCGATCAGTACAGCTGATGCCCTTGAGAGTGAGTGACAATGCTTGACCTCACTCTGACCTTGCCTTGCGGGAATGGATCGTGAGAACCGGAAGGCAATAGAAGGCCCTCTTCCGGTTTAAGGATACTAAGTAAGTAAGAGTGAGTTAGAAGTTAGAAGCCGAGCTAGCAAGATGTAAGCCTCATCTGCGCAGATTGTCTGGGTGGGGATTTGGAATAAAGTAACATCAACATAAATCAAAGTCTTGTGTTTATTACTAAAAACTAACAATGACACAAGGCTTCTGATAAGGAATGATCCCCAACAGAAACCAGACCCGGAATCCCAAGAAGACCAGACCTTAGAAGATATACCAGACCAAGATAGATGATAGGCGATCAGAACCAAAGCCGGCCAGAAGAATAGACGACAGAGTAAGAAGTAAGAAAGGTATATAACGTTATATAGATTTGGTAACGTGAAAAGACCAGTATATAACATTTAGTGCCGGTAAAGAAGGCGCTATGCAACATAATGAGGAATAGAATAGAGTCTTCCTCTTGGTCATTTAAAACTTACAAATTCTGCAAACAAATACCTGCCAGGCTACGTAGTTTTCCACTACAAAATGGAGAGGACTGCCTCGCTGACAAGAAAGCAACCGGGAGTGACGGCGTACCAGCAAATATCTTGAAGGCATGGTGCAGCACTGCTTCAACCACTACACTAGCGACTCTGCAGTTGCTGGGAACGTGGACACATCCTCCAGGACAAGCGGAACGCTACTACTGTCCCCTTATACAAGAACAAAGGAGATCGGAGCGACTCCAGCATAGGTTGACAAGTCTTGCGCGTGTTACACTGGCGCGTCTGCAGACTTTGCATCTAGCACCCATCCTGGGACTCAGTGTGGCTTCCTAGCAACCAACTGCAGGAGGGGTGCCAGGAGAGCGGATGCCACTCTGCACCGCACTGACGGACCTAACGAAGGCATCCAACATGGCCACCCGAAGTGCACGCAGTCACTGCACCAGAGACTCCAGATATTGCCATTCAAAAATTGTGCCGCTCAACCACTCACGCAGTTGCAGGAGAAAAATAAATAAATTAAAAAATTAAAAAATTAAAAAAAGTGGACTCTACGCCATCGTCTTTTGTAGACGGAAGGATGCCAACAATCCAGGTTCAAACTGACCCGGAAGGGTAGTACTTGTTTGGATTAAATTGACCCGTTTGAATATTATTTTCACTTGCAAATATATGCATCCTCCGTGTGCAAGTATCTAAGTTTTAAAGTAATAAAATATTATATCAGATTAGAAAAACTAATGAAACTAAATAGGAATGCAGATAAAAAGATTTGAAACAGAGGGTGGCATAATAAAAAAATAGAACAACTAAAACTTACTCTTCTATCACTCCAATCTTTCATTGCTAAATTTTCCTAAGTTGAATATTTAGTTATAATAGGAAGTAAAGAATAAAATTACAGTTATTTATTCTTGTAAATGGATTTATAATATAATACTAAACACATATTTATAAAAATCAAATTTTTAATATCAATATGCAAATAAGTCTTCCTGATCACTCTGTAAATCGCTATTTTGTTGTATATATAAATACAATTACATGTTATTAGTATGTAAATATGGGTCAACAATATTAATGATATGAAAACAATTTTATTAATAATGGAAGTCTTAAAACCGCATTGGTTCCTTGCCTTTCCTTTGGTCCACAGCGGCAGTGTGTGGAGAGGGGTTACTGCTTGGGCAATAGCTCATTCTCCATATGAACCCGCCTAGGCTACGTAGTTCCAAAAGAATAAAAAAAATTGGACACTACTCCATCGTATCTCGTACACGGAAGGATGCCAGCAACAACCTTTGATAAGTACTTCAACCATTTAGTAGATCACGTGATAATAAGATTTCTAATAATGACACTTTCCTGACTCATGTAACTTAATTAGCTTTGTGGCATGTGAGATTGAGTGGGGGTGGGGACAGCAGTTATTATACGAATGCGTTAAAACTTTCACTCCAATGATTACAAATACAGGGTGTCCAAAAATAAAGTATACACTCTTTAAATATTAATAGTTAATAATACGTTGCCCCAAGTAGCTTTTATCTTACAAACGTTAATTTGCTATGCTTTTTGATTGTTGTTGTTTTGTTATTTTTTGGATTTTTTTTATTTTGTTTTTTTGTTGTATATTTTACTCTCAAATTCTTTAAATGTGTAGTCTTTTTCTTGCATGAATCTTATTTACAAGTCAAAATACATAAATAGGATAAGTTATAACAATTCAAAGAGTGTATACATTTTGGGAGACTCTGTATAATGAAGACTCGCGTAGCGTAACGATCTTCGTCATAGGGAATGGAATCGTCGATCCGAGTTCAAATCTTGGCAGACGCTTTGTCGTTGTTTTTGTTTTTGTTTTTTTTTGCATTTCGCATCTTATTATAATGATTGTGTTTTTTTCTGTCTGTAACCGAAACTATATCACCACTCAAGTTACAATTCCCTTTGTAATTCAGCTCACATTCTCCATGATTTGATTTTATTCAAACCTCAATTATTGTTTTACATTATTAATACTGTTGACCATATCTACATACTAGGATATTTACCACGTACCCCACGTGTACGGGTTAGGCACAAGGCCTTATTAATGTGGGACCACTCACGAGCCGAGACTCATGGGTGGCGGGTGCAAAAAAGCGTTGATCCCGTCGGCATTCCCCCTCAAGGGGGCGCATCAGGCACTGCGCAATAAACACAGCCCTGCTCCTTTAAATCAAGGGGGCATGTGTTGCCTGGGGGATGACCCCCTGTAATCAACGATGTTAGCTTGTACGGTCCAGGAGCGAAGCCACCGGAACCCCGTTCGAATCCAAAGTTAGAGGTATTTGCCTCTCATTCCACTTATGATGGCGTGACAAGGGCATTTTTATGTGGGCCCACCCACAAGCCAAAGCTCATGGGCGGTAGGCACAAAAAATGCGTTGATCCCGTCGGCATTCACCCTCAAGGGGGACGCTTCAGACACTGGGTAATAAAACCAGCCCTGCCACTTTAAATCAAGGGGGCAGGTGTTGCCTGGAGGGATGGCCCCCTGGGATCAACGATGTTAACTTGCAAGGTCCAGCGGGCCAGTGTTGTACCTCGTCGTCGTTGTATATGTTTTAGATATCCATGCACAATTCGACATACACTTCCATTAATTGGCGATTAATTTCAATCGGTTTAATGCCATTTGTGTTCAGAAACCAAATCACTGCGCGAACTTACGCCCATATACAAATTATCATTAATTATACGATGGAATGTTGAAAAGTTCCCGGTCGTACCAAAAGGAGAATATATTTGTGTCATGAAATGTAAATGTTATTATTCCTTTTTTTTTTTTTTTTTTTTTTTCTGGTACAGCGTTTCTTATGTTTGTTTGTTGTTGTTTTTTTACTGTTTAAGACAAATAAATAATTTGGATTATTTGGATTATTCAGACTCATCTTTATTGTTATACATACGAAGTTTCGGTCGATGTGCCCTTCGATCTTCTTCAGCTGTTTCTTGAACTCAAGGACCTTTTCGGACCCGGGAACCTTCTCTTCGAACTCGGTAACCTTTTTGTCTGGTGCTTTCATGTTGTAATCGGTAGCCTTCACGGGACTTCGAACCGAACCCTTTATTCAATCCACGGAGGCAGACTGTTCTCATTCCATTAACCATGACCAGGTACAAGTGTTAAGCTGTGTTAATTATTCTTGTTGTATTGTCCTCGGCCGGAAAACGAAGCTTCCGGCAAAAAGACAAAGAGAAATATAAAATATATATATTTTTAAAAAAGGGGAAAACGGAGGCGAGGCTTCCGGTTAAGGAAGCAGGGAGAAGATAAAGAAAAATATAACAAATGTCCGTTATCAGATCAAAAGATAAAAATGCGTTCGAGCCGACCAGTCAGTCAGACAGAAGTACCGGGACAGAGCACAAGTGAGCGACCGTCGCTACGGTCCATCGCTGCCAGCGGGCAGTGAGGTTCGTCCACCCTTTACCTCACCATCGCCAGTCATCCCAGCAGTAATAGTAGTCATTGTCAACACTCGCCACCCAACACGGCAGAGATTAAAGAAATAAACTCAAAATTTTTACAATACCCATGTGTTGTGGTTTCTTAAATCCGACTACTACGTACTTCGCTACGTGACCATATATACCCGAATACTAACACACACAATTTAGCAGCGTAAATTTGAATAAGCTGCTATAGAACATTCTATGTTATTATCGTACTTATCTAGGATTGAACCTGTAACCTAGAGATTATTGTCACTTAGAACTGTATAAACTCAAACCTTATATCCATTGCGATTGTGTCCAATTCAGAGAAATATAAAAGATAATTAAGAAAAAAAGGTGAGTCCCTCATTGGTCTGACTGAGAATTTCAGCATTGCATATGTGTCTTCGTATCGACAGACCAAATTGTAAAGTGAGGAAAACGAAATCTTTCATGCAAATTAAAATAATTGACGGACAATTTGATTAACAGCAACTCAAAATCGATAATCGATGGCAACTTATAATTTACATAGACTCTCTCTCTCTCTCTCTCTCTCTCCCCCCTCTCTCTCTCTCTCTCTCTCTCTCTCTCTCTCTCTCTCAATCAATCAATCAATCGTTCGATGAATCTATCGATCAATAAATCGATTTGGCAATTTATGTAAGGAGTCATATCGTGATGTAATGGTAAGAAAGCTAGTCTCGCAGATCCATTACTACTGAATAGCGAGTTCGATCCTCGCTGGATGCTCCATACTTGCACCCTTGTGTCATATCCTACGCGTGGTGAATAGGTCGGGTATAAGAAGTGTCCTATCGTGAGGTAAAGCTAATCCCGTGGTGAACAGGTTAGATGTGACAAACTCTGAGGTCCTCGGCACGTATGTAATTTCGTATCGACAGACCAAATCGCAAAATGAGGACAAGAGAACAAATTCTTAAATGCAAATCCAAATAATTGACGGACAATTTGATTAACAGCAACTCAAAATTTATGATCGATAAAACCTTATAATTTGTACTCTCTATCTCTCTCTCTCTCTCTCTCTCTCTCTCTATATATATATATATATATATATATATATATATATATATATATATATATCCGTTAAATCGAACTTAACGGACCTAAATTCCACCATCGTATGTCACCCCGCCGAAAGGGAAAAAGAATACCAAAAATCAGAGAATTAACCGAATTTAATGAGATTTTTAGTGTTGACATATTAATTAATAAAAGATATAATGAACCAGTTATTTTAATTTAAAAAACTTTTACATTTTTCAGGTCAGTTAACTTTAAACCACGTATCTTTGAGGTGTAACACAGATTCTCAAAAATACGTGGTTCAAAGTTAACTGACCTGATAAAATGTAAATATTTTTAAATAAAATAACTGGTGCATTATATCTTTTATTCATTAATATATCAACACTGAAAACTAGTTTTAGTACATTTGTAATATCCAAGTAAACACGGTAGGCTACACCAAGTTCTAGGCTACATTTTTATTTATTTTCCCCATTTCATTTTAAATTATTCTATTTATTTTACTCATTTTTCAGAGTGGACATAGAAGCAATGGCAAAGAAGGAGTATTTTATTTATTAAAAAGAAGTAAATAATGCCTCCCAATAGTACTTAATCAATATTATAGGTAATTATTATGTTATCATTGCAATTGTGTATCAGTGTTGGAGTTTTAGTATGTTTGGAATATACAATTAAACATTGTCTAGACAACACTGTATATTTACGGTAATCCGTTGATTTTGACTAGCAGAATATGTGGATATACGAGGGTGAGTCGAATAGTAATGCCATTTTCTTAGTTTCATGTAAATATTTTTTAGATAAAAATAAGGCCTATATTGAGACTCTTACGAGGTTCAGAGCAACAATCCGACGAGAAAGGCCCAACTTGCCAATCGATAATGTCCTCCCTCTGCATGACAATGCTCGACCACACACGAGCATCAGGACAAGGGAGAAAATCGCCTCATCCTCCAAACTCAGAAAATTTAGCGCCTTCAGACTATGATCTTTTCGGTCCCATGAAAGAGGGCTTAGGAGGCAAATATTATTCCAGTGACGAGGAAGTGAAACCTTTACTGAAGAAGTGGCTCAAAGAACAGTCAACAGAATGTTACGGGGCAGGGATACATGCTCTCATTCGAAGGTGGAACATTGCTAATGAGAGAAACGGTGACTATGTGGAGAAATAGGGATGTTATCCACAGAGGTTTCATTTTGATGTATGATACATGTTCATGTGTTGGTAATTATACCTGTCCTAAACAAAATGGCATTAATTTTTTACTCACCATCGTACCACAGAAGGATAATTTAATTATTACAACGTTTGATATGTTTATTTAAGAGCTTTTGCAAAATACTTCATCATGTAAAGAGTATAAAAATCTTGATTTAACACTCTCTCACTTTTTTTTTCTTTCTTTCTTTCCATATTTTCATTATGTTCGATTGAAACAGATTAGCGTTATCGCTTCCGCACGCTCACCCTTTTCTCTACTATCTGTCTTTCTTTCTTTCTTTCTTTTTTCATCATATCCTTTCTGTGTAGCATGTCATTTTTTCTTCCATTTGTTTCTCTATAATAAAAACGAAATGGTCTATTATTCAGCTGAGGTAACGACACTCATAATAAATAAAAATCCAACGTATAAGCAGCACCAGATTATCAGGATTTACATTTTTGCATTTCCTCTTAGCTGATGTGACTACACTAATCAGAAACAAAAATTCGGAGCATACGCAGATAATCAGGATTTATATTTTTGTATTTTATCTTGGACGGTCTCATTTTTAACCAGTGTATGTTGCAAGATGTTAACGGTCGGAAGATTAAGGAAAAAGTATAATATATATATATATATATATATATATATATATATGGTATTTGTGGAAAAAAGTGACTTACCGGTGAAAATGGTCACAGTGGTTAGTTGATTCAAGTTTCACAATGATAAGGCAGCGATATAACAAATATATATATATATATATATATATATATATATATATATATATATAAAGTTACACGTTATTAGCCTACTCGAGTTTCACCATAATCATCTTCAGGGTTAAATCTACTGGATTAATCAAGATATTGATTAATGGCAGTCGATTACCTGTGTGTGTGTGTTTTGTTTTTTTTGTTTTTTTTTTTTTAATCCAGTAGATTTAACCCTGAAGATCCTTATGAAGAAACTCGAGTAGGTTAATACCGTGTACCTTTATGTTATATATATATATATATATATATATATATATATATATATAAGGAGTGTAGAAAGAATTGATCGAAATAAAAAGTGGAAAAGACGTATTTAAAAAGTAAAAATCACAAACGAATAACTATATATATATATATATATATATATATATATATATATGTGTGTGTGTGTGTGTGTGTGTGTGTGTGTGTGTGTGTGTGTGTGTAAAGAAAGAAAGAAAGACATGTACTAGCGAAGGAATAGTTACAAGGTTTTTAGAATTCGTCAAGATAAAAAAAATCGAGGAACAAAGAAAAAATGTTTTCTTTTCTTGTTTTTCCTTAAGCAAAATGCTTTTAGCTTTTCAGGCAGTGCTTGCTACATTTAATGTCAGGTTCCCATCCCGTTTTTCCACCATCGAGCTTTCTGCCATCCAACCCACACCCCACACTCTCAACCACCGTCAATGATGAAAACAAAAGAAGTGCCGCCACCGCCACCGCTACCATTCAAAAACCCACAACCATCGCCATCACCATTATCTATAACTGCTCTACCATCTCAAAACAACGCAACTCTTACATGACATTTATCAGTCGTTAGATCAACTGACAACATAAACACATACATACGTCCTCGTAACACATACATCCGCCCTGTCGGCTGGGGCGTTAGAATGCAACGACTGCACCTCTGCAGAGGGGTAAGACTTCCCCAATGGGGCCGCCTGTTGGCCGTGGGTGGCGACCCGTGATGCTTAAGGATAGAGCCCAGGTGGATGAGCAGTTCATGACATGCAATACTCCACTTTGGCCCTATCTTGGGCTAGACGGGCGGTCGGAGAGGCCCCCTCCGATCAATCGGCTGGTCACGTCAAGCCCTAGCACCTATATGATTTTCCCAACCCTATTGCCCTTATGGCAAGCCCCAACCTATCATATGGGTGCTAGAAGGCGGTGGCTGAGGGTCTACATGTCCTGGGAATTACGTTAAACTCTATCTGATGGTGAGGTTCCAGTTTTGGAGTTTGGGAATGTGGAGCACCCCTTCATCACCATTGCTCCCTGGTCCACTCTGACCCGGAGTGGTAGTACCTGTTGGGGTCCCATCTATGGGTTAGATAGAAAAATGTATTTATAAAAAATTGTATTATCCATTAAGAATTGATTTATTTCAAAACTTTATCGGCATTAAATGACCCACTGAGGTTGATATGCCGTAAAACAAAACAAAACAAAAAAACACATATACTTTCCTTCCACCCGGCTTCGAAACAAACAAATAGTACCGTTAGTGAGCTTGATAAAATGTCTTTGTGGGCTGGATCTGACCGGCGGGCCGTTGTTTGGTGACCCTGTTATATGTCATCATCCCTGCCAGGTCTTCTGCATGGCATCCAGAATTAGCACAAAGCTGATTGATGAATTTCCTTGGATATGCAACAGTTATTCCACTTGTGCTTGTGTATTTGTGAGAAGCACTAGATCATCAGTGTAAGTTGTCCTTTTTCCTTGACTATTTGTCCTACTAAAGTTAGAGAATTGTCAAAACTTTTTGGTTGCTCCTCCATGTTATTGACCTTTTTGCTAAGCTGTCTTTATGATATAATGAATATGTAAATACCTTGGTACCCCTCACTATAATCTGATTGGACAGTGTCATGTATAAATAGTCGACACTGTGTTGGTCCTCTACCTAATGCCTACAAGCTAACTTACTCGCTAACGAAACCACGACTGCTCAGAGACGGATTGCTATTCGATGTACCAATTACTACTGCGATAATATACCAAAATACCAACTTCAGAATATATCCCTTAACCTGGATATATCAGTTTAGCAAATATATCTAATGTGTAGGCTCGCGCTGTAATGGTTACTGTCATAGGAAAAGGACATGACAAGTTCAAATTCTGGATGAGGCTGTTTGTATTTCACATAGCAATAAAATGGTATGGACTCTCTTGTTGATTTCGAAGCATGAGGGTTTATCCAATGAACAAACTGCACAGTGTTTTGTTTTGTTTAATAGCGTCGATCCCAGGGGGCTGTACCCCCACGCAATACCTGACCGCTTGATTTAAAGGGGCAGGGATGAATTTATTGCCCAGCACCCCCTTGAGGGAGGATCCGACGGGATCGACGCATTTTTTGTGTCTACCACCCATGAGCTTTGGCTTGGGGTGGGTCCACATAAAAATGTCCTTGTGTCATGCCCTCATAAGTGGGATGAGAGGCTAATACCTACATACGTCCTCGTGATCATTCCGCGAAATTAGCACGGATATCAGGAAATCTCTCACCAACCTTCCGTATCACTCATTGTCCCCGGGAGGTCCTCTGCGTATCCGCGCACAGCTGGTCGATGTAGGTCCCAGTGGACGGCCCACATTAGCATGTATATGTGTTGGCTTCCACAGAAGAAGTCGCTTATAAGTTCGTCCTTGCTTCTCCCGCAGTGCCCAGCATGTCTTGTCCGTCTCATTCGGGCGGTTTGTGAGATAGGGGAAAGTGGTCGTACAGTTGTTTCCTTGTTTTGTTTCCACGATTTGTTCAAGATCTCACGCAGCATTCTTGTGCAGCTTCCAACTAGCTTATTCTCCAGGCGCCTCGTTAGGGTCCAAGTAGTGCAGCCATACAGCAGCACTGACACAAATCGCACATACGTAGCCCTGCTTAAATCACGTAAGTAAGCTTTGTGATATCATTAATTACGTTATGATGTCATAATTTAGTCATATCTTTTGTGTCTGTCTGTAACCGAAAGTAAATCATAGTTTATGTCACAATAACCTCAGGAATTGCCTGAGTTTATCAATGAATTTCTATATATTAATACACTTGTTCCTTAATCTTCCAACCATTATCATCTTGCAACGCCCTCTGCTTAAAATGCGACCGTCCAAATAGTACAAGATGAAATGCAAAAAATGTAAATGCTGATTATTTGGTGTTGCTTACCCGCTGAATTCTTATTTCGAGTGTCGTCACCTCAGTTAAATAATAGACCATTCCATTTTTATTATAATGAAAGAAAGGGAAGAAAAAGGAATGCTACACAGAAAAAAAGAAGAAGAAAGAAAGAAAGAAAGAAAGAAAGAAAGAAAGAGGAAAATAGAGAGAGAGGGTGATCGAACATAATGAAAAGATGAAAAGAAGAAAAGAAAGAAAAAAAGAGTGATAGAAAGTTAAATCAAGATTATTATACATATTGAACAATTTACCAATAGCTATTAAGTAAACATATCAAATGTAATTATCATGCTGTGGTATATCCACAGGTTCTGCTAGTCTTATTATAATGGACATTATGTATCCATCTGTCTGTAAATGAAACTACATCACTACCAACGTCACAGTTCCCTTCGTTTTTTTACCTTATATTCTCAATGGTTAGTAAATAATCATTATTCAATCTTAATTAGCATCTTACATTATTAACAATGTCTCTATTAAGGTCTAACTGATATAGATTTACCTCAAAACAGCTCATGTTATTAATATGTTTAAAATATTTCTGCAATGTGTGTTATATCTTAGTATAATGGAGATTTGGTGTCTGTAACCGAATTTACGTCACTGCTTACGTCACAATACCCTTAGGAATTGCGTAAGTTTATCAATGAGTATTTAATTTACGGTCAAAATCATTAATTGATACATAGAATAAATCTTATTTATTAACGATGCCTCAATGAAAATCTGTGTTAGATTTACTTCAAAACAGACCATGTTATTAGGGCGTTTAAAATCCTACAATGCGTGGTATATATCAATAAGAAATAAAGCTTACATAATATATGGTGTGGTAATGTACATACTGGTTTTAAAAAACTGGGTTTAATAGATAATTACTTGAAGTTATTAATCTCGAATATTATTGTTTTATTCTCCAACGTATTAAAATCAACCCTAAGAATGATTTTACGTAGAAGCCCATTAAAATATAATTAAAATAATTGTAATTTTTTATATGCGTTCTTATTTAATTTTGTTAGTCTTTCTGATTTAATATATTTCGTTACATTAAAACTTAAATACTTATGCCCGTCGGAGGGCGCATATTCTTGCTAGTATATATCAAAATATATCTGATAGAGTGTTCGAGGAATTATGGTGTAAGTATGCTGTTGTATCCTACGGCAGAGAGACAGAACCCCAGAGAAATTCTTAGCAAGCCAAGAATTCGAAGTCAATAATTTTAAGCAGATATAAAATTCGCGTAAGATTACCATTCCTGTGGGTAACTCAAGTAATTATGTTATATCAAGGACCGTAAATAATGGTTACTATGTGCGCGTAATGTCATTAACTGGCGAAAGTAAACGCGTTTTGTTAAGAAAATCATAAACTACACTTATAAGGAAACACCAAAGATGAATGGACGTTATTTATACAATGTTCTTTCTTTAAAAAAAAAAAAACCTGTCCGGTGACAAAAGCAGCTGTTGGCGTAAGTGGTGGCAGTACCGCCTTAACCATCGAAACTGTGTCATCACTCTTTGTTGACAGCTGGTGGTTACAGGGTATCGCAACTTAAGCATTGCGTTGATATTTTTTTAGGTTGGGGCACGGTGAATATTTTTTTGTGGGGTTCTTTTTTTGCAATGGTCGTAGACTGTAAAAAACGATCCGAAACTACAAGGGCTTTGCAGTAAAAATACATTTTCAGGGGTGGGGGCGTCGTGGTAAGAAAATTTCGTTGCAAGGATCGCAGAGTGTAAAAAACGGTCCGAAAAGCCCCGAGCTTTGCGGTATTAGAGATTTTTATAGGTCGGGAGCGCGGTGAGAACATTTTATTGCAACGATCGTAGTTTGTAAAAAAAAGTCCAAAACGGGTCGTTTCGGACTGTTTTGCAGTAATAAATATTTCTGCGTTGCAGTAATAAATATTTTTCATATAGTGGAATAACAAATATCCGCAAATACACACACACACATATATATATATATATATATATATATATATATATATATATATATATATATATATATAGAGAGAGAGAGAGAGAGAGAGACAATGATCGATCCGAACGTTACAGTAATAAACATTTTTCATACAGTGGAATAACACACACACACACACACACACATATATATATATATATATATATATAGGGTCATCCACAGACACGTGATTCGACTTATCAAGTGTCTTCAGTGTGGCTAGACATTTTGTAAGCTACTTACAGCCTGAATTGAAATCCGATCGGTAGGGTGTCAGTCCGGCACCTCAATATATATATATATATATATATATATATATATATATATATAAAGAGAGAGAGACAGACAGACAAAGAGAGAGATAGAGGGGGACAGGGAAAGAGAGAAAGAAAGAAAGAAAGAAAGAAAGAGAAAGAGAGAGAGAGAGAGATCTGTGGAGAAGTCCGTTTTTTACATTTAGTTATTTTTTTAAATTTTTGTTCTTATTTATTCGTTTATTCATTTTTTATGGTAAGGACATTTTATCGCATCGTTCAAGTCATAACGGTCGTAGAGTTGCAGTAATAATTAATTTTTTTTAGTTTAAATTAAAGAAAAAATAATAATTAAGAAAAATATTTTCTGCAATTAATCTTTAACATTCTTGCTTTAGTCGTACAAAAGTTTCAAACAAGATAAAAACAGCCACTTGTACCCAACTGAGTATAGAATGCGTTTAATTTCAAACATAAAACAATCAAAACTTGAAATCATCTTTGATGCCTTTTGATAAGGACAAAACTGCGCTACGTTTTCGAGCAAGTCTAATCATTTCAACTTTTCAATTGCCCCGAAAAGAAGGGTCATGGGTCAGGTTGGTTGGTATGTTAGGTTTTACGGCATGTCAACCCTTGTTGGCTTATTTTATGCTGAAGACGTTTTGTTCTATTCATGCTTGATGGGTTTTAATTGTTTTTTAAAACTCATTTTTTTTAAACTATTTTTCTATTTAACCCATATGACTCTAAAAAGGTACTACCACTCCGGATCAGAGTGGACCTGGGAGTAATGGTGATTACTCTAGCTCTAGAATTGGAACTACACCACTAGATGCAGTTTAAAGTTATACCCAAGGTACTGCCACTGCCTTCTAGCAGATATATGATAAAAACAGTTGGGAGTTTGCCATAAGGGTAATAGGGTTGAGGATTATAGGTGATAGGGGTCGATGGGACCAGTCGATTGGATCGGAGGAAGCTTCTCTGACCGCTTGACTAGCCACAATGGAATGCTGCATGTTACGGACTGATCAGCCACTATGATTCCGTCCGTAAGCATCACTGATCACCACCTACGGCAAATAGGTAGCCCCATTGGGGGGATTTTACGCCTTGCAGAGGTGCAGTCGTGTATTCTATAACCATAATTGACAGGGCGGGCCATGGGTCAAATCTGATGCCTTTCCAACTATAGCAGTAAGGGACTGGGCTATTTTTGCTTATAACTTACAGGTACACATTAAACAAACTTTGTGTGGTATTAGCCCTTATGAGAAGGCAAATACATATTATCCATCTAGGCATTTAAGATTGAACACTTACATTCTGTCTTCCAGAGTAGTTTTTTTCTGGTTCCATTGTCTATGCTTAGAGTAAATCATTTAATTTCTTAAAAGAGTTCTTCAACTTTTATGGACTTCTACATATGGACACACCAATGTTTATCCGACCGGCAAAAAGTCACATTCACCAGTTCTGCTGAGAAACTGGATGGACTAACCAATAAAGACGGATGATGAGAGAGAGAGAGAGAGAGAGAGAGAGAGAGAGAGAGAGAGAGAATGGAATCCGTGCTCTCAGTAGACTTGGTGCTGCTACTGCTGCTGCTGCTGCTGATGATGATGATGATGATGATGATGATTGTACTAAAAGTCTCGCAAAATAGTTTACTCTGATGGACTTCTACACATGGACACACCAGTGTTGCCCGACCAGCAA
>CM042144.1:73704729-73754729 GCA_023376005.1 Doryteuthis pealeii | reverse complement strand
GATTGCATTTTGTTATGAACGCAGTGTACGGAAATACACTTAGAAACTCAAACAAGATAAAATACTGATTGCCACTGTCGAGCGACAGAAATGGATACAAAAATATTATTTGCTAACATACACAATTCATAAAACTTCTCAATGACACATAATATTCTTGATTTTCTTGTTTCTTGGGGTTTTTTTTTCTTTCATTTGATGGAAGAGCTACTGAGGCTTTCACCGGTGACATGTAAAACGATTTTTTTCCTTTTCTTCTTGAAAGCTCATGTCAATTTATAATGTTTTTAGACGCGCAGAGACGCGTACATGCTATGATAGATTCATGCTAGTAAATAGTGCTCTTAGAGGAATACGAGGAATCTACCTGCATACCAGGATAGACGAAAATTTGGGCGTACCGTTTAAAAGCAACATATGGAAGAAAGAAGGAAATTATGTTCAAAAATAGACAATTAGATAAAAAGGACCATATGACCTTTAGGCACCCCTTTTTTATCTCGATTAAGAAAGGACATGTTTTTCATTTACACCGTCAATATCCGGTTGTTTTAACAGACGATTTTTAGATTTTTTTAAATTATAAAACTAACCCCTAACCCTAACCCTAATCCTAACCCCTAACCTTAACAAACAACCAGATGACGGTGTAAATGAAAAAAATGCCCTTTCTTAATCGAGATCAAAAAGGGGTGCATAAAGGTAATATGGTCCGATAAAACAAATGCTTTTTTTTTTTTCATAGTTTAGTTGATTGACTGGTTGGGTGGATTTTACGGCATTTCAACCGATTGGGTTATTTTCATGCCGGAGTCATTTTTGCTTTATTCATTCTTGGCTGGTACTCAATTTTTTTCAAACTCAATCTTTAACACAGTATGTAAACTCATTTTTTTCTATTTAACACATAGATGGGACCCTAACAGGTACTACCACTCCGGGTCAGAGTGGACCTGGGAGTGAAAAAAAAAAACGTGTAAATGTTATGATAGATTCATACTAGCAAATAGTGCTCTTATATATATTTATCAACCCCTCCGCACGAGCAGGATGCGACACAAGGTTAATTTCTTAAGCGGAGTTTAACAGGTTTGAATTCAGAGTTTTCCTTCTCCTAGACAGGTTGCCTAACCAAGGTTAAAGATCCCAGTCTGCCCTACTATTTACCAATAGCTGTAGGGTGTATAGTTGGATTCATACCTTTCCCAAGGGTATTAGTACTATGTGAAATGCAAACAGCCTTGCCCAGGATTTGAACTCGGGTCGACGAGATCATTTCCTACTACTCTAACCATTATGCCACGCGCCTCCATAGTGCTTATAGGGATACAAGGAATGAACCTACATACCATGACACACGAAAATTTAAGCAATACCTTTTAAAAGCAATATATGGGCTGAGAAGGAAATTATGTTCAAAAATAGACATTCATAGGGTAATGTTGGTTAGTGAATGTGGCTTTTTTTTGTGGGGGCAGGGTAGTAGGTTATTTTTTAAAACCCCATCATATTTGGTTCTTCCTTCTTGTTGTTTATCAGGTTGAAAAATAATTAAAAGGTAGGAAAAAGAAGAGATAAAGACAAAAGATACTTTTAGGGTTCAAACTTTATTCCTAGATTCATAGTTATTTCTTGGAGAGCATATTTCCTCCTAAACCAGTCAATAATGTGTTCCCAGTCAAGGCCCGAGTTGGAATGACCGAGGGATTTCTTGGCAGTGGGCTTTTTCTGTGGATGCCCAAAGAGTGCTTCCTGTCTGAAGGCTCCTCAGAGTTATTTTTAAAAAAATTTTATCTTATCTAATTTTTATTTTATTTTATTCCCCACACATTCAGGTAAAATGAATGCTTTTTTCACCGTTAATTTAGTTGGTTGGTTGGTTGGATTCATAATCGGTATGTTAACCCATTGGGTTATTTTATGCCGGAGATGTTTTTGTTTTATTCATTCAATGACAATTTTTCAAAGACAATTTTTTTTACTCAATTTTTTAAACAGATTTATGTCTATTTAACCCGTAGATGGGACACTAACAGATACAACATCCCCCAGGTCAAAGTGGACCTGGGAGTAATGGCGATGAAGTGGTACTCCACATCCCCCAGAGCTCTAGAACTGGAATTTTGCCATCATACAGAGTTTACCGTCATATCTACAGGGGTTGGATAAAATAATGTCAAAATAATATTTCCATTATTTTGTCCAACCCCCTCAACTACCGCCTTCTAGCACATTTATGATAAAAAGGATTGGGTCTTTCTCTAAGAGCAATAGGGTTGGGACAATCATATATGTGCTAGGGCTTGACGTAACCAGCCGATTGATTGGAGGGAGCCTCTCCCACCACCCGTCTAGTAAGGACCGAAGTGGAGTGTTGCATGTCATGGACTGTTCAACCACCAGGGTTCTATCCTTAACCATAACGGGTCGCCAGGTGGCTCGAGTTTTTAAAATGAGTTTAAAAAACGAGTCAAAGCATTCATGAATGAATAAAACAAAACGTCTTCGGCATAAAATAACCCAATCAGATTTGCCGTAAAAACCAACCAACCAACTAAACGCCGTTGACTTTATGTATTTCTACTATAACTTATATGTGTGTGTGTGTCTGTTTGCATCTCTGTGTGTGTGTGTGTGTGTGTGCGTGTGCACGCGTGTACGTCGTAGTTTCGCTAATAAAACGAAAATTGATATAGGTACATGTGTGGTAATAAAAAACTAAATACATAATGGAAAATATTATGGAAGTTTATATATATATATATATATATATATATATATATATATATATATATATATGTGTGTGTGTGTGTGTGTGTGTGTGTGTGTGTGTGTGTGTCGGTTTCATACTCGAAATATGAATAGACTTCGATATATACATAGATAGATATAGGTATATATATATATATATATATATATATATATATATATATATACCTATATATATATATATATATATATATATATGAGAAAGAGAAAGAGAAAGAGAGAGAGAGAGATTAAAATGGATATGAATAGACATAGTATGAATAGACTAACACACTCACGTACGCAGAAACACACACACACACTATATATATATATATATATATATATATATATATATATATATATATATATAAAGAGAGAGAGAGAGAGAGAGAGAGAGAGAGAGAGAGAGAGAGAGAGATTTCTGTTAGCCGACGTCATACTGTGGTTAAGTCACGTATCTACGTGAATCTTGAAATATCGTAGCAAAAGAAAAGATATATATATATATATATATATATATATATATATATATATATATATATATATAAGGCGAAACATAAGATTTTATGGAATCTTAAAATTTCTCCTTGTAAAATACAACAAACGACCCTACGATCTATAGGACACACACACACACACACACATCAAACAACAGACGCACATACAGAACGCATCTAGACGTATACATGCACACAAAAAATATGTACACATGCACAAAGATATTTCTAAGTTTAAAGACAACCAGAAATAAATACTTACACATGCATATAGATTTTGTATATACCTATGTTGTTTCACATACATATATTCTCATATACGCACACGTACATACACAAATACACACAGGAGTGCACGTACGCACGCATACATATGTACACATGTTTGTTCACATTCTCAACAAGAAAAGACAGGATTTTTTTCCTATATTTATATTTTTAAAAAAAATAAGATAAGATAGAGGGGAAAAGACAATTTTAGATTTTTAAAAAAAACTAAATGCCCCTCTTTTCTTTAAAAACGTTTATGGTTCATTTTTTTTTCTTTTAGGGGCTTGCAAAGAAAAAAGAAGGAAAAAAAAGGAAAGAGTGGGTTCAATATTTCGATTATAACATTAAACAAGTCTTTTCACGCTCAAGTGCTTCTATTCAAGAGCATTGTATGCAGAGATGGTATAAAACATTTGAATGGATTTCATCTTTTGGGGAAAATCTGAAAGAGGAAGAGGAACACGTAGTTTGACCCGGCAAGAGTACAGTTTGATCTCGATTTAAGCTTAAGACGCTGTTCACCTACGAAAATAGTTTAACAACAACAACAACAACAATAATAATAATGATAATAATAATAATCTTATTATAATGGAGATTGTGTGTTTGTCTGTCTGTAACCGAAACTAAATCACTACTCAAGTCACAATTCCCTTAGTTATTTACGTCACATTCACCTTGAATTTATTTTTGTTTAACCTCAATTATTGATAAAAATTGTTATATCTTCTTAATACTGTGGATTAATCTACATACTAATTACATGCAAGTATATTTATATATTCAACAAAATAGCGGTTTACAGTGTGAACGAGAAGGCTAATTTGCATATTGATATTAAGAATTTGATTTTAATAAATATATGTTTAATATTATTGATTTCTAATTGTTTGGTTTTCTCTTAACGAATCTGAGCAAAAATCTCGGGGATAAATATTAAAAGAAATCCATAAACAAGACGAAAGAACTGTAATTTTATTAAATACTTCATAATCTAACTAAATAGATAAATTAGGAAAAATGAAAGACGGGAGTGATGAAAAATGATGAAAGAGTTAGATTTAAAGCTGTTCTATTTTTCGATTATACCCCCTCGGTTTATCATTTTCTAAATAGTTTATAATTTGATACAATATTTTATTACATCAAGACCTAAATACTTGCACCCGGAGGGTGCATATATTTGCTAGTAATAATCTTATTATAATGGAGATTGTGTGTTTTTCTGTCTGTAACCGAAACTATATTACTACTCAAGTCACAATTCCCTTAGTTATTTACGTCACATTCTCAAGGATTCTATTTCTATCTAAACCTCAATTAATAATAAAACTGTTTGACATTATTAATACTGTTGGCCTCACCTAAATACCGATAACATTCAATTGTATTTATATATACAACAAAATACCAGTTTTCAGTGTAAACGTAAAGCTAATTTGCATATTGATATTAAAAAAACTGATTTTAATAAATATGTGCTTGGTATTATTGATTTCTAATTGTTTGGTTTTATCTTAATGAATATGAGTAAAAATCTCTTCAATAAATCCTTAAAGAAATTCATTAACAAGAAGAAATAACTGTAATTTTATTCTTTACTTCCTATTTTAACTAAATAGTTAAATTAGGAAAATTTAGCATTGAAAAACGAAAGTGATGAAAGAGTAAGTTTCAGTTGTTCTATTTTCCGATTATACCCCCTCCGTTTCAAATCTTTTTATCTGAATTCTTCTTCAGTTTCATTAGCCTTTCTGATTTAATCTAATATTTTATTACATTTAAACTTAAATACTGGCGCCCGGAGGGTGCATATATCTGCTAGTAATAATAATGAAGATTCGGTCTCTTTTGTCTGTAACCGAAACTACGTCATTGCTTACGTCACAGCAGTTTTTTTTTAATTCTATGAAAAATCAATTAAAAGTCAAATTTTCACGAAAATTTTTATACTCATTCAACTTTAGATGAAATTATGTTTAAGATAGTTTTTTTTTCCAAAAATATATTAGGGGAAATGTTTGTTTTTTGTTTTTTTGTTTTTTTACTAGGTCGACCTTTCATTTGTGCAGTTATTTCATTTTTGTAATCCGGACAAAATATATTTTACTCGTAAGATTTTTAGATTTTTCTATAAAGATAAGAGTCTGAATAATTAAATCAGAAATTTTTGGAGTTCCTTACTGTCGTAAAACAAAACAAATATCTCAGTGTAGTGGAGTGAATATGCTAGTTTTTTTTAAGTAAGTAATTAATCTTTTAAAAATATTAAACCTTTTAATTTACTTATTTAATTCCCTCCACCTCAAGCAATATCTTTCAAAAATTATTTTTACTCAACTCGAAGGATATTTATTGCTAATAATAATAATAATAATAATAATAATAATAATAATAATAATAATAATGGAGAATCGGTGTTTGTCTGTAACCAAAACTATGTTACTGCTTACATCACAATCCCCCCAGGAAGTGCGTAAGTTTATGAATGAGTATCTAATTTATAGTTAAAATAATTAATACATATAATAAATCTTATTTACTAACGATATCTCAATGGAACTTTGAGTTAGATTTGCCATAAAATTGCCATGTTATTAGAGCGTTTGAAATCCTGCAATGTATTTTATGTATCATTAAGAAATAAAGGTTTACATGATATATGGTGTGGCTAATTTACATACTGATTTTAACAAAACTGGGTTTTATTTCTAATATTATTGCTTTATTCTCCAAAGTATTAAAATCAATCCTATGAATGATTTTACATAGAAACCAATTAAAATATAATTAAAATAAGTGTAATATTTTTATATGCGTTCTTATTTAATTTCGTTTGTCTTTCTCATTTAGTTATTACAACGTTGGATATGTTTATTTAAGAGCTATTGCCAAATAGTTAACTGTGTAAAAAGTATAATAATCTTGATTTAACTCTCTCTCTCTCTCTCTCTCTCTTCATATTTTCATTATGTTCGATTAAAACATATTAGCGTTATCGCTACCGTGCACGCACCCCCTCTCTCTCTCTCTCTCTATCTTTCTTTCTGGTTATATTTTTTGTGTAGTATGTCATTTTTCTTACCTTTCTTTCTTTATAATAAAAACGAAATGGTCCATTATTTGGCTAAGGTGACGACATTCATAAGAAATAAGAATTCTGTGGATAAGCAACACTAGATAATCAGGATTTACATTTTTCATATAATCTTGGATGATTTGGACGGTCTCATTTTTAACCGGAGGGTGTTGCAAGATGATAAACCTGGCACAATTTAGGAACACGGGTATTGATATATACATGAAGCAGTGCCGTTATAGTATGTGGCCTACCTTTTTGATTCTGTTATAGTATGTGGCCTACCCGGTTTGAATGTGTCCTACCTCAGTAAGAGTATATTTATAGATATAAGTAGTAGGGTAATTTATTGAAACTAATTATTTTTCACATATATTCAATTTCAAGAAATGCAATTCATTCATAAGTATATAGTAATTAAGAATGATTAAAAAAGAATTTATCCATAATTTACATGAATCAGAGATCTATTTAATTCTAAAATATTCTAAAATCTGAAATAGGGTTAGGATTAGGGTTCGGGTTAGGGTTAGCAGTTATTATTATAACCTTATAATATGCTTTTTTTATGGTAGGCCACATACTATAAGAGAGACATGATTTCGTAGGCGACATTCAAAAGAGAGGCCACATACTATAATGGTACCTATGAAGTTTTATTAGAGGTTGTTAACATTATGCATTTAGACTTGTACAGACCTTGTTACAAACCACTTTCACCATAAGTAGTGAAGGACAAAAATACAAGAGAAAATTGAAACTCCTACAAAACAAGAAGTTTGTTTTTTTAATATACCATCTTACTATTTGAGTATAGAACCAACATATGGTAACCTAACAATCTGAATGTTTCAAATGTATGGATATTACTTAAAAGGTCTTTTTATGGAAAATGCTAGGATTCAATAAATAAAAAAAACTCATATTAATAAAAGAAAGATTACCAACAGAAAATCTCACTCCTGAAACATGTTTGGATTGATATACCTAACTTGAGCCTCCTGTTTATATATAATATATAATCAATATATAGGAATTTTGAATACTCTGTTAATTTAAGTAACCCTTACTTTTTTCTCCTTTAATCCCAAAATTATTTCTAATACCAGTATAAGAGGAGTAATATGCGACGCGTGTGGTCTAGAATGCAAATGGTGACTTCCACCCATCTTTAAGTAGTGCCCTATCGACGGCCTGCCACCAACATCTGCATAATACTAAGAACGATCACTCAAAGCTACTTTTAATCAAGGGAGGTTTCTCTAACCTACCCACACAACCAGTAAAATATTTCTACGACATGAAATATAAATATGCTATATTTATCCTCAGAGGCATTATATATCTTAAATGAAATATACGATTAAAAATGTTGAAATTTAAAATACCATACCTGTATAAATAGTGGTTATAAAATAATTTGACTGATATAAAGTAGCATTACCAGTTGATGTTTTTATTTGAGGTTATTGTTATTTAATCACATTAGTTATATAGAGCTTTGTAAATGGAATTCAGAACTGTTTTAATTATGCAAATATTCCCAGTGGTTAAAAAGTTATGAGAAATTAAAATTCCCGAAATTGGGGGTACAAAAGTGGACATGATTTTGTTAAACATGTGCCTCTCTTGAGATATTTACCCACCCAGGCAAACATTTCTTTTCCCTCGATATAAAACAACAACAAAAAATATGTTTGCCAACTTTAAAAGCAACGTGAAAGCCAACCCCTACTCTAAGTTTCAAGATTCCGGTCAAGTACCTTTCAGCGATACGTTACAAATCTTTAATTATTAATATTACTAGCAAAAATATGCGACCTCCAGACGCAAATATTTAAGTTTTAATGTAATGAAATAATACATAATTAGAAAGAATAACGAAACCAAATATGTTAGTTGGTTGGATTTTACAGTATGGCAACTCTTGTGTTATTATACGCCTAGGACGCTTTGTTTTATTCATTCTTGTCGAGTATTCTATTTTTTCAAACTCATTTTTAAATATATTTTTATAAACGTGGTTGGTTGGATTTTATGGTATGTCAACCCATTGGGTTATTATATGCCTAGACGTTTTGTTTTATTCATTCTTGTTGAAGTATTCAATTTTTTCAAACTAATTTTTAAATATATTTTTATAAACTTGGTTGGTTGGATTTTACGGTATGTTAACCCATTGGGTTATTTTATGTGGTAGACGGTTTTGTTTTATTCATTCTTGATAGGTAGTGAATTCTTTTTAACTCAATTTTTAAACACATTTTTCAAAACTCATTTTGTCTATAGAACCCATAGATGGGACCCTAACAAGTACTACCACTCCGAGTCAGATGGACCTGGGGGTAATGGCAATGAAGGGGTACTCTACACTCCCCAAAGTTCAAATTATTAATATTACAAGCAAAATTATGCGACCTCCAAACGCAAATATTTAAGTGTTAATGAAATAAAATAATACTTAAAACAAATAATGAAACTAAATAAGAAAGCATATAAAAATACATTTACTTTGATTTTAATCAATTTACATATAAATTCTACATGTGATTGATTTTAATACGTTTGAGAATAAAACAATAATATTAGAAATAATATAAATTAGCGGGACTTGTGGATATACCGCAGTATGACAATTCAATAATCCAATGTTTGATATGTTTACTTATGAGCTATTGTTATATAGTTCAATATGTAAAAAGTATAATAATCTTAACTTTCTCTCACTCTTTTTAAAAATTTATTTCCTTCTTTTCCTCTTTTCATTAAGTTCGATTGAAACAGATTAGCGTAATCACTTCTGCGTGTTTATCCCCTCTTTATATATCTTCCCCTCTCTCTTACTTTCTCCTCTCTCTACCTTTCCCTACCCTCTTTCTTTCCTTCTTTCTTTATTATTCTATTTTTTCTGTAGCATGTCTTTTTTATTCCCTTTCTTTCTAATAACAACGGAATGGTCTATTATTTAGCTGAGGTGGCAATAAGAAATAATAAGAATTCGGTGGATAAGCAACACCAGATAATCAGGATTTACATTTTTGTATTTTATCTTGGGCGATTTGGACGGTCCATTTTTAACCAGAGGTTGTGTCAAATTGATAACGGTCGTGCAATTAAGAAATACGAGTATTTAATACATAATTAGAAAGAATAACGAATATAAATAAGAACGCATATAAAAAAAAAGTTACACTTGCTTTAATTTCATTTTGATCAATTTACATATAAAATTCTATATATGATTGCTTTTAATACATTAAAAATAAAACAATGATATTAGAAACCATATAGATAATCTTATATTCAACTTGGACACATGGCGCAACTGATTTAAGGGTTGCGTTAATATAGTTCTAAGGGGCAATCATATAAAGGTTGCAGGTTCAATCCCGATTATGGGCGAAAATTACATAAAATACTTAACATAGCTTCACACTTGTACCCAATCATGGTTGTCGGAATGAGATCAATCTACCCCAATGAAAGGGTTCAGTTCGAAGTTCCGTGAAGGTTCCCGAGTTCGACAGATATACTTGAAAAAGACCGAAGGACACATCGGTCGAAACGTTGTATATAGCTATAAAGATGAGGAGAACAGTCTG
Organism: Doryteuthis pealeii; assembly: GCA_023376005.1. Lineage (NCBI taxonomy): Eukaryota > Metazoa > Mollusca > Cephalopoda > Myopsida > Loliginidae > Doryteuthis > Doryteuthis pealeii. The sequence goes on along the minus strand of CM042144.1, from coordinate 73,744,530 downwards.
AAAAATCTAAATAATACAAATTATCAAGCCTCATCTAAAAATTCAAACTAATAGTGTTGATTTTGTTTTTGGTTTGGTTTGTTTGTTTTTGGATTTTTAAGACATGTCAACCCTTATTGGGTTATTTTATGTCAAAGAGGTTTTGTTCTATTCATGACTGCTGGGTATTAATTTTTTTACCACAATTTTTAACACATTTTTAAACTCATTTTTTTCTATTTAACCAATAGATGAGACCATAACTGGTACTACCACTTTTCATCATACATGTGCTAGAACGTGGTGGCGAGGGTCTTATTATCCTAAGTATGACGTTAAACTCTATCTGAAGGTGGAGTTCCAATTCTGGGTCTCTGGAGAACATGGAGTACGCCTTTATCGCCATTACTGCCATGTCCACTCTAACCCGGAATGGTAGTACCTTTTAGGATCCCATCTATGGTTAAATAGAAAAACAAATGAGTTTTAAAATGTTTTTTAAAAATTGAGTTTAAAAAAAGCCCACATTGAATAAAAAGATGAATAAAACAAAATGTCTTCGGGATTAAATAGCCCAACAAGGGTTGACATGGCGTAAAATTTAACAAAACTACCAACTAACCCCAATTTGTCGTAGAGGAAACAAATTCTGGTTTGTGTGCTACAATTGGGTGTGTTGTGCCGCCATCATGTTTAGTTTATTTTTATTATTTTTTTTTATTTATCTATTTATTTATTTTTATTTATTTATTTTTATTTATTTATTTTTTATTTTATTTATTTATTTATTTATTTTTTGAAAGCCGTATGTTAAAATGAACTAAAAATAGGACTTAAATTTTTTTTCTTTATTCAAAGTCCGGTCATTTTTATTCCCGGCTTTATTTTTTTCCTTTTAAAAAATAATCTAATCCTTCCTTCAAAACACGCATCCACTCGCCCACGCTGCGTATTAATTTATATTTAGATAGAGAAAAAAAATGTCTAGGTTTAAATACCAAATTTCATGGCGGATAAGTTACTAATCTTGAAATCAATGGCGTTTTACTGCCTTCTGGAAAAAGAAAGGTATTATCTTTGCTGAAGAAGTGAGACACTCAGTGTTTGGTTGGGTTTGGTTACTTGGATTTTAAGGCACGTCAACCCCTGTTGGGTTATTTTATGCCGAAGACATTTTGCTCTATTTATGCTTGATGGGTATTCAAAATATTTTTTGATCAAATTTTTAAACCCATTTTTTCTATTTAACCCAGAGGTGGGACCCTAACAGATACTACCACTACGAGTCAGAGTGGACCTGGGAGTAATGTCGATGAAGGGGTACTCTACATTCCCAATAGCTTCAGAATCGGAACTTCAACATCAACATCAGGATGCTAAGACCCTCAGCCATTGTTTTCTAGCAGATATATAATAAAAAGAGTTGGGGAGGATATTGAGTGTCGATACACACATGTGTGGGTGGGGGTGTAAAAGGATATGCTGAAAAATTCTTGGTTTGACAAGACGGAAAGAACCGGGTTAAATCAAACTTAACGGACCTAAATTCCACCATCGTATGTCACCCCGCCGAAAGAAAAAATAAATACCAAAAATCAGAGAATTAATCGAATTTAATAAGATTTTTAGTGTTGATAAATTAATGAATAAAAAATATAATGTTAACTTTGAACTACGTATCTTTGAGAATCTGTGTTAAACCACAAAGATACGTAGTTCAAAGTTAACTGACCTGAAAAAATGTAAAAGTTTTTAAATAAAATCACTGGTGCATTATATCTTTTATTCATTAATTTATGAACACTGATAATTTTATTAAATTCGGTTAATTCCCTGATTTTTGTCATTTTTTTTTTTTTTGCGGTGGGGTGACATACGACGGTGGAATTTAGATCAGTTAAGTTCAATTTAACCACAAACCGTTTTAATTTTTTTCTATATTGTTTGTTTTGGAGGCACGTTGTGTAATGGTTAGAGTCGTGGGAAATGGAATTGTCAACACAAATTCAAATCCTGGACGAAGCTGTCTGCATTTCACAGTGCGCTAATACCCTTGAAAAAGAAGTGAGACACTGAGTTTCGATAGACGCATAGGCGTGCGTGGCGGTGTCAAAGAGTATCCTGAAAAGTTCTCGGTCGATACCAAGACGGGAACGAACCGTTTTATTAAGTTTTTACTATATTATCTGTTTTGGAGGTGTGTAGTGTAATGGTTAGAGTTGTCAGATAATGGACTCGCCGATCTAAGTTTAAATCCTGGATGAGGCTATTTGCAGTTCACAGAGCTCTAATACCCCTGTGAAAGACATGCATCCCTCCAGCTATGAAAGAAAGTTGGGCAATTGGGCTCTTTATCTATTTACCAACCCCTCTGCATGAGCAGGATGCGACACAAGGTCAATTACTTAAGCGGAGTTTAACAGGTTTGAATTTAGAGTTTTTCTTCTAGACTAGTTACCTAGGCAAGGTTAAGGAACTCAGTCTGTCCTGCTATTTACCCATAGCTGGAGGGAGAGTAGTTGGATGCATACTTTTCCCTAAGGTATTAGCGCTATATGAAATGCAAACAGCCTCATCCAGGATTTGAACTCGTGTCGACGAGTCAATTTCCTGACATTACACCACATGGGCTCTTTAACCTTAGCTAGGTAACCAGTCTAGGAGAAAATTCTGAAATCAAACCTGTTAAACTTTGCTTAAGAAATTTACTTTGTCTGGCATCCTACTCGTGCGGGGGGGGGGTAGATATATATTATTTGTTTCGTTTTTTTCGGGGGGTGGTGTTGTTTTTTGTGTTTTTTGTGTGTTTTTTTTTTTGTTTTTTGGGGTTTTTTTTGTCTAATTTTTTTAAATTTGGCGCTTCGAATTTCCAAGAAACGCTAATAAACAATATAGTTTTTGTTTTGTTTTGTTTTTTTTAATGATGTGCGTGTAAAAACAATGACGTCATTATGTGTATGAGATCTTCATTAGTCCTTCAACGACTTGTTTGCTCAACTGTCAAACTATTCAAAATGATTTCCCAAGTTGAATTATTACTATGTTCGAATAGTCAACGGCCACCTGAAGAAGTATCACACTATTAAAGTGTTATGGGTTGATTGGCGATCGGTTAATTAATTACTAATTAATTAAAACTACCCTAATTATTAATTATGGTGGTTTGTTAAAAGTTACTGTAAAAATAAGAAAAACAAAAATAATTACATTAATAATAATGTTTATATTAAAAATATAAATTTATGTAAACAAAGAATCCTCACGTAGGCATAAATTCCTTAAATTATGGAATTTGATATATATCATCGGAATTTTAAATTTTCACAAAATAAAATGATAATTTAACATGAAAAGTTGGTCAACAATTTCAAAAACTTACATAGATAAAACAATGGTTGGCCTTGACTTGTTGGAGTTGAAAAAAAACAAATGGAAAGATACAAGCTAGGCTGGCACAAGGCCATTTAGACATGTAGGCAATGTTATCGAGTGGCTGGCCAATCAGAGACATATGTTAGGGGTGGGGAGGTCTGGATCCATAAATAACAGACCGCCAGCCGGAGTCAGAGAGACCGAGAAGAAGAGAAGAAAGAAGAGAGAAAAGCGGAGAAACATCCGCAACTAGAAGACTCGCTACACGTCTGATCCCTTGTCACCGTCCATACAGCACTCTGACGTCCTGCCACTCGGTAACAAACCAAGTTAATAAATTATCCGAAAACAGCTAGCTGTAGATCGCCAGTCAACTGACAAAGAAATCACCTCGCTCTTCTGACATTATACAAAAATATTAATCATTGTATAAAAAAACAATAAATGTATATATTTTGTGTATAATTATCAGAAGGCGTTCCTGTTTGTTTTGTTTGACCCCATTGACAGCTTTTGGTTATCATATTTCAACCGAGTTGGAAAAGGAATAAAACCAGCTCTCCTTCAGGACACTATAATACTATAATCTGTGGAACGGCCAACATTAGAAGAAATCTCTCATTATAGTATTATATTCGGTATCATCCAACACAACGACTGTAATACTGAGCCGGAGTATCGTTCCCATACATACATTGAGACCGTGCCCCAGCACATGTTATTACTGAAGGCCAGATGGTACCAAGATCGAAACGTTTGTGCTTTATTTTTCTTTATATATATCATGATAGAGATAAGGACAACAATCCGAAAAATCAAAATAACACATAAATATCATCTGTTATAAATCACTGTAGATTTCTATTTGTATTTAACAATTTCTAACTCTTCGCGTAAGCTTTCAAAATGTTGTTGACGTTCTCTTGATGTTATTTTCTTTCTTTCTTTCTTTCTTACTCATGTCTTCTCTTCACTTCTTTTTTCTTCTCTTCTCTCTTTCTTTCAAGTTTATGTTGTTCTTTTTCATGGTCCATTATTTATCTGAGGTAGGACCATTTTCTTTCACTCTTCATTTATTTAATGAAAATAACATCTTTGTTAAATCGTTGTAGATTTCTATTTGTATTTAACAATTTCCAATTCTTTTCGTAAGCATTCGTGACGTAGTTGACGTTTTCTCGCTATTACTTGATTTCTTTCTTTAACTTTTCTCTTTCTTTCGCGTTTATGTTGTTCTTTTTAATGGAATTGTCCATTATTTATCTGAGGTGACGACAGGCTATGACACGCGTTGGTAGGTACGAGCTTATTAATATATAGGTGTGTTCTGTCTGTAGGTTTAGAAATATAAATGAACTTTTATGGCTGTAAATTGTGATTTTTTTTCTTTTTCTATTTTTTTTCTAGTACGCTTTCAGCTGTCCGTCAATACATCAATATATTTATATGCGTGGGTGATAGATAGATAGATCGATCGATAGATCGATAGATAGATAGATAGATCGATAGATAGATAGATAAATATCAAAGCGATTCATTGGCGCGCCCAACTTGGCGTTTTTTTTTTTCACGGTGTAATAGAATTGTGATGAATGGTGTGTGTTGACTGATGACTTGTGTGTCTATACGAGTTAGAGTTTCCACTTTTCGTGCACGAAGTCAGGATAAAATACGCCATTGAATAATAATGATAGAAGAAGAAGAAGAAGAAGAAGAAGAAGAAGAAGAAGAAGAAGAAGAAGAAGAAGAAGAAGAGAGACTGGAAAGATCTATAAGTCAAAGATATCATAGTGCTACGTTAACAAAAATCAGTATTGATGAAACGGGGAAAAGAAAGAAAGAAAGAAAGAAAGAAAGAAAAATGGAAACAGGAAAATTGAAGAAGAAATAAGCGGGGAAAACGACATGAAGAAATAAAGAATACAGAAGAAGAAAAAAAAGAAAAAAAAAAAAAAAAAGAAAATAATTTTAAAAAATCAGACGACGATTAAAAAGAAAACCAGTTAAAATTTAAATTCGATTTATCAAAAATTAAATTGAATTAAAAATAAACTAATTCAAAAATTAAGAAATAAAAAAGCAAACTAAATTTTTTTTAAATTTAAAAAAACAAACAGAAATAAAAGCGATAAAAAAAACAAAAAAATAAAATAATAATGAAATAAACATGAAAAATAAAAAATAAAATATAAATAAATAAATAAAAATGTAAAGAATGTAAAAAAGAAATAAAAATTTAAAATTTAAAAAATAAAATAAAATAATGAGAAAATAAAAATAAAAGATAAAAATATGAAAATTAAAAAAAATAGAAATAAACAATAAAAAATAAAATAATAATATAATGATAATAGTAAAAACAGAAAATTAAAATTTTAAATCTTAAAAATTTAAAAAAATTAAAAATTTAAATAAAAAATAAACTAATTAATTAAAACTAATTGATAAACTAAATAGTAAAATAAACTTGTAAAATATGTTTAAAGAAGTTATAGATAAAATAATAAAGAAAGTAAAAATTTTCAGTAAATTCAATTTTACAACTGATTGATTCATTGACTGATTTTAATGGCATATTAAACCCGTCTAGGGTTATTTTATTCCTGGAGGTTGAATGATTGCATTCATTGTACGTTTATATTTAAATTATTAGTGTATGTATTTACCCAACCCCGCCGCACGATTCATTACTACTGAATAGCGAGTTCGATCTTCGCTGAATGCCCCATACCGCGACATCTTAGTAAACGAGTTCGAACTTCAGTATCGCTATTACATTCACTTTCGGAACAATACGCTTGAGAAATGTATAAACGCTCTTATTCCTGCAGTTATGGATATTGCATAATGGGAATGATGTGGAGCCATGAGTGTAACCTGATATGTTAATTAGCACGGAAAATCTTTTTAGAAAAAAATATGTGTTAGATGAGAATGAAAAAGTTTAATGATGAATCATCATAGCCACATGGCATTGTTTGATTGGATGAGCCGATGAGACGTAACGAACAGACAGAGAGGAGGAGTGAAGAGTGAGAGTGGAATATTGAGTGATAGAATACGCTGACATGAACTCTTGCTCTCGACAGTTGTGATTTTGAGTGGGAATAAAATTCTCATGAGAAAAAAATGGCCTTGTATTATTACTAAAAATTCTAAATGACACAAGGCAAGATATCTGTCAGCCCTCCAAGTTGGTTTCCAGACTTCCAACATCATAGAATTACCATTCAACTGAACAGCAGCCCAACAACCAGGATTCCAGACTCTCCAAATGTAGTACCGATCCAGAGATACGTATAGAGAATATTTCTACTATCAACACATCATCATTCTATTTGAAGTGCCAGAACGTAACAAACGTTTAACACGTCATCTCTCCAATTCCGGAAAGGAGAGCATAGTGTTACATGGGTTAAATATCACCGCTATTGTTTTTTTTCTACAATGACAGCTTTAGCATTAAATAAACCACGAAGGTTGATATGCCATTAAACAAAGAAAACAAAACAAACCATGCAGCCATCTTGAATTGGTTTATTGATTGATTGATTTCAACGGCATGTCAACTCGTCTTGAGGTATTTTAAGCACAGAGTTTAGGGAATCGCATTAATTGTACGTTCACATGTACATTTTTATATAATTGCTTAAGTTTGTTTTTTTTTAGTTGTTTTAGTTTGTTTTTTTTGCATGCGGTCCTATTGAATACGAATGATTTTAACAGATATATATGGCCCCTAGGTGGGACCCTAATAGGTACTACTACTCGGGGCCAGAGTTGATCTGGGAGTAATGGCAATAAAGAAATAGACATTTTTGAACGTTTTCGAGATTGACCTCCAAAGAATTGCTCAATGGTAGATATTTCCTAATCTTATTCTTTGATAAAATATTCTTAAATCTTATCATAATTGAGATTATGTAACTGTCTGTAACCGAAACTATGTCACCACTGACGGCACAATTTCATTAGTTATTTAACGATTATGAAATAGTCATTATTTAATCTTAATTTGCATGTTATTTATTAACGATGAGCTCTATGAAATCTAGCTGAGTTAGATTTGCCGCAAAACTGCCAATACTATTAATGCATTTAAAATCCTTAAATATGTGTTATATATCAAAAAGAAATAAAGATTCACATAGCATATGGTGGGAATAATTTGCATAATGATTTTAACACAACTGGGTTTGATAAATAATTATTTGCTGTTACTGATTTCTAAAACTATCATGTTATTCTCAAACGTATTAAAAGCAGTTGTATATATAATTTTATATAGAAATCAATTGAAATAACATTAAGATAAGTGTAATATTTATATATTCGTTTTTATTTAGCTTTGTTAGTCTTTTTAATTTAATATAATATCTTATTACATTAAAGCTTAAATACTTGCGCCCAGGAGGAGCATACTTTTGCCAGTACAAACAATTTACGGTAATATGGTTGGTTGGTGGGCAACCTTCCGTCTACGAGAGACGATGGAGTAGTGTCAAAGTTTTTTGTTTGTTTTTTCTCTTTGAATTACATAGCCTGGGCGGGATCATATGGAGGATAAGCTATTGCCCATGCAGCAAATCCCCTCTCTCCACACTGCCGCTGTGATCCAAAGGAAAGGTAAGGTACCAATGCGGTTTGGCAACGGTAGTTTTGCAGGAGTTGATGGGTAGCACTGGATTTTAGCATCACACCACCTTTAGGGTCTCCGACTCCTGATTTGTTTGCGGGGTTTACTCCCCTAGCCTTTCCTTGAAAGGCTACAAATAATTTATACTTGTATTAGATAGGAATACTTGAAACAATATAATTGTGTATAAAAATTACGGTAATATAGCATCAAGTATTCATATCTAATATGAATAATTCTTTAAAAATTATTTTTTACCCATAGAGGAGACCCTAGTAGGTATTACCAGAGTGGACCAGAGTGGACCGGTGATTAATGGCAATGAAAGGGTGGTTCACATTCCCCAGAACTGGAGCCTAAACCCAGTTTCAGTTTAGTGTTATACCCAGGACAACCCCCTTTTTGGGAGTTCTTACCACTCTACAAGGGATAGAGTCAGCGTATTCTAAGCCACCTACCCCCACGGAATTTGGTGCTAAATTAACTTATTTGCCCAGCTTTAAGTTTTATAACAATTTCTTTTTTATCAAAAATCCTTTTATAATAATAATAATAATAATAATAATAATAATAATAATAATAATAGACTATGCGGGGACAGAGATGAGACTGTAAACCATATACTAAGCGAATGCAGCAAACTAGCACAACGAGAATACAAAACTAGGCACGACTGGGTTGGGAAGGTGATCCACTGGGAATTATGCAAAAAATTAAATTTTGACCACACAACAAAATGGTATATGCATAAACCAGAATCTGTTCTTGAGAACGAAACGCACAAAATTCTCTGGGACTTTGAGATAAAAACGGATCACCTTATACCAGCAAGGAGACCAGACCTAGTGTTAATTAACAAAAAAGAAAGAACTTGTCGACTGGTAGATTTTACAGTTCCAGTAGATCACAGGGTGAAGATGAAAGAAAACGAAAAGATGGATAAATATCTGGACCTTGCCAGAGAACTGAAAAAGCTATGGAATATGAAAGTCGAAGTGATATCAATTCTAGTTGGTGCACTTGGAACGGTCCCAAAAATCTTGGAAAAAGACTGGAAAACCAGAGGAGACTTGCTGTCACCCAGCCTCCAGTGAAGGTGTAGAAAACTCGAATGGAGTGAAATAATAATAATAATAATAATAATAATAATAATAATAATAATAATAATCATTATTATTATTATTATTATTATTATTATTATTATTATCATCATCAGAAGCAGAAGCAACAACAACAACAGCAGTAGTAGCAACAACAGCAGGAGTGGAAGAAGTTAAAATTCAAAGAGGCATCTTCCAGGAAAACTCGTTCTCGCCAATATTATTTGTAATGGCAATGATGCCACTCAATTATATATTAAGAAAATGCAGAGGAAGTTACAAATTTACATAATCACAGGAAAAGATAAACCATCCTTATGAATATGGATGATATTAAGATATTTGCCAATAATGAAAAAAAGAATTCGAAACCCTTCTGCAAACTGTTAGAATCTACAGCCAAGGTATTTGGAATTTGGAATTTGGAATTCAGAAATGCAAAAGGTGCCATGCTTATAATGAACGGATGAAAAAGAGAATCAACGGACTGGATGGAACTGTCAAAGTAGGAAAGCATCGGGACTCTTGGAGAAAAAGAAAACCAAGTTCCTAGGAATATTGGCAGTGAACCACCATCGAACAAATGGAAATGGAATAAAAGATAAGGGATTCCTCAGAAGAACAAGGAAATCTCTCGAAAGCAAACATTGCAGCAGAAATTTAATCAACTGGACAGACTCCCCTTCTAAAACAGAGTACCCATTCATCACCATTACTCCTAGGTCCCCTCTTACCCGGAGTGGTAGTACCTGTTAAGGTTACATGTATAGGTTAAATAGAAAAAATTATTTTAAAAGATGTGTATTAAAAAAACTGAGTTTAAAAAAATGAGTACCCATCAAGAATGAATATAACAAAAACATCTTCAGCATGAAATAACCCAATGGGTTGACATGCCTTAAAAGCCAACCAACCAACCAAACAAACAAACCAACCAACCAACCAACCTTCTGAGACAGTCTGGACCTTTTTTCCAATGGACAAAAGAGGAACTCTGACAGATGGACCAAAGAACAAGGAATTGTTAGTTATTTTGTTTTGCCGCATATCAACCGTTTTTTTTATAAACAAAGGACTCAGATTGCTAACAGTGCCTATTTTTGTTTAAGTGATCATCCAATGAAGTATTAGAACTGCTTAAAAGAAATTGAAAAAAAATGTATGGATATTCAAGAGACAAAATTCAGGAATTGCTTATGAGGTAACCTGAACAGGGCTAAGAAGAGGACATATCAAGAGATAAACTAAGCCACTATTAATAGCAGCACAAAAGAATGCCATTATGGACCAATTATATCAAAGAAAGAAATTAATAATACTCAGAAGAATAGCAAGTGTATGTTATCTGATTATGTAGATGAAACGGTTAATAATAGAATAATAGAATAATGATAGACTAGGCATGACTTGATGAGAAAGGTGATCCACTGGGAACTATGCAAAATATTAAAACCATACTACTAAATGTTATATGTATAAACCAGAATCCATCCTAGAAAATTAAACTCATAAAATTCTCTAGGATTTTTAGATAAAACGGATCACCAAAACCTGAACAGAAAACCAGTGTTAACAAGAAAAAAAAACCTATCCAGAATAATAGATATCTAGATAGCCGACCATTAATCCTAAATGAGTTTAGAGATATTCATTGGCATTTCAGTCTCGGAAGACTATAATGTAGTTTTTGTGCCCCTGAAGTTACAGCGCCTCCAGTGACTGTGACTGTGAAGTCCAATGTCCGAAAAACAACCTCGACCACAGATGTCGCGTGTGAAGGCTGTCACGACAGATGTTGATGTGCAGGTGCTTTGTTACCGCCGCTTTTTTCTGGTGTTCCGCCAGACAGGAACATTTCGCTACGGAGAGCCTGCCGAGGGTGGTCCTGGGCCAAATTTTCCCAGCTTGAAGGGCAATGCCAAAGCACCTAAGATCATTCTTGCAGACATCCTTGAAACGCAGTTGGGGGCGACCAATCTGTCTCTTACTAGACGAAAACTCAGCATAGAGGATGTCATTCGGGATTCGTCCATCATCAATCCGGTGGACATGGCCCAGCCATTGGAGACAACGCTGTCTCAGTAGAGAAGACAGACTGGGAAGTTGAGCTCTCTCTAGAACTGCTGTGTTAGTGATCCTGTCCCTCCAGGTGATGCCCTTCGCTGCCTTATACGTTTAGAGATAAGTATATGACAATTACAATCTACTCCTTTAAATTGATCCCGCCACGTCACACACAGGTGAAGATGAAAGAATACGGAAAGATAGACAAATACCTGGACCTGGCTAGAGAATTAAAACAAAACTGTGGAATATGAGGGTGAAAGTGATACCAATTGTAGTTGGCACGCTTTGAACGGTCCCTAAAAGTTTAGAAAAGACTAGTGGAATTGGAAATCAGAGGAATAATTGAGACCATCCAGACAACAGCAGTATTGAGATCTGTTAGAATACTCGGAAGAGTCTCGGAGACTTGTTACTCAGTCTCTAGTGAAAGATTACCAGCTCACGCTAGTGTGAAAAACTGACGAGAGGTGAAATGATAATAGGATCGGGTAGAATATTCAGAAGAGTCCTGGAGTCATGAGGAGACTCGTCAGTCAGATTCCAGTGATGATCCACTGGAAACTGTAAAATGTTTCCATACTATTAAATGTTATATGTACAAACCAAAATATCTGTGATTTTCAGTTACAAATAGATCACCGAAACCTTGTCAGACTTAGTGTTAATTAACAAGAAAAAATAATTTGTTAACTAGTGCATCACAAGGTCGCAAGTATGAGACATCCAACGAGGAGCGAATACGCTATTGAGTAGTAATCGATCTGCGAGACTAGGTTGCTAAGCATTGCACCACGATGAGACACTTTTATCTAACCTGTTTGCCACGAGTATGATGTGTTACAAGGTTGTATGTATGGGGTATCCAGTGAGGAATTCGCTATTTAGTTGATATGCGAGACTAGCTTGGAGTTATTATGATGAAAGAACCGAAGTCTCCCACTGAACTAGCTGAAATATAGATGACGATGCCACCAGCTTTTTTTAATTGTTCAGGCATATTTCAAACATGATCCTAAATTATATTTGGAATATTTTTCAACTAAGCAAAGTCTTCGAGAACTCAGCACTTTCAGAGAAACCGATTCTCACTCTTGGCAAAAATGTGAAAGTTTTACTCTCCCAAAATAGCACCGGCTGACAATATGTCTTCAAAATCATGACCAACTTATAAAAAAATTCATTTGTGAGATTTTGTAACACTCACGAAATCTCGAACAGCAACGAGATTTTTATGATTTTATCATATTTTTTTTTTCAAAAGAAAACTGGGAGGAGAGCAGAGAGTTTTTTTTTTTTGTGTGTAGATGGATGGAGGGAGGGATTTTTTTTAACTCTAGTATTCCAATTCCATATTCTTTAGCAGTACGTGTTCCATATTGCAATAGAGTCACCACTATCTTCAGGCGAACTGAAAATACACAAGCGTAAAAAAAACGACAAAGCACGTTTAACAAATATAATAAATAAAAAAAACTGTGACACATTTTTTTCTTTCTCGTTTTATTTTTTTTTTAAATATATATATTGTGTGTTTTTCTTTTTTAATCCAACGCTTGTAGTGTTGTCTGTGTTCAAATATAAATCAGATTGTGTATAAAAGTCGCGGTGTGTAAAGCTAGGTGTGTAAATCGGGGAAAGAATAGAATAAAAGATGTAAAGAACATAAAAGAGTTTATTCAAAGTGCGTAGAGTATTCTTCTTTTTTTCTAATTATAGAAAATAGAAATATTACATTAAATATTTCGGTACAAATGCACAAATGCACACAAGAGATAATATCATTAGAATCGTATTTTACGTATGAATAGCATTGGGTGTCGGAAACCCCCGATGTAACCTAACCCTAAACCTAGCACTAACCATAATCCTAAAATAAACCCTAGCTCTTACCCTAACCCTACAGTCTCAAAGGTTTCAGGTTTTTGAATTACAGGAAATATAAATGTTACATTAAATATTTCGATACAAATGCACAATGGCGCGCAAGAGATAATATCATTAGAATCGCATTTTACGTATAAATAGCATTAGATGCCGGAAACTCCTAAAGTAGCCTAACCTTAAACCTAACCCTAAACCTAACACTAACCCTAACCCTTGACCTTACTGTAAACCTATAGTCTCAAAAGTTTCGAGTTTTCTAATTACAGGAAAAAGAAATATTGCATTAGATATTTTGGTACAACTGCACAATAGCGCGCAAGAGATAATATCATTAGAATCGCATTTTACGTATAAATAGCATTAGATGTCGGAAACCTTCGAAGTAGCCTAACCCTAACCCTAACCCTAACTTTTACTCTATCCCTAACTCTAGCGTCTCAAAAGATGTCGGAAACTCCCGAAGTAACCTAACCCTAACCATAACACTAACCCATGCCCTCACTCTAATCCTAGCATCTCAAACGTTTCGGTTATTTCCTTGAAATTTAAAGAAATGTAATGCTTTTTATACGTATCTCTTGCGCGCTATTGTGCATTAGTACCAATATTTCATTCCATACTCAAAGTAGTGGTATACGAAATATAGTCATTTTAACGTAAAGAGGCCATATGAATATGAGTGGTGAGCGTTGTGCAATGGTTATCGAGGTAGGAAATGAAGACAATGACAAGAGTTCAAATTCTGCACGAGGCTATTCGCATTTCACATAGCGCTAATACTCTAGGGAAAGGTATACATTCAACTATTGTCCCTTCAGTTATAGGTAAATTTGACTGGGCTCTTTAAACTGTAAGGAGAAGGAAAACTCTGAATTCCAGCCCGTTAAACTCAGTTAAATTAAGAGTGTCCAATATCATTGATAGAGCTTGTATATCAAGGTTAGGGTAGCAGGGTCATAATGTCAACGGCGCTTGGTAACTATCAGTTTCTCGTCTATGGTATTTTCTCGGTTTGAAAATCGCATAGGCGAAAAACTGATAGTTACCAAGTGCTGTTTACTTTATGTCTCTGTTACTCTAACTTAGATATAATGCTATATTAATATATATATATATATATAATATATATATATATATATATATATATATATATAGTATTGCTCACGTGACTTTCGGAAACATTTTTTCACGCTCAGAATTGTCGAGGCATTGAATAAGCTGCCCGCGTCCGTTGTAGGCTGCCGAAACACTGAATGTTTCAAAGCCTCCATGCTTCCTAGAGGCCGCCAACACCATACCTGATGTTCCTCTCCACACACATAAGTGCACACGCGCGCACATACATGCATATTATTACTGTAAATAATTTTATTCAGAAAAAAAATCTCCAATAATCAAAAAGACGCTTAAAAGAAAAAATACACAAATATCGCCCCTGGGGGCGGGGAGAAATGTATAAATGTCAACTAAATTTGGCCATTTGCCTGTCTGAATAAAATAAAAACGTGGTCTGAAGAAGCTCGGTGGGACCCAGATACCCACGAGTGGAAATGGTCCATAATCACGATACACATGGTTTTTAAGGCCTTTTTATTCACAAATAAATTTGCTCTGTTTATAATAATTAAACATTGAGCTCTCATACGGAACCTGAACTCTACAACAAACTACTGGTAGAGAATAGGACCAGCCTAGAATCACCTTGTACCAAGAAACTTGGTACCCCAACAAAGAAAGTATATATATATATATATATATATATATATATATGTGTGTGTGTGTGTGTGTATGTAATTGTATAAAAACGTTTTTCTCTCAACTATAATTCATTAATGTATAATTAAGATTAACCCCCCCCTTAACATATAAACTATTACCATTAACTACAACTTAATGCATTCACCAGAATACTTTAACTCCAGTAGTATAGACAAATAACATATAAACAAAATCAATAAAAAAAAAGATGAAGGAGTTGGAGGTAGATGGCAGATAGAATTACAAATTACTTTTGCCTGAGTGCATGAGACAGATAAGTTCACAAAAAACACATTTTTCACTTCAAAGAAAAAGTCTAGACCTAAAATTCATACAAACTAATTAAAAGACAGAAAGATTAATAAAAATAATTCTAAACCAGATAAGTATATATAAAATGTAGCTACCTATAATTTTTTAGTTCTTCCGATGAAGGTGTACCTTGAACACCGAAACCATGGCAGAGAGAAAAAAAACTTTTTTTCTACAACCATAAATGCTCTATACTTTACGAAATACATTGAGCACTTTTTGATTAACTACTTATGCTACTACAATGAAAACGTAGAAGTAACATTTGATGAATATATATATATATAATATATATATATATATATATATATATATATATATATATATATAACTTACTTAGAATGTAAATTTATTTTGACATATTGTCTCATCGGTCCTATTTTTGTTGTTGTTTTTATTGGGGGGGGTATCGTTAAAAAAACAAAAAATAACAAAAATAGGAATTAAGAGACAATATGGCGAAATAAATTTATATTCTAAATAAGGTATATATCCATTTATTTATTTAATTATAATACTCCGTATATGTAAAAATACATACGCAAATATTTATATGTACGTTTGAGTTATCACTTGTGGTTGAATCCTATCAAAATAACAGTTAATATCATCCTCTTATATATATATATATATATATATATATATATATATATATATATATATATGTGTGTGTGTGTGTGTGTGTGTGTGTGTGTGATATTTATTCTATCTTAGATTAACCTCTTACCTACCATATGCATGCGCATAATGTAACACAACGCATATGGGTGCGTATATGTATACTAAAAATAATAGAATATATTTGTGATATGCATATATATATATATATATATATATATATATATATATATATATAGTGTATGTAAGTGTCAAATTAAGAAAACCTGTATGGATGCGTGTATATATATATATATGTGTGTGTGTGTGTGTGTGTGTGTGTGTGTGTGTGTGCAAACATAAGAAAGAAACCCCCAGATGGTGTTTTTGCGTGTATGTATGTGTGAGCTGAACAAAAACTGTACACTGCACCCTTTGCCCGCCAGAACATTAAAAATAAAATTATACTTAGAACTATAAATAATACAAAGAGATTTTCTTTGAAGATAGGTACAGAAAATCTCTCTCTGCGACAGATTTTTCACCAATCGTAAAGTAACGGTGAATACGAAGGGCTTCTATAAATTCTTTATAAGTTATCAATGTTTATTTTCACAGCATTTTTATCGAATAGATTTCATAAAAGGATTGTTTACAATGTGTGTGAGAGATCTGAGCTGATCCCTTCTCATTTTTATAACAGCCTTCTTCTTTACTGTTTTTTTTTATTCCAACGTTTAAGCTGATATATTATTCAACCTTTCCAGTCAACAAGATTGTGGATATAAATTCTTTTCTAAATAAAATATTCTGTCATTTCCACTGGAACATAATACAATCTATTAGGGGAGATAATTCTTCCCTAACAAATGACATAACTCCTCGGTAAATAGGCAGCAGGAAACGGGAAACAAGATGGCTGCATGAATACGCACGTGTGGAGAATTAATATCTTTATTATTTCAACCCCCCTGTACCAAATATCATTTTGAGTTCAAAATTCTAGTATATTATTTTTCAACATTTTACTGTTTTGTATTATTTGCTGATCCTAACATTCTAGGTTATATCAGAATCAAAACGGATATTATTAGGTATTATTCATTTAAAAAATTACAGTATTAAAAATAAATTAAAACTTAACTCTATGGCCAAATAATAAGATTACAGACACACACACACACACACACACACACACACACACACACATATACATATATATATATATATATATATATATATGTATTATATATATATATATATATATATATATATATATATATATAAAAAAGTTTGATATGTACGCGTCGACTTATAACTCACAAACGAAGGTCATTCAGATTTGAAATCTCGCATACTACTTGATATACTTATAACTAAAAAAAGATACAAAATTTGTTTTTGATTTTTAATGATTAAATGATATAATTCAATAATTAAGAAGAATTAAAAAATACCTTATACACACCCCTCCACCCCCATCCTACTCACGTCGGCATGAGTTAGTTTTGAACTTCCCTGACGATCTCTTACCCGGCCTATTACCCGGCCTATTACTGCATGAAAAAAATACGAATGTTCATTTCTAGAAAAAAAGAAAAACTATCCTCTCACCCCATGTTCTGTCGACACAAATCGAGACCCTCCCGCCCCATCTCCTGTCGGCACAATTCGAGCTTTGAAGTAGAGTTAAGACTGGTTCCTAACTGTAATAAAAAAGAGTTCTAAAATAAATAATAAAAAACCTTCACCCTATTCGTCGGCACAGGCGTTGAAGTTGCTTTAAACAGATAATGAGCATCAGTAAAAAGCAAAATAATTTTACATATGTAATTAATTTTTGTTACATTTTAAACATTAAATTCTGCCAAAAAATTTACGAAAACGGACGCTTTGTCTGAAGTAAACAATTCATGCCAAAGACAGGTTTGTTTTATTCATTATTACTGGGTATTCAAATTATTTCTAATTCATTTTTAAACATATTTTTAAAACTCTTTTTTTTATCTATTTAGCCCAATAGATGGGACCTGGAGTGGTTGTACTTGGTGGGCCTAACAAGTACTATCCCCAAGTCAATGTGGGCCTGGGAGTAATGGCAATGAAGGGAAACTCCACACTTCCCAGAGCTCAATAATTGGAATCTCACCCCTAGATTCAGTTTTACCATCAGATCAATACGGTAGGGAGAATCATATAGGTGCTAGGCTTGACGTGACCAGCAGATTCATTGGAGGGACCCCTCTGACCGCCCGTCTAGCCCAACTAACGGTGCATGCCATGGGCTGCTCGGCAAACACCACGGGTCGTCATCTACGGCCAACGGGTAGCCCAACTGGAAAGTGGTTTTACTTAGTAGAGGTGATGTCGGCATATTGTACAGCCTCAGCCGATAGAGCTAAATAAATAAAGACACATGTTTAATACTTAGCTCCTTTTAATTGTTACTTTTTATGTGCAAAAAATAAAATAAAATAAATTAATATCTTTTATCACTTTAATGCAACAAGCAATTAAGAAAAACAAGCAATTAGGAACTGAATGTAAGTTTTTGCCATATGTACAAAACAGTTTTTGAAAAATAGAATTATATTTCAAAACACTCAAAAGTTAAGAATTACATTTTTTTCATTCTATAAATTATTTTCCTCTTATCTCTCTAACCACTCACTACCTGGTGTTATTCTTTTTTTAGTCTGGTCATAGACCGGGTACTTTTGCTAGTATATATATATATATATATATATATATATATATATATAAAGGTTATCATGTATAGCAATATAGCGATCTACACAATGATAATGGATGGAAGACTAAAAGGAGGAAAGGAGTGGAAGGAAAAAAATGTTCATTGATAAAACAAAGGCCCTTTCGTCCGGTGGTTTTCAAGTTTTACACCGGGAAACGTTTAAAATTCAAATAGTAAATTAATTAAGACGGGAATGGATATGGAATATAGAAAAGAGGGGGGAATAGGTTAGACAATATTATACATATATATATATATATATAAATCTGGTGTTTCTTATCCGCCAAATTGTTATTTCTTATGGTTGTCGTCCCCTCAGCTAAATTATGGACCATTCCGTTTATATTATAAAAAAGAAAGGGAAGAAAAAGGAAATGCTACACAGGAAAAATATGATAAGAAAGAAAGAAAGAAAGAAAGACAGTGGGAGAAAAAGAGAGATAACGCTAATCTATTTCAATCTAACATGATGAAAAGAAAGAAAGAA
The DNA here is from genome assembly GCA_023376005.1 of Doryteuthis pealeii. Taxonomy (NCBI): domain Eukaryota; kingdom Metazoa; phylum Mollusca; class Cephalopoda; order Myopsida; family Loliginidae; genus Doryteuthis; species Doryteuthis pealeii. Next base: position 73,725,586 of record CM042144.1, on the reverse strand, counting down.
AGAAAGAAAGAAAGAAAGAAAGAAAGAAGAGTGAGAGAGAGTTAAATCAAGATTGTAATACTTTTAACATAATTATCTATTTTGCAATAGTTCTTCAGTGAACATATCAATCGTTGTAATAACTAAATTGTCATACCGTAGTATATCCACAGGTCCCCCTAGTATATACTATTGCATCATTCCAAATATCGGGCGGACATTAAACTAGTAAAATAATATAGGAGAATAACTTAATTCTGAACATATATATTATTGCATGATATATACCATTGCACCATTGATATAAAACTTGTAGGATCTTTGGAAACGAGTAATTCCATTCTACCTCCAACAGACAAAAGGACCAAGATGTTTTCTTGCAGAATCAGATGCTCGCATTCTATGCTCAATATTTGTAACTCTGCGATTTGCAGCGACGTTGGAACAATATTCTTTGGTCGTTTAGCGTTTTTTGTTGCTATTACTGTCGTTCGGGCTATTTTGAATCCTCGCCAAAACCAAAAGGAAATGACATTGCACAAGAAAATCTTCCGAAAAACGAATTCCGATTCATATGTCTCGGACGATTGTGGGCACATCTGCTGGTTGTCGTAAATATACAACCATAAATAGGTTCCAGCGATAACTAACTATTTCGGGCAGGGCTATATTTGGATAGCTTAACGGATGACGTTTTTCGATTTATCTAATAGATTGATCTAGCCTTAGTAATAACATCTCGAGTGATGTTAAATAAAGTAGATGGATAGATAGATAGATTATATCATTAAGTCCTAACTGATTTTACAAGAATATGTACGTTCTAGCTGCAAGAAATAAACAATTTCTCAGCTTATATATAAGTAAGTAAGTAAGTAAAGTCGTTGGGGCGGTCTAAAGTCGCTATCAGCCAATTAGCGAGGAAGTCTATCCCCTTTTCAATAGCGTTAGACCAAGGAGATTGTTTTTGCGTCTGAGGTGGAGCGCCATACCTACCGTCAGCTCCTTACTTTATCGCGCAGATCCCTGTGCTACTCATACGCTGAGTTGACGAGGGCCGGTATCGATCTAGGAACCTTGTGATTCCTAGCCGAACGCTCTACCGACTGAGCTAACTCGGCCCTATAGGTAAAATATTGAGCATAGAATGCCAGCATCTGATTCTGCAAGAAAACATCTTGGTCCTTTTGTCTGTTGGGGTAGAATGAAATTACTCGTTTCCAAAGTTTCTACAAGATTTATATTAATGATGCAATGGTATATATGATACAATAATATATATGTTCAGAATTAAGTTATTACCCTATATTATTTTACTATATATATATATATATATATATATATATATATATATATATATATCAAAACACATCGCTTGTGTATTTACTTCTCATACTGTCGTGTAGAAAGTCACTATAAGAGAAATAAAAACCTACTTCTAAACAAAAAAGCGAAAAATCTAAGAAAGTCCGGTTGTTGTAGAGGTTACGGTCCGTGCCTGTCAGCTTGACAGTCAGGGTTCAAATCACGCACAAGGCGGTCTTTCTATCTATAGCTCTGCTGATGAGGCCTAATAGGCCGAAATGTACATACAGAGATTGATTTTTCTCGATTTGTTTAGCCTTACATTTGAATAGGTATGCCCGCCTAATTAATTAATTATTAATTAATTAACTTTCGAAATTAGGTACGACTTCAATTAAGCACATATTCTCCCAAAAATTGTCGGCTAAAAAAGCCACATCAAAACACATCGCTTGTGTATTTACTTCTCATATATATATATATAATATTATATATATATATATATATATGTGTGTGTGTGTGTGTGTGTGTATATATATATATATATATATATATATATATATATATATATATAAACAAGATGTGGAAACAACACCCTACGACAAAACAGCTGTACGGCCACCTGCCCTATATCACACAAACCATCCGTGTAAGGCGAACGAAACACGCCGGACACTGCTGGGGAAGCAATGACGAACTCATAAGTGACGTTTTTCTGTGCAAACCATCACATGGGCACGCTAGCGTAGGCCGACCAGCAAAGATACATTGACCAGCTCTGCGCGGATACTGGATGCCACGCAGATGGCCTCCCAGAAGTAATGAATGATAGAAATGGTTGGCGAGAGATTGTCATAGATACCCGTGCTACCGGCGTGACATGGTGATATATATATATATATATATATATATATATATATATATAGTACGTTAATCTATTTCAATCTAACATGAGGAAAAGATGAAAATGCATTTACTCGCCTGTTGTTTACAGATTGAATTCTCTGGTGATTGTAAAAACATACATCCTGTAAGTATGTATCAATTAATTGTTCACCCCTGACTTACAGTCTCTATATAATATTCATGTAATGTCCCTGAAGAGAAAGACATTTTTTTTTTTTTTAGGTAAAGTCTCTTAGGAAAATTTAATTGGAAGATATTCCTTTTGTGTGTGCGTGCGTGTATGCGTAAGTGTCTTAAGGGAAGTGTAAAGTAATTTATATCAATATTTAAGAGTCTGTTTGATGTGTAACGCCTCTGGGGTTGGTGTGCTATGAGGTGAGGAATCAGTAGGGTGTTAGATGGCAGGAGGTGTGAAGTCGGTGTTTACCAGGCAGAGATGAGGTCGGCAGCGTTGTTGTTAAGAAATTGACCTTGTGTCAGATCCTACTCGTGCAGAAGGGTTGCCATATATATATATATATATATATATATATATATATATATATATATATATATCCTTTAAACACGAAAACAAAAGGAACGTGACAGCGCTATCCAACAAAGTATGGGTATATAAAAAACAGGAAAAACAATTTAACATAGAATGGAAAATACTGGACCAATCGAAACCATACGTAAATGGATTTTAAAAAAAGCTCATTGTGCACCACTGAAAAATTGCGTATTCTGCAAGGATTAAGCTCAGAACACGTTTTTCTTAAAATAAAATGGAAATATTTAGAGCATGCCCACACCGAAAAAAAATTTTGATATGGAATTGGACTAACCAAAACCTCAGACCGCCATAATTTAGGAATTCACACATATATAAACGCACACAAAATAAAATTTTTAAAAAATTCATCATAAAAACACGAGACTCAATGACGACAAATAGGAACGCCGGTGAATAAAGAAAGCAAAAGCAAAAACGAATAACAGATCACGTTCACACGAGGCACGAGTTAAAAAAATGTCCAATTTTTTCAAAAAGTCAACGTCTCTAATGACGGATAAACATCTGAAACCATTGGTAAGATGAACTTTGTATTGGTGACTTAAATAAATAAATACAGCTCTTAAAGAACTTTATAATCATTTCTCCAATATCAATAACACTTTATAATCATTTCTCCAATATTAATAACAAAAAATTAATTCATAATATATATATATATATATATAATATATATATATATATATATATATATATGTAAACACGGTGTGTTTGGAATGGCTTTTTGCCGACAATTTTTGGGAGAATAAGTGCTTAATTGGAGTCGTACCTAATTTTTGAAAATTAATTAATTAATAATGAATTAGATATATATATATTAGACAAAACGTGGCCCGTTGGGTCATCTATTGAGCTCTAGGTAGATAATTGGGATTAGGGAAAATTATGTTTGCAAAGCGAATTATTTTTTAAAATAAATACGGCCTGAGAATTGAAAAAAAAACACTGAAATCATTTTGTAAGATTTCCCAAAAATAAGGGAACGTTTGACCTAATTTAAATTCATTGGCTAGGTTGGCTCCTTATTAAACTTCAATTACAAATCCGTTTCATACTCTCCAATCTCTCTCTCTCTCTCTCTCTCTCTCTCTCTCTCTCTCTCTCTCTCTCTCTCTCTCTCTCTCTCCTCACTGAGAAACTAACATATATATCGAAGAGGTAAACAATATACATAGAGAGGGGGAAGTGACAGGCAGAATGTGATTTAAGAGACGGATTAATTTTTTACTTAATTGCAAAGTACAACTTATTAGAACCAAATAAAATGGATTTTTTTTCAAACATAACTCAATCCTAAAACTCAGTAATAATTTAGTGTAACTTTCGTGTCATTAAACTAAACAGTAAAAACAAAGTCTTTAGGAGACAAACATTGATTCGCTCAGCTTTAGTATAATAATAGATATTATGAAGCCAGAATATTCAGCTATTAAAGAAAACATGTTTTGCTTCTTATCTGTTATTAGTTCATTTACTCCTAAATAAAAGATCTTATCTTTTGTTAGTTTACTGTTTGTTTACTACGATGGTGAGTGAAAAAGTAATTCCATTTTCTTTACTTCAAAAGGAAAAAGCAATAAACTCTGAAGCCTATATTGAGACCCTAACGAGGCTCAGAGCAACAATCCGACGAGTAATACCCAACTTGCCAATCGACAATGTCTTCCTTCTGCATGACAATGCTCCACCACACACAAGCATCAGGACAAGTGAAAAAAATCGCCTCATTTGGGTGGACAACTTTACTGGATCCTCCATACTCACCAGATTTAGCGCCTTCAGACTATTATCTCTTCGGCCGCATGAAATAGGGTTTGAGAGACAAACATTATTCCAGTGACGAGAAAGTGAAATCTGAAGTGAAGAAGTGACTCAAAGAAGAGTCAACAGAATTTTACGGGGCGGGGATACATGCTTTCATTCGAAAGTGGAACATAACTATTGAGAGAAACAGTGATTATGTAGAGAAGTAGGGATGTGATCCAAGGAGAGGCAGCTTCATTTTGATGTATGTTCCTGTGCTGGTAATTGTACCTGTCCTAAACAAAATGGCATTACTTTTTGACTCATCCTCGTATATTTACAATTTTTGTGGAATTGTTTCTTAAGGGTTTTTTTGTGATCCAAGGAAAAGCAGCTTTATTTTGATGTATGTTCCTCTGTTGGTGATTGTACCTGTCCTAAACAAAATGGCATTACTTTTTGACTCACCCTAGTACTATATGTGTTTCTCTACTGACGATTATTTGTTTATCTTCGTATTTATAAGCAAAAAGAGCCTAACAGCAAACCCCAGACATTTCCGTTAGAAAATCATTAGCACTGCTCCTGATTAAACGGGAAATATGTTCTTCCGTCAATTCTTATAACCTACAGCAAAATTACAATGTGTATTTGCACAACGCAGCCCACGGGCAGGAGACGCCGAAAGGTATTTTTGAAGCGGAGTATAGCTGGTTTGAATTCAAATTTTTCCTTCTCTTAGACCAGGGCTTCTCAAAGCTTTTACACGACGCATCCTGTTGGAATATTTTGTGATATAAGGTGTGCTGCAATCAACCACTTAAACGTATAGACTCTGCGTGGGCGCGTGGATTCAATCAGCCAATCAACAGGCTCGAATAAGTGGTTAGTTAATCGCCGATCTTGAAAGCCCCTCAGTTTCTGGTATTCAACACGGACCGGCGGATCAGCAACCAAGGATTCTACCTAACAAAAAAGAACAATGATTCTACCTAACACTAAGGAACACAAGGATCTACCTAACACTAAGAAATACAAGTAAAGTGCTCTCACCTAAAAATGGCCACAAAAATCATAACACAACCCTTCAAACCAAATTTAATTTCCATTCACCCCCAAATAAATTAATATTGAGTGACAAAACATCAGATTTACCAATATTGAATCCGCTCTGCCGGCTGGTGCTGTAGGATACATTATATAGGTGGTAGACCTTGACGTGAACAGGCGATTGATCGGAAGGGGGCGTCTAGCCTAAGTAAGGGCCTAAGCGGAGGGTTGCTTATCCACAAGGATTCCGTGATCAGGCATCATTGGTCGCCACCCACGGACAACAGATGGACCCATCGGGGGGGGGGGGTATTCTATAGCCCCACTGATAGGGCAATAATCCAGTAATAATATCTAATTCCTTTAAAATACCTTCATAGACTTCACTTCAAGATCGAAAGTCATTTCCATAAAAGATGTCTCGATTTGCAATAAATTTGAAATGAATTTACAATTCGTTCATTTGAATGACGTGTATGTTTTGAACGAGACACATGGAAAAGGCACATCACTAATGGCCATGTCGGTGATGCTTAAGGGTGGAATCCTGGTGGCTGAGCTGTTCATGACACGCAACTCTCCATGTTGGCCATTACTTAGGCTAGACATACGGTCGGAGAGGCCCCTTTCGATCAATCGCCTCGTGGCCCTATTGGGAGGGATCTTACCCCTCAATAAAGGTGCAGTCAGTGTATTCTACAGCCCCTACCGACAGGGAAAGGCTTTGTTGGGCTATCCCACCGCTTGTATTACGGGTGGTCTAATACAGTATATGTACGTGATTACCTAACCTGTAGATATAAAATAACCCTAGACGGGTTGACATGCCGTTAAATTCAGCTAATTACATTGAAAATGTTTTTTGTTTCTACTTCTCTTCGAGACTGGTTCGATGCGGTCAGTCGGAGAGGCCTCCTACGATCAATTGGTTGGTCACGTCAAGCCCTAGTACCTATATGATTGTTCTGAACCTATTGCCTTATGGCAAGCCCCATCCCTTTTTATCATATGGATGCTAGAAGGTGGTGGCTGATGGTCTTCATGTCCTTGGTATGACGTTAAACTCTAACTGATAGTGAGGTTCCAGTTCTGGAGGTCGGGGGATTATTGAATCAGCCCTTCATCATTATTGCTCCCAGGTCCACTCTGACCCGGAGTGGTAGTACCTGTTAAGATCACATCTATGGGTTAAATAGAAAATTTGTTAGCAAAAACAATTGTGTTAAAAAAAATTTCTTCGAAACTATCATTACGAATCTTTCAAAACATTGCCGGCATTAAATGACCCACCGTGGTTGATATGCCGTAAAACAAACCAAAAAAAAAAAAGTATCTTTCTCTCTTTTAGTTTGCATCTTTCTCTCTTTTAGTTCGCATCTCTCTCTCTCTCTCTTCTCTCTCTCTCTCTCTCTCTCTCTCTCTCTCTCTCTGTATGTGTGTGTGTGTGTGTGTGTTTTATCCATCTTTTAAGATATATTTCCTTTCTGTCCCTCAGTCTTTTTTGTTTAATTGCCGGCATTAAATGACCCACCGTGGTTGATATGCCGTAAAACAAAACAAATGAACAAACAAACGAGGCAGGTAAGAAAACTATACTATTGAAATTATTCAGTCAACCTCAAATGAATTGATGTCTGTCTCTACGATTTCAAACAAGAACATAAAAATTATAAATATTTAAATTAAAAGAAAAGAAGGAAGTCGTATTGATTAAACTATTAAATACAGATTTATTCAGTATTTTATAGTTAATTAAGTAAAAAAAAACTTTAAATCTCTTGAAACATTACTTGACTGTATTCCATTTAAATATTCAGATTGTGCTGTAACCTCGCGGGAAAGAAAGCGATATCAAGTTACGAGAGATTAAAAAGGTAATTGAAGTAAGTATATCACAAGTTAGTCGAAAGTTTTCGCTTTGACGTTGCATGTTTTATCAAATTGGAGAGCTATAAGATTTCTATTCAGTTTGCTCTGTGACTCTGACAATAAGAGCACACATTGAGCTCTGCAAACTACGACATTTTCAAAAACTACTACATCATAAAGAAGGTTTCTTCACCTGATCTTTGGATTATATATATATATATATATATATATATATATATATATATATATATGAGTAAGAAAAGGTGGAATGAAAACATCACACAATGCTGTTAAAGAAGAAAACAATTTATAATATATTCATAGCTGATACTGATCAATATTTCGATTTTACAAAAATCATCATCAGAGCTCATTCACTCCCGTACTTGTTTGGGTCGGAGAGGAAAGTCTCTTTTTTTTTTTTTTTTTTTTTTTTTGACTTTCCTCTCCGACCCAAACAAGTACGGGAGTGAATGAGCTCTGATGATGATTTTTGTAAAATCGAAATATTGATCAGTATCAGCTATGAATATATTATAAATTGTTTTCTTTAACAGCATTGTGTGATGTTTTTATTCCATCTTTTCTTACTCATATTGTCGGATTCATTTCCTTTCTTTTAACTCATATATATATATATATATATATTATATATATATATATATATATATTATATATATGTGTGTGTGTGTGTGTGTGTGTGTGAAAATGGAAAAGGAATTGAATCCGACAATATGAGGAAAAATGAGTAAAGAAAAGAAATGTAGATGGATAAAATGAATTTAATCGATATCACATTAATCGATATCACTTACACATGTCTTTCGGTCAGTTTATGTGTGTGAAAAATATTTCGCACACATAGAAGATTCGACCTTCATCAGAGTGAACATTTATTTTGAACATTCTATTTCAGCGTTCCAAATTTTTAAAAATTCGATTTTCGAATATTTCCAAAAATCTCTGTTGTTTTTTGGGGGGTTTTTTCACCAACGAATTTTTTCATTCAAAATAAATGTTCACTCTGATGAAGGTCGAATCTTCTATGTGTGCGAAATATTTTCACGCACATAAACTGACCGAAACACATGTGTAAATGATATCGATTAATATGATATCGATTAAATTCATTTTATCCATCTACATTTCTTTTCTTTACTCATTTTTCCTCATATATATATATATATATATATATATATATATATATATATAGGGTCATCCACACACGTGTTTCGACTTATCAAGTCTCCTCAGTGTGGCTAGACATTTTGTAAGCTACCTACAGCCGGAATTGAAATCCGGTCGGTTGGGTGTCAGTCCGGCACCTTAACCATTAGGCTGTCTTCAAGGGGATTTTAACTGTTTTTAATACACACATAGCTTTGTGTGTAAAGGCCGACACAGAGTGCTCCATTCAAAGAGCATTGCGTTTACGCTTGAGTTGGTGGTCGTCAGCGAGATCCCCCCAGACTGCTCACCCTAGGGGATGGGGAGCATATATATATATATATATATATATATATATATATATATATATATATATATATATATATATTAGTTGTGGAGCCCACGTAGGCTTCTTTGTTGGTATATCTGATGAGTTTAATTTTCAGTGTACATATTATATCTGTATATATATATGTGTTATATATATATATATATATATATATATATATATATATATAAGAATATTATATATAGATAGAAATATTTTAGAGAAGGCAAATTGTATTAGTATAGAATTTAATTCTAAGGCTACCAGCAACAAATAAATGAATCAAAACTTAGCTTAATTCTAAACTAACTTAGTTTAATTTTCTAACAAATACACAAAGTCCTTTCTATGTATAAAGTTGAGTTTAAGGGACTTACCGGTGTGATGGAGAAGATATCTGGTATCTTAGGGTGATTTCATGGAGGGGATTTAAAGTTGCTGCTCATTGGGTCTGGGGTATCTGTGATTTTTAGTATTTTGCGTCAAAACATCTGGGCTCATGACGTGATTGGTATATCCAATCACAGAAAGCCTCTCGCTCACTTAACTCTATACACAGGAATTACCATTTTACTGACCCAACAGCAGGATGCTCTCTGCATAGAATGGACTTTTCTGAATGAATATGAACATTGATGGTGTTGGTTTCAGGGCCCGTCTTTCCTAGCTGGCCTTGGAGAATGGGCAAAGAAATCGTGTGATTCCAGGGGGCCGTTCCCCCAGACAACACTCTATCTGATGATAAAGTTCCAAACCCAATACACTAATCGCGATATGGTTTGTAACATAATAGAGGGAGTAGAGCCCGGAATGTAACAGTGACTCGTAAATTAGCATGAGAAAGTTTTAGGGGGAATATAAAAATTATATGCAGATTAGAATGGAAAAGTTTCAGGATGAATCATAAGGCCACATTGTTTCTATTGGTCGAAAAAGTGAGACGTGGCGAAGTGGGAGAGAGAAAGAGTGAGAGGTGAGAATGTGAGATGAGTCTGGTACAAGACGTTGACAGTGAGACGTGGGCTCTCGGCAGTTGTGACTTGGGGAAAAATAAAAAAAATCTCACAAGAAAAAGAAGTGACCTTGTGTTATTTCTAAAATCTATAAATGGCACAAGGCAAGATATCTCCCAGCACCCCAAGTTGGTTTCCAGACTCCAAACATCATGGAATTGTCAACCATCTCAGCATCAGCCCAACGAACGGATTCAAGCCTCTTCACGTACACAGAAAATGAGATAAGTATACACTTATTTCTACTATCAACACGTCGTCGCTCTATTCTAACATAAGAGCCGTAACGTAACAGGATGACTCAAGGTTGTAAGTATGGGGCATCCAGCGAGGATCTTACTCGCTTTTCCGTAGTAATGAATCTGAGAGACTATCTTCCAAACATTACACCACGATTCGTTGCTCAAACAATAAACCAAGCCCTGTCACTTCTTCTTCTTGCTATCTTGTAACCCAGAGTTCCATATCCATACTGAAGCTGTATTTACCAAGAGAGAACTGAAAAATAAACGAAGCGTCCATTTTTTCACATTGACTATCTTCCAAAACATTACACCACGATGGGTTGCCCGAGCAATAAACCAAGCCCTGCCACTTTTAAACGAGGGGGACAGGTGAGCTCTGTATCGAGGATTGTCATGTACGAAACTGGTCCTTTTTTGGCTCAAGTTTAATTTATACTGTATCAGACCCTACCCCTAATACAAGAGGTGGGATATCCCAACCCAACCTTATGAGAGGTTAGACATAGACGCCTAAGGGAGCACTTTACAATGACATTCTACGTATACTACGTGACACCATTAGGGCGTCCCATCGTGGTATAATTGTTTGCAAGATAGTCTCGCAGATCCATTACTACTGAAAAGTGGCTTGTCTCCTCGCTGGATGTCCCATACTTGCAACTTGAATAGAATGAACGCTTAGTTTATTTTTCATTTCTAACTTGGTAAATACAGCTTCAGTATGGATATGGAACTCTGAGGTTACAAGATAGCAAGTTAATGGATTTTGTTGAGGCAGGGGTTAATTGGCCTCATTTGCATAAAGAGATATAGGTACTTTTTAGTACTTGTAAAATATGGGATAACTGCATAGCATAAATATTTACTAGAAGAAGAAGAAGAAGAAGAAGAAGAAGAAGAAGAAGAAGAAGAGAAGAAGAAATAGGAATGGGAGGAGAAAGGAGCGAAAGAAGAAAGAAAGAAAATAAGAAGAAGAAAGTACTAGAAGAAGAAGAAGAAGAAGAAGAAGAAGAAGAAGAAGAAGAAGAAGAAGAAGAAGAGAAGAAGAAGACATTTTGAAGAAATTGAACACTTCGTTTTTTTTTTCCGTTCTTTCTTGGTAAATAGAGCTTCAGGCTCAATACTTTTTCAACGGAAAATTAACACTTAGTTTATTGTTCAGGTCTATCTTGGTAAATACAGCTTCAGTCATGATATCTCTTCAACGTACCTGGCATATTTTATAAGACATAAGGATGTAGAACTCTGAGGTTGTTAAATTATAGGATTTTGTTTAGGGCGAACTTAGTTGACCCCGTTTGGCTCAAAGAAATATAAGTGCTTTTTAGTACTTGTAAAATTTAGGTTAACTGTATAGCATAAATATCTACTAGAAAGAAGAAGAAGAAGAAGAAGAAGAAGAAGAAAAGAAGAAGAGAAGAAGAAGAAGAAGAAGAAGAAGAGGGTTGCAAAGAAGAAGAAGAAGAAGAGGGTTGCAAAAGAAGAAGAAGAAGAAGAAGAAGAAGAAGAAGAAGAAAAGAAGAAGAAGAAGAAGTCAGGAAAGCAGAACAAACATCCTCGAGACAGGACGGACTTCACTTTTCCGGTAAGACTGTCAACGCTTATTAGAGGGCTAATCACCATTAATTCTTCAGATGTCTGCGAAATCAGAAGATAACGCCGATCGGAATTGGAAAGCTTCCAGAAACTTGTCATCGATGTTTGGATGGAAGGAATCGCAAGGAAGGACGATCAGAGAGAGAGAGAGAGAGAGAGAGAGAGAGAGAGAGAGAGAGAGAGAGAGAGAGAAATGAAGTCGCTGGGGACGGACAGTTGGTGAATGGTGGCAGTCGGCGAGTGGGGGTGGAAGGGAGAGATTGCTTTGAGAGTCACGTCTTTATTCAAGAATCGACCGTCGTAGCTGATTTTAAACGATTTCTCCGTGAGCGTCCAGCCTGGGATTACAGAGAGAAGTGAGGATCCCCCAAGATAGATGTTCTTTTAAAACTATAATCAGGCTTCAAGTTCTTGCCTACGAGTTAAAATATAGAATTTAGGCGACTTTGCTTACCACATAATGTCCGTTACTTTATCATACATGAAAATCAAGGTGAGGGTGAATCAAGAAGTACGGAGCCTGACACTCTTATTAGGGGAATTCTATTTGAAACCTGTCAATTAATCAATTAACTAAATAATAATAAATAATAATAATTAACTAAATCAATTTAGTTAATACAAAATTCATTGATTGATCCGTTGATTGATTTAACTCTTTGTCTACCAAATACATTATTAAATTAGGGATGTCCAATTTTTGCTTATTCTAAAGCAATTACCAGCAATCAGGGAATTTCTGCGAATTTTTTAGATGAAGCTTGATAATTTGTATTATTTGTATGATTCGGACTATTGTTCTCATTTTTATTGTTATCTGCACAACGTTTCGGTCGATGTGCCCTCCTGCCTACTTCAGGTATTTCTTGTCGGATTCAGGAACTTTCTCAAACTCGGGAAACCCTTCCTTGAACTTGGAAACCTTCTCTTCGAACCCGGGAACCTTTTTTCGAACTCGGAAACTTCTTGTAATCGAGAACCATCACGGAACTTTGAATCCAACCCTTTATTCGATCCACGTGGGTATACTGTTCTTATTCCGCTAACTATGACTGGGTTCAAGTGTTAAGCTGTGTTAATTGTTATTCTCTGATACTGTCGCCCTTGACCAGGATTGAACCTTAGGAAATTAGTCATCATCAGGACAATCTGTGAAGGTTTTTCGTTGTTCTGATGATAAGTGGCTAGTATGCTGCTTTAAACCCAATCGTAATCGTTATACACTATAACAATATATATATATATATATATATATATATATATATATATATATATAGAGAGAGAGAGAGAGAGAGAGAGAGAGAGAGGGAGAGAGAGTGAGTGAGGGGAGAGAGGGGGAGATTTATATGCCCACATTTTTTAAGTGTAGGAATAGCTTCTTTTTTTACACAGTTCCTTGTAAACCAATAAGAAATGAATTTTAATTGCATACCTTTATAATAATCTGTTTTTATTCTTATTAATTAGGGCAAGCTTCATTCTATTAACAGCGTAATCATATTTTCCCATTAAGGGTATTCCTCAATTAGTAAGGGTCTAATTAGGTAGATAGATACATCTACGCTTTAGAAGCACTCACGTATTAAGCCTAATGAAATAGAGTCATAGAAGGTCCGATCTAAAAGGAGATAATCTTTCTTTCTTTTTTTGGATTTTACGGCATGTCAACACTTTTTGGGTTATATTATACCGAAGACGTTTTGTTTTATTCATTCTTAATGGGTACTGAATTTTTTTCTAACTCAATTTTTTAAACACATTTTTGTTAACCTGTTTTCTTCTATTTAACCCAAACATGGGACCTTAACTGGTGCTACCACTCCGGGTCAGAGTAGACCAGGGAGTAATGTTGATGAAGGGGGTTCCAGAATTGAAATTTCCCTATTAGTTTAACAGTCATACCCAAGACTCTAAAACCCTCAGCCACCGCCTTCTAGCACATATGTGATGAAAAAGGTTGGGAGTTGCCACAAGGGTAATGGGGTCTGGACAATCATATAGGTGCTAGGAGTGACGTGACCAGCCGATTGATCAGAGGTGGCCTCTCGAACCGCTTATCTAGCCTAAGTAATGGCCAAAGTGGAATGCTGCAAGTCATGGACTGCTTGACCACCAGGATTCCGTCATTAAGCATCAGGGGTCGGCACCCACAGTTATTGGAGGGTCTTACCCCTCTACAGAGGAGCAGTCGGCGTATTCTACAGCCGTTGTCAACAGGACGGAAATGGAGGTATTTACTCAACCCGTTCGCTACGGGTAGGATGTGTCATACGTTCGCAATTATGGGGTATCCAGCGAGAATCAAACTTTCTATTCAATAGTAATATATCTGTGAGACAAGCTTGCTAACCAGTGCATCATGAGTGGGCGCCCTAAAGCCTGATCTGTAGAGACTGAATCTTAATTCTTTTTTTAGTCTTAAAATTCGATCTTCCTAGTTAGATGAAAATGTTTTATTCATTGTTAATTTCTGTCTTGGTAAATACAGCTCTTCCCTATATACACTTTTTGATGTTCGAAGTTTGATGAAAATCAACGTTTCATTCATTGTTAATTTTTGTCAAGTAAATACAGTTCCAGTATTCATACTTTTTGATGTTGGTTGTTTGTGGAAAATCAACGTTTCAGTATTCATACTTTTTGATGTTCGTAGTTTGAGGAAAATCAATGTTTCATTCATTGTTAATTTTTGTCATAGTAAATAGAGCTCCAGTATCCATACTTTTTATTTTCATAGTTTGAAAAAAATTAACGTTTTATTCATTGTTAATTTCTTTTATAGTAAATACAGCTCCAGTCTTCATATTTTTTGATGTTCATAGTTTGATGAAAATCAATGTTTCATTCATTGTTAATTTTTGTTATGGTAAATAGAGCTCCTGTATCCATACTTTTTGATGTTCATAGTTTGATAAAAATCTACGTTTCATTCATTGTTAATTTTTGTCATGGTAAATAGAGCTACAGTATGCATACTTTTTGATGTTCGTAGTTTGATGACAATCAAAGATTCATTCATGGTTAATTTCTGTCATATTAAATACAGCTCAAGTGTCCATAATCTTTGATGTTCGTAGTTTGATTAAAATCAACGTTTCATTCATTGAAATCAGTGAAGGTCGACACACGTGTACATGCAACAAGAATGTTTATTTCCGAGAAGAAATACGGTATCGGTGAAATACGATTAGTCGTGGGTTGTTCTTAAGCTGCTTTCTCAGCTCCGAGAACCTGCTGCTAAATAGTCCTCAGACTAGTCGATCTCGGGGGTGGAGTGGTGGGCTCGTCTGTCTACTCAATCTGGAGGTGGGGATAATCTGTCTACTCCACAACATTCAGTCATCATACGTTTTTAACACAATTCGCATTACTCAAACAATTAAGATTCAGTTCGATTCCCACTGCTAGCTCCAAAGATGTGACCAAGTTTTCATTGTTTAACTAACCGAGAATATTTGTAATATTCCCCCGCCTCCCATCACACAATCATTATATATTAGTAATCAGAATACAATAAACAACAGCAACAAACAGAACAGCGTAACGCTAATAGTAGAGTTGACATAACTTTAAATTTATGTACGAATAACTATGTCATATAAAATCAAAAGTCATTCTTGCATTAAATCTAATTTGAGTATAGAATTTCACTTTGTAAGAAAATCATGAATAATAGAACAATACAGAGAGAGAGAGAGAGAGAGAGAGAGAGAGAGAGAGAGAGAGAGAGAGAGAGAGAGAGAGAGAGAGATTCGAATATGGTATATTTAGTTAAGAGTATTTCTCTTAAGCATGTGTGGCGAGAATGGCGTGAATGTTGTTTTGAATTATGCTCATCGAAATTGTTACGGAATGTTGCAGCATATATATATATATATATATATATATATATATGGAGAAATGAGATAATTGCCCAATTACTTTTGTAAGTGCTGTATAGTATTATATATATATATATATATATATATATATATATATATATATATTATAGTCTACAATACATTTATGCAACTGCTACCATAGTATACTTATATATTTTGGTAATCTATTTGCCAACACAATTACTGTGTACACTTGAGTATAGGTCAACTCTAAATATATAAATATGTATATAGAGATGCTGATAAGTACACATCCTGCGTCCCTGACGCACAAAAATCTAAAAGGACGCAGTAAAATTGTATCTGCGCGTTCCAGTGTTTTTTTTTCTTCCCTCACCAATATCAAGCTAACTGTATATACATTTCAATGGTTTCTTAGAAACAAATTACACTGGATAGGTTACAAGGTAGAAGTTAGACAGCTTAAGTTAAGAAACTTAGTTGTGACCTATAAATTTTTCCGGACTCATTCAAAGCAAATATGTGCATCCATGTATCTAGATGAGGCTTTGACAGTTTCAACGACCTTCGTATATATCTATGTGGGTATATATTTACCCAACCCCTTCGCACGAGCCGGATGCGGCACAATGTTATTTTTTAGTGAGTTTAAGCTCAGTTGGTAGAGCGTCGGACTAAGAAACACAAGGTTCCGGGTTCGATACCGGCCCTCGCCAACTCAGCGTATGAGTGGCACAGGGATCTGCGCGGTAAAGTAAGGAGCTGATGGTAGGTGTGACGCTCCACCTCAGACGTCAAAAACAATCTCCTTGGTCTAGCGCTACTGAAAAGGGGATAGCCTCCTTTGCTGTCTGGCTGATACCGACATTAGACCACCCCAACAACTTCCGAAACTTTTCTTTGCCATGCCCCGCCTCTAAAATTCGGATGTCCCCCCTCCCGCCACGTGGTAATATATAATTCTTATACTTTGAGACGGAGAAGCTTGAAACGAAAAGTTCAAAAGAAGAAGCCATCAATGAAAAGAAAAAATGAAATAAACAAAAGACAGAAAATAAGAGAGATAAAATAAATTTCTATAAATTGATTGAAATATTTATGTACAATAAACTTTGAACCTAACCCTTTATTTGTCCCACGGGGTATCCTGTTCTCATTCCGCTAACCATAGCTGGGTGGGGCGTTAAACTGTGTTAATTATTATTCAATGTTACTGCAATAATTAATACAGCTTAACGCCCCTACCCCAGCTATGGTTAGCGGAATGAGAACAGGATACCCCCGTGGACTAAATAAAGGGTTAGGTTCAAAGTTCCGTGATAGCTCCCGATTACGACAAGAAGGTTCTCGATTACGACAAGAAGGTTCCAGTGTCCGAAAAGAAGGTTCCCGAGTCCGAGAAGGTTCCCGAGTCGGACAAGAAATATCTTAAGAAGGCCGGAGGGAATATCGGCCGAAACGTTGTACAGATAACAATGAAGATGAGAACAATAGTCCGAATAACGCAGATAATACTAATCATCAAGCCTCATCTCAAACATTCAAAGAAATAATAAAATAAGTGTTCCTTACCTATCAAATGCAAAATACTATTTGAGGTTACCTCAAGACAAGTAGAATAAAGTTAGTTAAAACTATAAGAAAAAAAACAAGAAAAAACAAGAAAAAAAAACAAGAAAAATTAAAGTCCTCGTTAGTCTCAATTACTTCTCCCCTTAAAAATCAAATTGCCCCCCCCCCCCATGTGGGACGTACGGTCCCACATTGGGAACCAATGATTTTGACAGTTAAGTTTAAAAAAGTGTATATGGAAAATATTGAGTTAAAAAAATTGATTATCCATCAAGAATGAATAAAACAAAACGTCTTCTGCATAAAATAGCCCAACAAGGGTTGACATGCCGTAAAATCCAACCAACCAGCCGGCCAAGACAAATAGAATAAAGTTAGTGAAGACACAAAAAAATAAAAACCGAAAATTTGGACCCAGACCTCGTTAGTCTCAATTCTCCCCCCCTTAAAAATCAAATTACCCCCTTGAGGAACGATTGGGAACCATTAGTTTAGACATTTAACGGACAATGAGATGTCGGGTTTTATTACGAGGGTGAGTCAAAAAGTAATGTCATTTTGTTTACGACAAGGTATAATTACCAACACAGGAACATGTATCATACATCAAAATGAAGCGGAGACCCCGTGAAAGAGGGTTTGAGAGGCAAACATTATTCCATTGACAAGGAAGTGAGATCTGTAGTGAAGAAGCGGCTCAAACAACAGTCAACAGAATTTTACGCGGCAGGAATACATGCTCTCATTTCGAAGGTGGAACATTGCTATTGAGAGAAACGGTGACTGTTGAGAAGTAGGGATGTGATCCACAGAGGACCAGCTTCCTTTTGATATATGATACATTTTCCTGCGTTGGTAATTATACCTGTCCTAAACAAAATGGCATTACTTTCGGACTCACTCTCGTATTTCCAAACACAAAGGAATAAAAAAATAGCCATAATATTTAGCAAAGCAGTTAAGTCGCAAAGACCAAAGGTGAAGAGTTTGAATGAGATCCGAGAAGTTATCTATCTATACACATATAACGGACAGTTGGTGCGTATTTATGTATGTCCGGATGAAACTACGAAAATAAAATAATCAACGACAAAGTAAATATGTATATACGTATAGATATAGCCAGTTCTTGCTTTTTGTGCAAAAATTGTGAAGATTTGATTTATATTCGAAGATATTTAAAAGTTACAATATACATAGAAATAGTATTGAAATTCTACTTTAAAATTCCAGCATTTGTAAATCTCAAAGGTAAGCAAATCAATACACCAGGTTTCCCCCTATACCCAGATGATGCTAGTTAGCCGCTTCTAGTAGATATATAAAGAGCAGTTGGTGTGTGTATGTATGTATCTACGTATGTCCGGATGAAACTACGAAAATAGAACAATTAATGACAAAGTAAATCTATATACACATTAGATATCACCGGTTCTTGCTTTTTGTGCAAAAATCATGACGATTTGATTTATATTCGAAGATCTTTAGAAATTAAAATATACATAGAAATAGCATTGAAATTCTACTTAAAATGTCCAGCATTTGTAAATCTCAAAAGTTAACCAATCAATACACCAGGGTTCCTCCCCCTACCCAAGCGACACTGGGTAGCCGCTTCTATTATATTCTACCATAAGCGGCTACCCGGCATCGCCTGCTTAGAAGAGGAGAGGAGGTTAAAAAGTTAGTTTCGCCGATCCATTATTACTGAATCGTGAGTTGGGTCATCGCAAGATGCCCCATTAAAATCCCTAGGTAAAAAAAGACATTGCATTGATCCGGCCCGGTGGGGCGTCAGAAAATAAAAAGTGCACAGATATTCGGAAAAGAAAAATCAGCCTCTTATCTAAAATATTAAATACAAAAACATCCACGCTGTTACTATTTAATTTTTGTTTAATTATCTTCACGAATATAAATCAAATATTCATTATTTTTGCTCAAAAAGCAAGTGAATGTGTATATAGATTTACTTTAGTATTATCTGCGTTATTCGGACTATTGTCCCCATCTTCATTGTTATTTGTACAACGTTTCGGTCGATATTCCCTCCGGCCTTCTTCAGGTATTTCTTGTCGGACTCAGGAACCTTCTTGGAACCTTGTTGGACTCGGGAACCTTCCGAGAAGGTTCCCGAGTCCGACAAGAAATACCTAAAGAAGGCCGGAGGGCATATCGGCCGAAACGTTGTACAAATAACATACAAATAACAATGAAGATGGGGACAATAGTCCGAATAACGCAGATAATACTAATCATCAAGCCTCATCTCACACATTCAGAGAAATAGATTTACTTTGTCGTTTCCTCCGGACATACATAAATGCATACATACATACACATAACTTCCCTTTGTACATATATATATATATATATATATATATATATATATATAGAGAGAGAGAGAGAGAGAGAGAGAGAGAGAGAGATGACGATAACATTTTGCCCATGTTATTGCTAGCATCAACAATGCCATTTCGGATTCGTATCGTTTTCACCCTTACAGAGACGACTGACATTTTTATCCATTCTCTCTTCTTTGTTCCAAATGATAACACTCCTTCATATAACCATAGATGACCTCATTTCACCACCTTATCTTGATTATATCCCCTAACTGTCGCTTTCTCCTACTATCTTAACCCTTATCGGGGGGTTTGCATCATAGACGTTGTAACTATAAATTATCACAGTAACACGAGCAGTGACAGTTATTATTCAACACATTGTATTTTCTAAAAAGACGTTAAACAATCCCTAAATGACAATAACAAAACTATATTATTATTATTATTATTATTATTATTATTATTATTACCAAAACGATATATTATTATTATTATTATTATTATTATTATTATTTTCACTCCTTTTGGTTTTTTTACATCAGCGTTAGCTGATGGTATTTCACTGGAGTCTGAGTGACAACAAGTCTCCTCAGGTCTCCAGGACTCTTCTGGGTATTCTAGTCGATTGCAGTAATGCAGTAGTCTGGATGCTCTCAATTCTTCCTCTGGTTTCCAGATCCTATCTGCACCAACAACAATTGGTATCAGTTTCACTCTCATGTTCCACAGCTTTTTCAATTCTCTGGCAAGGTCCAGGTATTTATCCATCTTTTCATTTTCCTTCGGTTTCACCCTGTGATCTGCTGGGACCGCAAAATCCACCAGTTGACACGATCTCTTTTTATTATTATTATTATTATTATTATTATTATTGGCAGCGGCGGCGACGCTGTTGATGTTGTGGTGGTGATGATGCGAGTGTTTCACACCAGTTTTAACTGGTAGTTTTTCAGTGAAATCCGAGTGACAGCAAGTTTCCTCGTGTCTCCGGGACTCTTCTAAGTATACTTGCAGACCTAAATAATCTCAATTCTTCCTCTGATTTTCAATTTATCCAGTCTCATATAGTATCAGCCTCACCTTCGCGTTTCACAATTTTTACAGCTCTCTACCGAAATCTAGGTATTTGTCTATCTTTTCATTTTTGATCCCTTTATTTTCACTCTATTTTTCACTCGGCAGTTTTCTTTAGGGACCTCACGTGGTGTAATTGTTAGCAAGCTAGATTTACAGACCATTGTTAGTGAGTTCGATTCTACTGGGCACCCCATACTGCTGGTCTTGTGCCACGTCTAAGCTAAGCTTAGTAAATAGCTATGGCCGGCAGGAACGGCAAAA
>CM042144.1:73692229-73702229 GCA_023376005.1 Doryteuthis pealeii | reverse complement strand
AATAATTTAAATTAATCCTTTGGAGGTTTGTAAGGAGGAGTGGACAAAACCCCCAACAACAAAAGTGTGAGACTTTTAATGGCTACAGAAGACGTTTGGTTGAAGTAAATGCTACAAAAAAAGGTTGTTCTCATTTTTATTGTGATATGTATAAACACAATGTTCAAGCCACTGAAACCTCGGGCTCTGTTTAGGTGTTTTTGTTTTATTGTTTTTTTAACTTTAAAGTGGCCTGAAAATTGTGTTTAAAGAGTGGGCTATGAAAAGGTTTTAGTCACCCTTGATTACAGCAATGTTGGCTTGTGTAATAAAACCTGGAAGAAATCGCAATGAATCAAGTCTCTGGCATGGGGTTACCCAAAGTCCTCACATGAATCCAATAGAACATGTTTGGGACCAACTTCTCCATGTTTTTTATTTATTTTAAATTTGTTTTCAATAACAATGACCAAGTCTGTTTTTTTTTTAAAGAAAAGAAAACAGGAACAGAGAGAGAGAGAGAGAGAGAGAGAGACCGACAGACAGATAGAAAGAGACAGAAAGAGAGAGAGAGAGAGAAAGAGAAAGAGAGAGACAAAGAGAGAGAGAGACAGACAGACAGACAGAATAAATAAAACATGAACAATGAATGAAAAAAAAGAAGTGTAAGAAAAAATGAAAATATAGAAAACTGAAGAAATAAAAAGAGTGATCCATTTATATGAAGCTAAATTCAAATCTTCAGTGTTCAATTCTGGTCAAACAAATATTAAAGAAACATTGCTAAATGTTGAGTGGCAAAACGATTGTTGATAATTTTATCAAATCCATGAAAAATCGAATACAACCACTGAAATTAACAAATGGAGGACCTACTCGATACTAATTCCAAATATTGTTATGTTGAGTTGGTATTATGTAATGGTATTTGCCTCTCATCCCACTTATGATGGCGTCACACAAGGACATTTTATATGGGCCCACCCACAAGTCGAAGCTCATGGGTGGTAGGCGCAAAATATGCGTTGATCCCGTCGGCATTCCCCCTCGAGAGGGCGCATCAGGCGTTGGGCAATAAACCCAGCCCTGCCCCTTTAAATCAAGGGGGCAGGTATTGCCTGGGGGATAGCCCCCTGGGATCGACGCTATTAATTAACTTTACTGGTCCAGTGGCCGAAGCTCACTGGAACCCCCGCCTCGAAGAACGGGTTGGAAATGTCTGTTGGTATTAGGTAATTAAACTTTGAAATTGGATGTAGTTTATTTCTCCTGGCTAAAAACTTTTCCTAAGTTGATTGGTTAATTGGGTGGATTTTACGGCATGTCAACCCATTTAGGTGATTTAATGCCGAAGACGTTTTGTTTTATTCATTCTTCATGTGGACTCTTTTTTTTAAAACTCACTTGACCATACACAAATTTCCGCCACGTTACATATAGAGATTTAGCTACAGCTTAATCTCTTTTAATCGAGCCCGCCATGGTACATTTGGGTGGATATTTAATAGACATATTTTAGATTTTAATATGGGGCCAGTTCAGAGCATCGCCTGGGAATCGCAAGATTCCTGGTTCGATACCGGTCCCAGCAAATTCACTGCGTGAGTAGCACAGATTGCGTAAACTGATATGTGCAGTGAATTGGGAAGCTGACGGTAAATGTGACTCAGCAAAAAAATCTCACTGGTTTAGTGCTAGCGAAAGGGGATAGACTCCATCGCTGTGCGGCTGATACTGACAATCGGCCTCTCTACCAACTTCTTTTTATATTTTTAATTTGTTTTCAATAACAATGATCAAGTCTAGGTTTTTGAAAAAAAAGAAGAAAGGAACACAGGAACAGAGAGACAGAGACAGAGACAGAGACAGAGACAGAGACAGTGAAAGAGAGAGAGAGAGAGAGAGTAAATAAAACATGAACAATGAATGAAAAAAAAAGAAGAGTAAGAAAAAACGATATAAAAAAAATGAAGAAAAAAAAGTTATCCATTTATGTAAGTTAAAATCAAACCTTCAGTGTTTAATGCTGGTCAAACCAGTATTTTAAATTTTAATATGGGGCCATTGAGTAAAAGGTATGAACGTATAAAAAAACACACACCCCCACGAATCCTAATAATATCGTTATTAAAAATAATTCATAATAATTGACAGAGAAAATAACAAAACCAGTACACGTTGATTTAACGCCAAGTTAACAAAAAAGTAACACCCAGGGTTCCTTATGTCATACACTGAATCTTCTCATATTTATCCCCCCTCTCTCTCTCTCTCTCTCTCTCTCTCTCTCTCTATATATATATATATATATATATATATATATATATATATATGAATCTTTTCATAGCTATATAGCTAACTATTGAGCGACTTTGTTATTATCTATCTAACTATCTATCTAATTATCTATCTCAGTCAATTCATATCAATATATCTATCTGAAACAGTTTATTTCTATCTATCTATCTATCTATCTATCTATCTGTCTATCTATCTATCTTGCTCTCTCTCTCTCTCTCTCTCTATATATATATATATATATATATATATATATATATATATTATATGTGTGTGTGTGTGTGTGTGTGTGTGTGTGTCTGTGTGTGCGTATGCGTGTGTGTGTGTGTATGTGTGTGTGTGATTCTATTCCTATCTATTTATCATCGTACATGAACAATGAACTCACATGACCATACACAAATTTCCAAATGGATCCCGCCACGTCACATATAGAGATTTAGCTACAATCTAATCTCTTTTAATCTATCTTGCTCTCTCTCTTTCTCTTTCTCTCTCTCTCTCTTTCTCTCTCTCTCTCTCTCTCTCTCTATATATATATATATATATATATATATATATATATAGCATTCTATTTCTATCTATCATTGTACTCGCCTGGGAATCGGAAGATTCCTGGTTCGATACCGGTCCCAGCCAACTCAACAGTTTATTCATATCTATCTATCTTTCCAACTATCAATTTGAATCTGTTTCTACCTGTTACATACTGATTGATAACGTGAAATATTAAACACAGTTGTTGTTAAACGCTGAACGTGATTTTTTACTTGGAAAAAACACGTGTGCAGAATAGGCTTCTTTTTATGATAACAGACAATATCCATGTTTGACGTTTGCA
Organism: Doryteuthis pealeii; assembly: GCA_023376005.1. Lineage (NCBI taxonomy): Eukaryota > Metazoa > Mollusca > Cephalopoda > Myopsida > Loliginidae > Doryteuthis > Doryteuthis pealeii. Next base: position 73,699,111 of record CM042144.1, on the reverse strand, counting down.
TTAAAAGGAATTTGTTTACATTTAAAATTTAACATTATTTTTTAAAATTTCGCTTATGCAAGTATTTTCCAAAACTTTCAAACCTTTGGTTTAACAGTTATTTGGTGTTATCATAGCATGCAATAGCCAGTTTTTCCTCAGAACATAAAGGACACAATCCACCACCTGGTCTATATCTGCGGGTATTTTTACAATCTCCCATTTTATGATATGATATACAGGGTGCGGCATAAGTAACACTCTTTGTTTAAGTAGAACAAAATTAAAGCCTTTTTGATTATCCTTTATTTTTTCGAACATGAATGTATTGTCACAGGTTAATGGATTAATATGATATATTAACAAAATTGATATAATGCATATTCGGTTTAATAAGGTTCAATACAAATGAAATCAAACCAAATTTAAGAAAAAAAAAGTTACAAAAGATATAAAGTTTTAGAATTTAGTCATTTATTTCAGATGGTCAAAATATTCCCCTCTCATGTTCCATACAATTCTGGACTCGACCAGCAACACTTTTACAAACTTTCTGACACATTTCAATGGTAATTTCATGAAATTTATCGGAAATTGTATTCTTTAATTCTGGAATTGTTTCAGCACCATTTTTATTGTTTTGATAGTAAAATTGAATTGATTTTATTCTCTGTTCCTTTGTTAATCTCAAGGTTGTATAAAATATCTGAAAAAATGAAGATTTAGCAAATTAATGCCGCATCCTGTATATCGTATTTATTTTTGATGTCCCAAACATATTTAGAAAGAGTGGTATTATGCATATATTTTATGTTATTAAAGCTAGATTTGTGGTTATAAAATCTTTTCTTGAAATTTCATTATTACGTTGTTTATTAATACTAGCAAATATATGCACCCTCCGGGTGCAAGTATTCAAGTTTTAATGTAATGAAATATCGTATTAAATTAGAAAGTCTAATAAGAAGGCAAATAAAAAGATATGTAACAGAGTGGGGGTATAATAGAAAAATAGAAATGAAACTTACTCTTCCATCACTGCCGTCTTTCATTGCTGAATTTTACTTATTTAACTATTTAGTTAAATTAGGAAATAAAGAATAAAATGACAGTTATTTTTTCTTGTTAATGGATTTCATTTAAGATTCATTGAAGAGATTTTTGCTTATATTCAGGAAAATAAAACCAAACAATTAGAAATCAATAATACTAAGCACATATTTAATAAAATCACATTTTTAATATCAATATGCAAATTAGTCTTCCCATTCACACTGTAAACCGCTATTTTTTGTATATATAAATACAATTGCATGTTATTTGTATGTAGATATGGACAACACTAATAAAAAGGTGAAGCAATTTTATTAATAATTGAGGTTTAAATATAAATAAAATCATGGAGAATGTGATGTAAATAAGGAAGGGAATTGTGACTTGAGTAGTAATATAGTTTCGGTTACAGACAGAAAAAAACACAATCTCCATTATAATAAGATGTACAGTAAGTAAATAAAGTCGACGGGGCGGCCTAAAGTCGGTATCAGCCAGTCAGCGAGGGAGTCTATCCCCTTTTCAATAGCGCCAGACCAAGGAGATTGTTTTAGCATCTGAGACGGAGCGCCACACCTACCATCAGCTCCTTACTTTACCGCACAGGTCCCTGTGCTACTCATACGCTGAGTTGGCGAGGACCGGTATCGAACTAGGAACGCTCTACCGACTGAGCTAACCCGGCCCCTATATGTACAGTAACTTTGTATAATAAACAAATACTTCGGCATTCTCCATTAATGGGGCACGTTTCTACTTTATTATTACAATTACAAGGGAAAATATCGTTAAAATGTTTTCTTTAATTTTCTAACGTTGGATTTGTTTATATATCGATCAACATTTGGCATACCATATATATATATATATATATATATTATATATATATATATATATATAATGGAGATAGACTGCATTTTTGTCTGAAGCCGAAACTCCGTCACGGCTGACGTCAGATATTCCAAACTAAGCTCTAGCGTTTATCAATGAGAACCTAATTTATAATCAATTTGTGTTATACTTAATGTTAAAGGAACAAATTGCTTTATATACAAGTATTAAGATGCGTTTGTAATATTTGCTGGTTTGTAATATTTGCATAGCCAATTTTCAACGAATCTTTTAATAAATGCATGTTTAGTTCTAAACAGTTTCTAATTGATATTTTAATTTTTATTTGTATTTATAATTATTTCATGTATAAAGTTTTGCAAGAAATTAATTTAAAAATAAAGATACAGCCACTAATTTCAATCTTACGTTAAATTATTAGTTATGGTCTTTTGTCCGTGACTACTCCCGTTTTCGTTGCGGTAAAAAAAATATATATTTTTAAAGTTTTAATAGAGTTAATTTTTAATGAAAAAATTTATAGATAAAATTTATTTTTAATTTTCGCGGCACCTTCACAAATATAACAAGTATTTTTTATTTCAAATTTTATTATTCCTATTAGGAATTTTAAAAAAATAGATAAAATTTATAGATAAAATTTATTTTTAATTTTCGCGGCACCTTCACAAATATAACAAGTATTTTTTATTTCAAATTTTATTATTCCTATTAGGAATTTAAAAAAAATGTTTACATTTATTTTTAATTCAAAATTTGTTTACGGTTATTCCATATTACTAATATTAAAATTAAAATAACAACCAGTTCTGAGCGATGCTTTTCCGCTAAATATGATGACCGTGATTTATTTAGAAATTAAGAAATATCTTTTAATTTTAATTTGTCATAAATTCCCTTACAGAAACAGACGACAAAAAAACAACACAAAAAAATGATTTTACGTGTTTGTTTTTTTAACACTTAGCGCTTCTTTCTTAAACTAAAAATTAATCTTTATTTTTTATCATAATTGACGCAATACTTTTAAAATTCATTATTCAACAATGTTTAACCGAAGTTCGGTTTGTATAAACAAAAGCGGTGATAAAAAAAAAAGTCCCCTACCTAATCGATTTACAATAACAAATGATACAAACACCATGAAAAAATTTATAGATAAAATTTATTTTTAATTTTCGCGGCACCTTCACAAATATAACAAGTATTTTTTATTTCAAATTTTATTATTCCTATTAGGAATTAAAAAAAGATGTTTACTTTTATTTTTAATTCAAAATTTGTTTACGGTTATTTCATATTACTAATGTTATTTTTCATCATTTATTTAAATTAATTGTAGCGAGAAATTAATAGTATTTTGTTCAATGTTTAAACAATGTTTAAACAATACACATTCATCAATAAGAGGATTACTATTCTGTATTAGATGATTGAAAATAGCATTTTACTTCGAGTTTATATAAATTTTGTTTTGTTTTTTAAAAATTAAATAAATAAAATTATTCGTCGGACTTGAGCATCTGAAACCCCCCATCTAAAAAATTTTAAATCTTTTTTCTTTTTCTTCAATGGAGTATTATCGATTACACACCAATCTATCAGATTGTAAAAAAAATTCAAAAAAGTTATTTATTTTTCGAGTATTCAGGGGTGCTCAGTTCCCCGTATAAGTTTATTGTAAATCGATCCCCATATCGGAACCGCTAAAAATTTTTTTTTTTTTTTTCCTTCAATGGATTGTTATCGATTACACACCAATCTATCAGATTGTAAAAAAAAAAGCGCCTGATTCAAAATAAAGAACTTTTTAGTTCTTTATTTTTTGAGTTTTCAGGGGTGCTCATTTCCCCGTATAAGTTTATAGTAAATCGCTCCCCCTATATCGGAACCGCTCTACCTTAACAGTTGGGCTGAATTTGCACAAAGGTGTCAAAATTAAGGTGACATTGAAAAAAACAGAACCCACAAATTTTGTAATAAAACTGTTAATTGTAACTAGGGGGGTTTAGGGTTAGGATTTGAGGTTAGGGTTGGTGTTGGGGTTTAAGGTTAGTTTAATGGGAAAATAAATAAATAATTTGGGTTCTGTTTTTTCTGGGCCACCCTAACTTTGACACGTTTGCGCCAGTTTCCTTTCGAGCGGTTCTGATATGGGGCAGCGATTTACTATAAACTTATATGTCGGCATGAGCACCCCTGAAAACTCAAAAATAAAGAACATTTAAGAATTTTTTTAAAAACCTGATAGATTGGTGTGTAATTGATAATAATCCATTGAAGGAAAACAATAAAATAAATAAATGAATAAATTTTGTAGCGGTTCTGATATGGGGGATCGATTTACGATAAACTTATACGGGGAACTGAGCACCGCGAAATAACTTTTTTGAATTTTTGTTCTTTTACAATCTGATAGATTGTGTGTGCAATTGATAATAATCCATTAAAAGAAAGAAAAAAAAATTAAAACAAAAATTTTAGATGGGGGGTTTCCAGATGCTCAGATCTGCCAATTATTCAATTTAATGCTTACTTTAATGGATATAAATTTATTAAATCTCTAAGAAAATGAATTAAGAGTGTAACAACATATATTATATTAATTAATTTATTGTACAAACATTTTTACATAAACTAGCAAAAAATGCCATCTGGGCGGTTATAAAAATTAATTTTTGAAAGATATTGTCTGAGTTAAAATTTCAATATAAGAGGGTTTGTATTATCAGTAAAATCATCAAATTTATTAAAGGAGTAAAGAAAAATGAAACCATTTGAAATGGAAACTTACTTCTGTCCCCCTCAAATCAAAATGTTGCATGCATCTATTGATTATTAATCAAATAATATTTTTATCAATGACAGTGTTTTGATGTAAGCAGTGACGTAGTTTTAGTTACAGACAAATTGATACTGAATCTATTATCAAAAGATTTCATTTATTGAAAAAACTTTTTACAAAATTCATATTTTTACATAAGTGTACCAAACAAAATTTAGTTGAAAATAAATCTATAAATTAGATATTTTTATTTACTCCAATTAAAAAAAAATTAATATTAAATATTATTTAGCATTTAAAAATTGATTTAAGTATCATTACTCTATTTTATTTTATATAATATTTATTTACACTAAAACTAAATGTTTGTTAAATGTAAAATAAATAAGGTGAATATTTATTGTTTTATTTCAAAGATTTTAGAAATAATCAAAACAATAAAAAATCATTTTGTATAGTTGATTGTTTTATTCATTGATAAACCAAATTTAATTTTATCATTAAATATTATTTCAGGAAAAACTTTGGTGTAGAAAGTTAACTTTCCTAATTTCTATTTCAAATTGTTTATTTTTTACTCCTTTAATGAATTCAATGATTTTAATTACTAAAATCATTAAATGTTGAATGTCCTTTTAAAGTTTTTGGCATATTTTGGCATTGTTGTTTTTTATTACTTTATTTGATTTATTAATTTTACAGCAACATAGTTTTAGTTACAGACAAATTGATACTGAATCTCTTATCAAAAGATTTTATTTATTGAAGAAAATTTTTAAAGAATTTATCTTTTTACAGAATTTTATCAAATAAAATTTAGTTGAAAATAAATCTATAAATTAGATATTTTTATTTACTCCGATTAAAAAAAATTAATATTAGGTATTATTTAGCATTTAGATATTGATTTAAGTATCATTACTCTATTTTATTTTATGTAATATTTATTTACACTAAAACTAAATGTTTGTTAAATGTAAAATAAATAAGGTGAATATTTATTGTTTTATTTCAAAGATTTTAGAAATAATCAAAACAATAAAATATCATTTTGTATAGTTGATTGTTTTATTCATTGATAAACCAAATTCAATTTTATTATTGAATATTATTTCAGGATAAACTTTGGTGTAGAAAGTTAACTTTCCTAATTTCTATTTCAAATTGTTTATTTTTTACTCCTTTAATGAATTTGATGATTTTAATTACTAAAATCATTAAATGTTGAATATCCTTTTAGAGTTTTTGGCATATTTTGGCATTGTTGTTTTTTATTACTTCAATTCATTTATTAATTTTACTTGGATACTACTCCTCTGACATTGAATTTTAAATCCCACTCGGCTCAGGCTATATTTTTCAAATATTTTATTTTTACACCGCCCGAAGGGCGGTTTTGTTATGCTAGTATATATAAAGGAAACGTTGACTTACCAGTGAATTTGGTCACGATGGTTAGTAAGTGTAGAATTCAGAGGGGTAAGTCAGCGATATAACAAATACAAAGTTCCCAATACTAAGTAGAGCAAATTTATTATAAAATGGGTACAAGAGATAACCTACTCGAGTTTCACCATAAGGATCTTCAGGGTTAAATCCACTGAATTAATCGAGACACCGATTCATAAAAAAATTGGGATTAATATTATCCGCCTTACATATAATTTAATTTTAACCCTAACACTCACTAACCAAACATAAATTCTAAATCACCCTAATCCCAATTTCTTTTAGAAAAAATACCACTCCCCAAACATTTAATAAATAATTAATAAACTAGCAACATTCTATCATTACGTTTAAACAAAAAAAAAACGTGACAACAAGCCCTCTACTAATAATCCTTTATATACACGTAAGAATTATATACATGTATGTACATATATGTTTACGTGTGTGTGTGAATATGTGTATGTTTGTGTGTATGTGTATGTATGCATATATATATATATATATATATATATATATATATATATATATATATATATTTCAGGGATTGACATTTTCTCGATTCGTTTAGCCTTACATTTGAACATATATGCGCGCCTGAATTCATTAATTATTAACTAATTAATTTTCAAAATTAGGTATGACTTCAATTAAGCACATATCCTCCAAAAATTGTCGGCTTAAAACCATATAAAAAACAAACACATTTGTTTGTTTACTTAATTTCATATATATATATATATATATATATATATATTATATAT
>CM042144.1:73652229-73689729 GCA_023376005.1 Doryteuthis pealeii | reverse complement strand
AAAGAAAGAAAGAAAAGATAAATGTCTTAAGTATAGTAGAATATAGTAAATCAAACGAGAAAGAAAGAAAGTAAAATAAAGATGAATTCCTTAAGTATAGTAAAGAATAGGAAATCAAAGAAAGAAAGAAAGAAAGAAAGAAAATACCTTAAGTGTAGTAAGTATAGGAAATCAAACGAGAAAGAAAGAAAGAAAGAAAGAAAGAAAGAAAGTAAGTAGAATATAGAATAAGAAAGAAAGAAAGAAAGAAAGAAAGAAAGAAAGAAAGAAAAAATAAACATGAATTCCTTAAGTATAGTAAAGTATAGGAAATCAGACAAAAAAGAAAGAAAGAAAGAAAGAAAGTACAGTAGAATATAGTAAATCAAACGAGAAAGAAAGGAAGAAAGAAAGAAAGAAAGACACTATAGTAGAATATAGTAAATCAAACGAGAAAGAAAGGAAGAAAGAAAGAAAGAAGAAGAAAAAGAAAGAAAGAAAGACAGTATAGTAGAATATAGTAAATCAAACGAGAAAGAAAGAAAGAAGAAAGAAAGAAAGAAAGAAAGAAAGTATAGTAGAATATAGTAAATCAAACGAGAAAGAAAGAAAGAAAAATAAACATGAATTCCTTAAGTATAGTAAAGTATAGGAAATTAAAGAAAAAAGAAAGAAAGAAAGAAGAAAGAAAAATAAACACGAATTTCTTAAGTATAGTAAAGTATAGGAAATTAAAGAAGAAAGGAAGGAAGAAAGAAAGAAAGAAAGAAAGAAAGAAGAAAGAAAGAAAGAAAGAAAATACCTTAAATGTTGTAGAGTATAGGAAATCAAACAAGAAAGAAAGGAAGAAAGAAATGTGTAAAAATCTTTAAAAAACTTGAAGTTTACTCTAGATAGGAGAAATAAAAGAGACGAAGAGGAAAATAGAAAACAAAGCAAACTAAGAATTACAGTTAGAAGGAATAAATAAAAGAACAAGAATAAGAATAAGAATAAGTGGATTCATTTTAACTGTATTTACCTGCACTCAGGTAGCTGATTCGTACTCATTAAGACACCATTTTCTTTAGAGGCGATCTCTCTCTCTCTCTCTCTCTCTCTCTCTCTCTCTCTCTCTCTCTCTCTCTCTCTCTCTCTCTCTCTCTCTCTCTCTCTCAACGGATGTCAGTGAAGAGTTATCGACCACTCACCCGGATCCTTTCCCAACCAAATCCGAAAACAGACGTGCAGCGAAATCTACAAATTCTCCAGTGGAAGCCACCGGTGTGCTTTTTTTTTCCTGGCGATTTTGTTGGCATGTGAGCTTGTTAAACAAACAAAAAACAACAACAACAAAAACAAAAACAAAACAAAGCATCTAAGTTTAAAATGATTCCCATGTTTCTTCTGCAAACTGTCTGTGGACGATATTAGTCCGTTTTGGTTTAATTGTGACTGTATGTTTCTTTTAGTGTTCCGCTAAATACGAGGAAATGGAGTCGACAAGTTTAAATTCACTTTGTTCTTATGTCCTTGGAAATGGTAGGAATTCTTCTCCACACCCACCCCACTCCCAGCCATGGCTAAAATAGTAGGGCAGACAGAATTCTTTAGTAAGGTAACCGGAAAGAAAAAAAAGGTGAATTACTTGAAAAGAGTAGGAAAGAAAGAAAGAAAGAAAGAAAGACGAATGCCTTAAGTGTATTAGAGTACGGGAAATTAGAGAAAGAAAGAAAGAAAGAAAGAAAGAAAGAATGATAAAGGTCTGTAAAGTATAATAGAATATAGGAAATCAAACGAAAAAGAAAGAAACAAAGATAGAAAGAAAGAAAGAAAGAAAGAAAGAAAGATGAATGCCTTACGTGTATTAGAGTACGGGAAACTAGAGAAAGAAAGAAAGAAAGAAAGATGAATGCCTTATGTGTATTAGAGTACGGGAAACTAGAGAAAGAAAGAAAGAAAGAAAGAAAGAAAGAATGATAAAGGTCTGTAAAGTATAATAGAATATAGGAAATCAAACGAAAAAGAAAGAAACAAAGATAGAAAGATGAATGCCCTATGTGTATTAAGTACGGGAAATTAGAGAAAGAAAGAAAGAATGAAAGAAAGAAAGAAAGAAAGAATGATAAAGGTCTATAAAGTATAATAGAATATAAGAAATCAAACGAAAAAGAAAGAAAGAAAGAAAGAAAGATGAATGTCTTAGGTGTATTAGAGTACGGGAAATGTAAGGAGAAAGAAAGAAAGAAAGATGAATGCCTCGCGTATAGCAAGATATATCAAATCAAAGGAGAAAGAAAGAAAGAAAGAAAGAAAGAAAGAAAGAAAGGTGAATGCCTTAAGCAGTGCATAGGCAATCAGAGGAGAAATAAATAAATAAATAAATATTAATGCCTTGAACATAGTGAAGTATAAGGGGCCCCCTCCAATCACTTGGCTGGACACATCAAACCCTAGGATCTATATGATAGTCCCAACCTCTTTGCCCTTCCCTTTTTATTATATATGTGCTAGATGACGGTGGCTGACGTTCTTAGTTTCCTTGGTATTACGTTAAACTCTATCTGATGGTTAAGTTACAATTCTGGAGCTCTGGGGAGTGTGGATGTAAGAAGGATATAATATATGATCACTTTCTTAAGCGGAGTTTAATAGGTTTGAGTTCAGAGTATTCCTTCTTCTAGACTGGTCGCCTAATCAAGGTTAAAGGGCCCAGTCTGCCCTACCATTTATCCGTACTTGGAGAGAGAATAGTTGGATGCATCTCTTTCTCAAGGATATTAGCGGTATGTGGTAACAGTCTCGTCCAGGATTTGAACTCGTCTGGCCGTATATATATATATATATATATATGAATTAATGTAGGCTGAACATGGAGTCAATGTCTACGCTACCTTAATTCAAATATAAACGCTCTATCAATGATATTGAGTACTGTCGGCTTGAAAAATAGCATCCATATTATCTACAATATATATATATATATATATATATATATATATATATATATATATATATAGAGAGAGAGAGAGAGAGAGAGAGATAGAGGCTGGTTGTTTGTTTTGTTTTACAGCATATCATCATTACACCACGCTCCTCCACATTGATTTTTAAGCGGAGTGCAGATGGTTTGAATTCAGAGATTTCCTTCTCCTAGACAGGTTGCCTTACCAAGGCTAAAGAGCCCAGTCTGCCCTTCTATTTACTCGTAGCGGGGGTGTAGTGGAAAAGATGGATTCATAAACAGGTCAATTTAGCCCACTGTGCGTCCGCTGTTACGGCCGAGGGACATTTGAAAACGTGACCAGCTGTCCGTTCGTGTGCGTCGAGATTTGGGAGGACGTGACTGCGGATAGCTGTGCCCTCTGGCGGATTTTTTTTTTCTCCGAGCGGACATCATCACTACACAGGGGAAAAAGAACTCGATTAATGTCGGACTGAAGGTAAAAAGAAAGAAAGCTCCAGTAACAACCATCTCTCCAAGTCACCCTCCCCTAGCAACCCCCATCCTTCGGTCCGCCACTGTAGGCATTGACCTTCGTTTGCATTAGCAAATCAGCCTGTTCAGTCACAGTCACGTCCGGCCCGAACTCACCAACTTTCTTAACTTTCGTGCAGACGTTTGCTATCACGTGAAACTCTCAACCACTAAAAGCCTCGCGTGGTTATTTCCTATAACTCCAGCATAAACAAAGGGGAACCACTCTTGACTGATAAATGATTTATTTATTTATTGATCTACTAGGAAAAAGGAAGAGGGGCTAGGGTTAGGGTTTAGTGTTAGGGTTAGGTTTAGGGTTAGTTTAATGGGAAAATAATGAATAAATTATCAGTCGAGATTGGTTCCCCTTTTTTATGTTGGAGTTATAGGAAATAATGGACCAAGTTACTTTTAAGCACCCCAGGGACGACCTGGATACAGAGGGACATGTTTCCCTTTGCACCGTCAACATCCGGTTGTTTGTCAGGGTTAGGGTTAGGGGTTAGGGTTAGGGTTAGCAGTTAGTTTTATAATTTTTAAAAATGCGTCAAAATCGTTTGGTAACAAAAATCGGATGTTGACGGTGCAAAGCGAAACATGTCCCTCTGAATCCAGGTTGACCCTGGGGTGCTTAAAGGCAACTTTGTCCGAAATAACCGCCTCATGTCCATGTCAACCAGGCGTCAAAGTCTGCCTGTTAAAACTATAGTTATTTTCCATGAATCTTTTCCAGAACTACGGATTAATTTTTTTTAAATGTAGATATTTTACACTACATTACAAATTGAAGAAGCTACCCAATTAATTACTCTCCGACGCCCTCCCTAGACCCCCCTCACTTCGGCCTGCCCGTCCGCTTCTGCAAGCATTGACCTTCATTTGCAGTAGCAAATCAGCCTGTTCAGTCACAGCCAACTCTTGTTTTACAATCTAAATCAGTCCTCAATGGGCGCGACCATTATCGAATTAAACAAGACGGATCTGTCAAGCTGGGAGCGTGATTACTTAGTTAAGTGAATTCCTTTTGTATTGAAACTAGTGACTTTCTCGTCGTGCAAAGATTTTAACTAAGATTCACACACACACACACACACACACACAAAGTACATTAGGGTGAGTCAAACGTTTTGCAATACTCTGGTACAAAAGAAAAAGGCTTCAATTTTTAAAAAAAAAAGGGCAAGAAGCCGGCAATATCTCGCAGCAAGTATTACAGAAGCGTACTATGCAGATGATCTAGCGCTTCACACACACAAGAAGTAGACTAGGGTGAGTGAAAAGTTTTACAATATTTTGGTAAAAAAGAAAAAGGCTTCAACCTAAAAAAAATTTTTTTTAAAGGCAAGAAGCCGGCAATATCCCGCAGAGTCTATTACAGATGCGGACTCTACAAATGATCTAGCGCTTCTTGCAAATACACCTACCCAAGCTGAATCACTGTCGCATAGTCTAGAGAAGACAGAGAGAGGCATTGGTCTCTATGGGACTTTCTTTGGCAAATATTTAAAGTAAACTTCACACATACACACCCGCATGCACGCAAGCACACACGCACGCAAACACACATGCCCGAACTTAAACACACATACACACACACAAGAAGACTAGAGTAAGTCACAAAGTTTGTAATATTTTGGTAAAAAAGGCAAAGAACCCTCGATATCAGATTGAAACTATTAGAGATGCGGACTACGCAGATGATCTAGCTCTTGCCGAATCACTGCTGCATAGTCTAGAGAAGACGGAAAAGGGCATTGGTGTCTATGTGAACTCGGTGACTTTCTTGTGCTAAGATTTCAAGTAAGCCTCTCTCTCTCTCTCTCTCTCTCTCTCTCTCTCTCTCTCTCTCTCTCTCTCTCTCTCTCTCTCTCAACATGCAAACATATACACACATATGGTGGAAAGGCGTTCAGTTGCTCTTGCAAGAAACACAAGGATCATAGACCCTATGATCCTTGTGTTTCTCAGTGTTAAGCAAGAGCAACTGAATGCATTTCCACCAATGCCTTTAAATAGTGAACCAACCACGTATTCGAACGTGTTGATTAGCCGATTCAGTTTACGCAGCCTCGAAGAGTCTATAAATTTAAGTTGTGATCCACAGCACACCTTATATACCAAAATTATTCAACATTGTTTTTACCTCAGGAAAATCTCAAATGTCACGTCGTTCCTACACAGTCATTCAGTTGTTTATTGATTCTACTCAACACGGACCAAACTTAATGCCACAAGGGATCTCCACTGTAAAGTGCTCTCACCTGCAGCCTAAAAATGGCCATAAGAATCTTAACAAACATAACCTGACCGAATTTCAAATCAATCAGGTCATTAATGACATAGCAACTGTTTACTGACTGTAGTTTAGTTGTGACACACGGGTTAAAAGATCTCCTGCTATTTGCAAATACATACACACACAACACCACTTACCGGTGAATACAGATTAACGTTAAACCCAGGATGGGGTGTCCTTGGTATGACAATAAAAAACATTATTAAATCGAGCTTAACTGATCTAAATTCCTCCGTCGTATGTCACCATACCGAAAAGAAAAAACTTTTACATTTTTTTAACATTTTTTCAGGTCAGTTAACTTTGAACCACGTATCTTTGAGAATCTGTGTTACGCCTCAAAGATACGTGGTTCAAAGTTAACTGAATGTAAACAATTTTAAATAAAATAACTAGTGCATTATATCTTTTATTCATTAATATATCAACACTGAAAATTTCATTAAATTCAGTTCATTCCCTGAGTTTTTGGTATGTTTTTCTTTCGGCAGGGTGACGTATGATAGTGGAATTTAAGTCCGTTAAGTCCGATTTACCAAAAAAAGTCTATCCCCTTTCTGCAAGCTCTAGACCAGGGAGTTTTTGGGTTTTTTTTTTTGCTGAGGTGGAGCGCCATTGAGGGGTCTTACTTCTCTACAAAGGGTTTGTTTAGCTTAGTCGGTAGAGTGTCCGGCTAGGAACCGAAAGGTTCTTGGTTTGATACTGGCCCTCACCAACTCAGCACATGAATAGCACATGGATATGTGCGGTAAAATAAGGAGCTGATGGTAGGGGTAGCGCTCCATCTTAGATGCAAAAACGATCTCTCTTGGTCTAGCGCTAGTGAAAAGGGGATACACTTCCTCGCTGTCTGGCTGATACCGACTTTAGGCCACCCCAACAACTTTACTTACTTACCTCTCTACAAAGGTATAGTCAGCGTATTCTACGGCCCCAGTTGACAGGGCGGTTAAGTGATTTTTTACATACCATTATACGATATCAATTATTCCTGTATAATTCAAACAATTTGCACACAGCTTTATTGTTTCAAGTATTCCTGTCTAATACTGATAATTATATGGTTTCAAGTAATCTATACATATATACAGGGCAGTTGTGTGTTTTTTATATACGTAGGAAACTACGAAAATAAGACAATTAATGACAAAGTAAATGTATATACACATTCATTACTACCAGAGCTTGCTTTTTCTTAAAAAATAATGAAGATTTAATAATATATTTTTGAAGGCGAAATAATGCAAATTTATGTTTAAAAACATATTTATTTTAATTTTTTTTAATATCTTTTTTGATTCCCTTAATATTTTCAGGCTATGCCCATCTTCAGAGAGTTGAAAATTTTTTTTTAAATTTCATCTGTATTTGTTAAACTCAACTGTGATGTTAATCCGTTGAATTAACATCACAGTTGAGTTTAACAAATACAGATGAAATTTAAAAAAAAAAAAAATTTTCAACTCTCTGAAGATGGGCATAGCCTGAAAATATTAAGGGAAACAAAAAAGATATTAAAAAAAATTAAATAAATATGTTTTTAAACATAAATTTGCATTATTTCGCCTTCAAAAATATATTATTACATTTTAATTAATGCTTCTAACTCACTATAAAAATAATTCTTAAAAAATCTTTATTTCAATGAAGATTTAATTTATATCTGTGAAGATATTTGAAAATTTGGATTTGAATAGTAAGTGAAGGGAAAGTTATGGTGCCATTTGTAATTAAAACAAATCAATTATGTAAGATCAAAACAATGGATCTGCGAGACTAACTTTTTTTTATCCAGGCAACACCGGGTAACCCCTTCTAGTTATTCATATTTCATACTGATTTGTTTTCAGTTATATGGTTTATTAGTAACAAAGAATAGGAATCCGTAGAAAAAAAAACCTATCTTGCTCATAGTTACTCTAGCGACTGAGCTAAATCGGCCCAACGATTTATTTTTAAACAAATCTAATTGATCTCTTAATGGAGTTGAGAGTAAAGGCAACGAAGAGATACTCCACACTCTTCAGAGTTCCGTAACTGGAGCCTCAACATCAGATGCAGTTTAACATACCAAGGACACCTCGTCATGGCTATGACGTTAATCTGCATCTGGTGGTGAGCTGCCAATTCCGGAGCTCTGAGAGCGGGAGCACTCCTTTATTGTCATTACTCCCAGGTTTACTCTGGCCTGGAGCTGTAAAACCTGTTAGGGTCCTATATACGGGTCAAACATTTTTTTTATTATTATTCAAATTCGATAGAAATACTTGGTGGCATATAACTGAAATTATTTGTATTATCTATTAATAATGGAGATTCGCTTCCGGTTTTTGTCTGTAACAAAAATTACATCACATTACCCAAAATCGTCATAACATAGAATAAATACACTCAAAATTTGAACATGCAACATTAGACAGTTCTCATTGTTTTTTAAAACAAGTTTTAATAAATACATGACTGGTATTATATATCTATATATAGTTTGTTTTATTTTAATACATATTTAAAGTTTACATTTCAGATTGTTTTATTTTTTAATCCTTTAATGAATTTGATAATTTTACTTACTTAGGGTACAAACTCGCTGACATTGAATTTTTTATTCCCACTCCTCGGGTAAGTATGTTTCAAAAATCTGTTTTTACATCGCCCGGAGGGTGTTTTTATTTTGTAATAGTGAATAGTTAATTGAGGCTTTACGTGGGTAGAGCATCCATCTATGGGTTAAATAGATTTTTTAAAACGAGTTCAAAAAACGTATTTTAAAAAAAGAGAGAAAAGGTTGTCCTGGTCGGGTTTTTTTTCTTCTTACGCTTTCTCTTTCCCACTGATTCTTCTTTCACGCAACTTATCTCTCTCTCTAGTTCCCCCCTCCATCCCCATCTCTCTCTCTCTCTCTCTCTCTCTCTCTCTCTCTCTCTCTCTCTCTCTCTCTCTCTCTCTCTCTTAAAAAATGTGCTTAAAAATGCCTAAACTTTTTTATCATGAAGGCGGTGACTGAGGATCTTAGTGTCCTGTGTATGACGCTAAACGGTATCGAGAGGTGAGGTCCCAATTCTGGAGCTCTGGGGTGAGTGGAGTACACTTTCATTGCCATTATTACCAGGTTCACTCTCACCCAGAGTGGTAGTTACTGTTAGGGCCCCATCTGTGAGTTAAATAGTTAAAATAATGCGTTAAAATATGTTTCAAAATGAGTTTAAAAAATTGAATACCCAATAGGAATGAATAAAACAAATGTATTCGGCATAAAATAACCCAAGGGTTGACATGTCGTAACATCCAACCAACCAACCAAGACACCCCTTTTCTGGGATATTCCACTGCAGGAGATACAGTCAGTGTATTCTACGTTATATTGGTCGTTATATCGGCAGTATAAGTTTCAAAATGTTTTTAAAATATGAGTTAAAAAATTGAATATCTAACAAGAACGAATATAATTCAAAAATGTCTTCGTCACAAAATAACCCAGGGGTTGACATGCCGAAAAATCCAACCAACCAACCAACTAACCAACCAATCAAGACATCCCTTTTTACGGGGTATCCCACAGCGGAAGATAGAGTCAGCGTATTCTACGATATATCAGGAGTAAAAGTTTCTACGTTATATTGGAGTAAAAGTTTAGAAAGGTTTTTAAAAGATTAATTTAAAAAACTGAGTACCAAACAAGAATGAATAAAACAAAAATGTCTTCTGCATAAAATATCTCAGGGGTTGACATGCCGTAAAAACCCATCCAACCAATCAATCAATTAACCAACCAATCAAGCAATCAACCAGTCAGGACTCCCCTTTTTTTTGGGGGGTACGCCACTGCAGGGGATACAGTCAGTGTATTCTACCTTATATTCTATCTTATATCAGGAGTAAAAATTTCTTCGCGTTTAAAAATGTTTTTAAAAGATGGGTTTTCAAAAAATTTGAATACCCAACAAGAATGAATAAAGCAAATACATCTTTGGCATTAAATAACCAGGGGTTGACATGCCGTAAAAACCTAGTTAACCAATCAACTAACCAGTCAACTAACCGACTAGGACACCCCTTTTGGGGTGTACGCAACTGCAGGAGATACAGTCAGCGTAATCTACGTTATATCGGGCGTTATATCAGGAGTAAAAGTTTAAAAAGGTGATTAAAATAAGTTTTAAAAATTGAATACCCAACAAGAATGAATAAAACAAAATGTCTTCGGCATAAAATAACCCATGGGTTGACATGCCGTAAAGAATCTTTTCAACCAGCCACCAACCAACCATCTAACCAACCAGAACAGGTTAAACTTGCAAATCCTCGTCAAAATTGAAGCGAAAACTTATTTGGTTGTGATCCATGACAGTTTAACTACAGTGTATGAATGAACTTTTTTGCGAATTGGGTTTAGGGTTTGGAGATGAAGGTTGTTTTTAATTACGCATTGCTTAAAAAAAAAAATACTATACATTTAATTTTGAAAAAAAAGTTTTTTTTAAAACCAAGTTTAATTGAAATTATACATTGCAATACTAACACAAATAACCGAGACTAATGTGTCTACCGTTGGATTCAATAATTAATTTCAATGGTTAATTAAATGTATAGTAATTTGTTTTGTTTTTTTGTTGTTGTTGTTTTTTTTTTAAGCAATACGTAATTACAAACAACCTTAATCCCCAAACCCCTAAACCGTAACCCAATTCGCAAAAACGTTCATTCATACATTGTAGTTAAAATGTTATGGATCACCACCAAATAAGTTTCCGATTTTGACGACGATTTGCAGTTTAACCCCAGAACACCCATTTTCAGAGGGTATCCCTCTGCAGGGGATTCTACGTTATATCGATCGTTATATCGGGAGTAAAAGTTTCACTTTGTTCCCCAGCTATTCTCTAAATTTTGCTAGTTTTATTTTCTAAGAATTTAGATATCTGTTTTTGTTTTGTTTTTCTGTTGTGTTTTTGTTTTTTTGTTTTTTTTCTGAATTCTTTAGAATTCCCGTGACGACAACATGTTCCATTTTTAGTATTTGTACCTCAGAGACAAAATGCGAAAGCACTACGCAGACAACAGTTACTTTCGTTTCTTTATCTCTTCCCACACCCTACCCCAACAACCCCACCCCTCACTCACCACCACCGCCGCCACTGTAGAATCACTATCAGTTGCTACCGGCGGTCGGTGGTGTAGTTCTTTGAAAAAGCTAATACCCGTTGGCTTTACGCCGCTCACGGGTGATGACATCCCACTTTGCCTTAAGAAGGAGAGGGAAGAGGAGTGGAAGAAGGAGGAGGTGTGTAAGAAGAAGGAGGAGGAAGAGGAGAGAAGTCGTCGTCGTCGTATTTTAAGTGCGAGTGCATTTGCTTTTACCAGTGTTATTTGTGTCTGCGACTAAATCTTTTGTCATCTTTCTTGGCAGTTTCAAGGTCCTTCAGTTTTTTTAAATTTCAAATCCACCCCTCTCTCTCTCTCTCTCTCTCTCTCTCTCTCTCTCTCTCTCTCTCTCTCTCTCTCTCTCTCTCTCTCTCTCTTACGCGGTCACTTTTTTCTTTCTCTTTCTGTTTTTTTCTTTTCACTCAACTTCTCTCTCTTTCTCTTTCTTTTTTATGTCTGTCTGTCTGTCTGTCTCCCCCCCCTATATCTCTCTCTCTCTCTCTCTCTCTCTCTCTCTCTTCTCTCTCTCTCTCTCTCTCTCTCTCTCTCTCTCTCTTACACAGTCACTTTTTTCTTTCGTTTTCTCTTTCTGGTTTTTCTTCTATCGCTCAACTTCTGTCTTTCCCTTCTTTCTTTTTCTTTCTCTCTGTCTCTGTCTGCTGCCCCTCTCTCTCTCTCTCTCTCCCCCCCCTCTCTCTCTCTCTCTCTCTCTCTATCTCTCTCTCTCCTCTCTCTCTCTCTCTCTCTTTTACACACACACACTCTCTAACATTTTATCTATTTTTTCCCGTAAGATTTGTAGTGCTTCTTTTATGCCATTTACGATTTCAAGCTTTAAAAAAAATGACTTGAATAAAATAAAATAAAATGAAATAAAATAAAATCAAACTATCTTTCGTCTTTAGGGATGTTGTTGGATTAACATTTTCATTAACGTGTTGCCATGGCAAATACACAATTGGTTTTGCTCCCTCTCCTCTCTCTCTCTCTCTCTCTCTCTCTCTCTCTCTCTCTCTCTCTCTCTCTCTCTCTCTTGCCTTTTTCTCTCTTACTCTTAAAAATGAGTTCAAAAAATGTGTTTAAAAAACTTTCTTACTAATTGTGTATTGATTGTTGTGAATATGCAATTGTTTTTTTTGTTTTTGTTTTTCATTCTTCATAATTGCCATTGTGTTTTCAACAACAAATATATTATTTTTTTCACTGTTTTGCAACAATTATTATCACCGGTAGTGCGGCTGCTGTTATTGTTTTTAATATTGCCGTCAATGAGCCTGGGGAATGTGCTTAACTTCAACATTTGTTTTTAATTGAAGACTATTGATTTTGCCATTCTTACACATTGTGCTCAAGTTTTCCTTAGCGAGCCTGTGAGAACAGTTTTTCGCAGAGCAACTGCCAACCTGTTAATTCCCTAACTCGTACTTAACTCTTTACCTACTTCGTCGCTCACAGCGGCTCAGCTGTTTCTACGTATGCCACATTCAAACAATGAATTATAACAGAGCAGAAGGGCTAAGATTACAATATTGATGGACTTTATTTGAATAGAATGAGTTCTGTGGTTAATAGATACTGAACTTTGAAATATTCTGACCATGTGACCTTTAGGCACCCCTTTTTGATCTCGATTAAGAAAGGACATGTTTTTCATTTACACCATCAATATACGGTTGTTTTAACAGACGATTTTTAGATTTTTTTTAGAATTATAAAAAACTAACCCCTAACCCTAACCCTAACCCCTAACCCTAACCCCTAACAAACAACCGGATATTGACGGTGTAAATGATAAACATGTCCTTTCTTAATCTAGATCAAAAAGGGGCGCCTAAAGGTAATATGGTTCAAATATCCCATCATAAAGTTAAAAAATACCAATTTGATACAAAAACTGATGTTCTCATTATAATTGAGAAGGACTCAGAGTGTAGTTCAGTCGGTAGAACGTCAGCAACGGAACCACAAGTTTCCGGGTTCGCCCACAAGTGTCCTCGCCCATTTAGCTTCTGTGAGGTAAAGTTGATTGCTGACGGTAGGTTTGGCGCTTCACGCCAGACGCATAAATTAATCTCCCTGGTCTAGATCTAGCGAAAAGGAAATAGACTCCTTCGCTGTCCGGCTGATACCGACAATAGGCCACTTTACTTACTTTTTTTTTTTTTTATTTGAATAAAATAAATTCTCGGGTGAATAAATAGTGAACTTTGAAATATCCCATCATAAACGTAAAAAATACCAAGAAAATTTGACAAAGTTCTTCAGAAAACAAATAATTTATTAAGTTTTCCTTAGCGAACCTATAATAATATTTTTCGTAGAGCAACTGCGAGTCTGTTAATTCTTCGAATAAGTTACGAGTTTCAAAGAGTACAAAAAATCTCGATACTTTTTTTAACATACCTTGTATATATATATATATATATATTTATGTGTGTGTGTGAGATTCGATATAGATCGCCTTATCGCTAGTATATATATATATATATATATATATATATACGCTTCCCGTTCTCGGTTGAGCACTCTATTTAGAAGGATATAATTGCAGATTCACCGTATTCGGCTCGGCCAAATCTCACTTTGTTTACATAGTTTGAGAACTCTAGGTGAAGGTCATTTCCCTTAGAAATATAGCAATTAAATAGCCTGCTATACTTGGCGACTGACTGTGGATGTGTGGTAAGAAGCTTGGGCGAGCGTAAGTTCGTTCGGGTTTCGAACCCAGCCAGAGCAGCTGCTAAAACCGTATAACTATACTGATGAGAGGTGATACCTCGAAACACGTGTCTATAGTTTACCCCTTTATACGCTTCCCGTTCTCGGTGAGCACTCTATTTAGAAGGTATATAATGCAGATTCACCGTATTCGGCTCGGCCAAATCTCACTTTGTTTACATAGTTTGAGAACTCTAGGTGAAGGTCATTCCCTTAGAAATATAGCAATTAAATAGCCTGCTATACTTGGCGACTGACTGTGGATGTGGGGTAAGAAGCTTGGGCGAGCGTAAGTTCGTTCGGGTTTCGAACCCAGCCAGAGGCAGCTGCTAAAACCGTATAACTATACTGATGAAGGTGATACCTCGAAACACGTGTCTATAGTTTACCCCCTATATATATATATATATATATATATATATATATATATAAGGTATGTTAAAAAAAAGTATCGACATTTTTTGTACTCTTTGACACTCGTAACTTATTCGAAGAGTTGATAAGGCCATCTATATCGAATCTCTTATATATATATATATATATATATATATATATTATATAATATATATATATATATATATATATATATAAAGAGATTTGATATAGATCGCCTTATCGCTAGGTATGTGTGTATATGTGTGTTTTGTGAATTTCTAATATAAAACAAGTATTTGCCCGCCATTATTTGACTGTGTCGTGACAGCGGAATTTAACAATGGATAGAACGCAACGAACTTTGGTTTCAAACTTTTTAATACAAGAAATTTAGTTCACGGCTTGTGTACGGGGGGGGGCGGTCGTCATTCAATTTATTATAAAAGTGTTAGCTTTTATTTTTCGTGACATCAACACATTGTAATCCATCTTCCTCTCATGAAAATTTTCACCAGTACTTCTTACTGTACGAAACCAAATACGACCAATCGTACCAATCTTTTTAACACACAGTATTATATATACATATATGTCTGTGTGTATTAGTATTATATATATATATATATATATATATATATATATATAATTAAAATCGAATGTTTTAAAATATACCGACGCAAGTTTCACTTGTATTTCTTACTTTATGAAACCAAATACCAATCTTTACGAAATCAAATACCAATCTTTTAAACATACAGTATTATATATATGCCTGTGTGTATTATATATATATATATATATATATATATATATATATATATATATATATATATAATCGAATTAAAATATACCAACCAATATATATATATATATATATATATATATATATATATATATATATATATATATATATATACGATTGAATTAAAATATACCAACGCAAGTTTCTCGCAATAGCGCGAACATTCGATTTTAATCGTCTATTTAGCTCTTTATATTGAGCACTTTTTAATCGATTTTGGTGAAAAAATCCCGAAGTAAATAAGATTTTATACTTATTTGCTTAGTGGATTTAATGGTAACTGCGGTACATATATAGCACCCACGAGGAAACAGCTGTATGGCTACCTGCCCTCTCCCATCTCACAAACCATTCGAGTGAGACGGACAAGGCATGCTGGACACTGCTGGAGAAGCAAGGACGAGCTCATAAGCGACGTTCTCTTGTGGAAGCCAACACACGGACATGCTAGTGTGGGCCACCCACCAAGAACCTATATTGACTAACTATGTGAAGATGCTGGATGCTGTGTAGAGGACAATCTGGGGCAATGAATGATAGAGGTTGGTAAGAGATTGTCATGGATATCTGTGCTAATTGCGTGACATGATAATGATGATATATATTCGCTCACAGAGGCTGATTACGCTTAAATTGCACGGCTCTGCTATAAATGGATGGAGCTATCTGGCGTCCTTTCCATACAATATCAAAAAAGTATCGAGAGTTTTTGTACTTTTTGACACACCTTGTATTTTTAATAAATCAACGTTCCATTCATTGTTTATTTCTATCTTGGTAAATACAGCTTCAAACTCGGCACTTTTATAACACACCTTGTATTCTGAAAAAAATTAACGTTCCATTCATTGTTCATTTCCATCATGGTAAATACAGCTTCAATCTCAATACTTTTATGACACACCTTATATATACATATGTATGTGTGGTGAGATTTGATAATTTGCTTTGTTGAGTAAAGTATATTATTATTTATATTTTTTGCTTGAAGGCAATTACAATGCGTATATCGTATAAAATTGGATAATTATTGAAAATAATCATGACAAGCGAACTCGGCAAATACCGTGCCCACGTAGAACATCGTACAGCTGTTTCAACAAAGCTGTTTCTTTACATCGCTGATGAGACTTAATAAAGCTGAAACAGCTGTACGATGTTCTACGTGGGGCCTATATTTCCTGAGTTCGCTTGTCATGATTATTTTCAATAATTATCGAATTTTATACGATATACGCATTGTAATTGCCTTCAAGCAAAAAATATAAATAATAATATGTATGTTTATTTATCAGTTAAATTCTCCCTTCTGTTTGTAGGTGTGCTGATGGCCAATGGATAAGGAACTCTGACTGAAGAAAAATCGGTCGGGTTTCGATCCCGGCTAGAGGTAGCCTGTGATACACGTGATACATCGGAACATGGTGTCCGTGGATGACTATATATATATATATATATATATATATATATATATATATATATATATATATATACTCATCTTTCTAGTAAATCCTGTGACGATATATATATATATATATATATATATATATATATATATATATATATATATATCATCATAGGATTTACTAGAAAGAGGATCATGGCAACATCTGTAAGATCTACGAACTAAAATTTACGCTTATAATTCAAAGTTGCCATTCTCCTTGTCTGGATGTATATATATATATAATATATATATATATATATATATATATATATGTGTGTGTGTGTGTGTGTGTGTGTGTGTGTGTGTGTGTTCATATATATATATTGTTTGGGATTTAGTATGAAGCATTGGGTTTGGAATATAAGAAACTAAGTTGTTTAATGTTAATATATATATAATTAGAGTTTGTGTTTATATGCGTGACGTTATTAATGATAAAAAATAGAAATAGTTTGTTTTTAAATGAGAAAACATGTTATTGTCTTCAGGTTTTAGAAATAATTACAGTCATCTGGATGTAAATCAGACGATCGCTTGGTAGTCGAATAATAAACTGAAAGCTGAGTAGGGGAGGAGCATCTTACTATTATTTACGAAATACATTTTTGTCAGTCTATCTTCATCCCCAAGACGTGTCGACAGCGCGGATTCCCTTGAATATCGCTCACTCAGCGTATGAGTAGCACAGGGATCTGTGCGGTAAAGTTAGCAGCTGATGGTAGGTGTGGCGCTCCACCTCAGATGCCAAAAGCAATCTCCTTGGTCTAGCGCTTGTGAAAAGTGGATAGACTCCCTCGCTGATTGGCTGATACCAACTTTAGGCCACCCCGACGACTTTACTTACTTTTATCCATCCCTATCAGCCATCGCTTTTAGTATCCTTGTATTGGCGCAATATCCTCAGTGAATGGATGAATATAGCTCTTACACTTGTAGGAGCGGGGTTAAGTCCAATCGATAGAGCACCTGCTTAGGAATCGTAAGGTTCCGAGTTCGAAACTGGTCCCCACTAACTCTGCGTGATCTGATCTGTGTGGTTGGTGTGGCGCTCCACTTCAGCAAAGAAAATCTCCCTGGTCTAGCGCTAGCGAAAAGGGGATAGACTCCTGTTCGGATGATACCCACAATGGGCCACTCTGCCAACTTTACTTTATTATTTACAAAATATATTTTTGTCTATCTATCTGTCATCAGATAACACAAGGATCATCATCATCATCATCATCATCATCATCATCATCAAGGCGTACTGACAGCGCAGATTCCCTAGAATATCTCTCATTATCCATCCCTATCGACCATTGCTCTTGGTAAGTTGTCCTAGCGGCATCTAGTGTCTGCACAAAGCCGATAAGTGTAAGTATTTTCCTGATGGGCCAATACTGGTGTGTCTATGAGTAGAATTCCATTGGAGAACATAACTTTTTTCTTACTTCTCCAGCAGTGCCCAGCATGTCTTGTTCGTCTTATTCATGTAATGTGATCAGTAACCTGGGCCAAGAAAAAGGAAATATGTTGATTTAAAAAAAATCAATATCAAAAGAGGGCGGATCATAGTTTCATCTTCTCTGATAGGGTCCACCTGATGAGGGGAGTCTGATGTTGTAATGCCCGAAACTCCCCGAGGAATTGACATCACTGACGACGCCCTCCAAAACGTAATAAAGTGCGTACATATTTAATGACTAACTTTTAGTTAAGTATTTTCTTCAAATCTCCTATTGTATACAAGTACCGAGCAAGTCTCTGCATGGCTGTTACGTATCCCCGGGACAATTTATAAGAATTTATGATCTATTCCTAAAATACACAGAGCGAATCTGGAAAGAAGGCGGCCTAAGAACATGTCAGGTCTACCGGTAGAACAGATATAATGTTGCGAAACCCGAAATCTGTAAGATACTGGTGTAACATCACCAATTGTCCTCCTTTCATGCATCTCGGCGATGTTTTACAAGACCCAGAGAGTAATAGATACACTAAATCTTTTTTTCCATTTTGTCTTGAAATAAACAAATGAAAAAGACCATTTTAAGAACGAGGATCGTATTTTTTTTAAATATTTTGTTTAATATACACACTTTATTGAAACAGAAAAAGGCAAGAAGACATGACCTTGATTTTTTCTAAACATTAAATTGACCTAAAAATAGAGGTAAGGACTAAAGAAATTTCAAACGAAAAAAATAATTTCAGTCAGCGACATTATGACGCTAGCGAACCGGTTCACAGATTCGAACAGGTTTTAGAATTTTCTAAATCAAGTATATAGAGCACCCGCTTTGGAATTGCAAGGTTCTGAGTTCGAGACCGGTACCCGCCAACTCAGCGAAAGAGAAGCACGGATTCCTAATCTGATCTGTGTGGTAAAGAGGGGACCTGAATTTAGGTATGGCGCTCCACCTCAGAAAAAAAAGAAAAAGAAAAAAGAAAACAATCACCATAGTCTAGTGCTAGCAAAAAGGGGATAGACTCACTCGCTTTCCGACTAATACCGACAATAGGCCACTCCGCCTACTATACAGTTCAAATACATTATCTGTTTCTGGGTCTAAGTTGGTGTAATACTTCTGAAGCTAGATAAGCGAATCATTGTTAGTGAGTTCGACTCTCACTCGGCGTCCCATATTTCTAGCCTTGAAGCCTAGTGAATAAGTATGTGATTTGTCTATTCTCTATGGGCAGGTTTCTTAAAGAGCCCTGCCCCATGTACGAGTAACACTTCAGTCAGTCATGGCACTCAGCGTTCTGATTGAATGATCGATTGGTTGATTTTAACAGCATGTCAACTTGTCACCGGTTATTTTATGCCTAGAGGTTTGGGAATCGTATTCATTGTACCTTTATAGGTGCCGTTATAGTATGTGGCCTACCTTTTTGATTCTGTTATAGTATGTGTCCTACCCGGTTTGAGTGTGTCCTATCTCAATAAGAGTATATTTATAGATATAAGTAGTAGGCAATTTATTGAAACTAATTATTTTTCACATATATTCAATTTCAAGAAATGCAATTCAGTCGTAAACTGTATATAGTAATTAAGAATAATTAAAAAAAGAATTTATCCATAATTTACATGAATCAGAGATCTATTTAATTCTAAAATATTCTAAAATTCTGAAATAGGGTTAGAGTTAGGGTTAGCAGTTATTATTATAACCTTGTAATATGCTTTTTATGGTAGGCCACATACTATAAGAGAAACATGATTTCGTAGGCCACATTCAAAAGGTAGGCCACATACTATATTGTGTATTTTTTTTCTTGGTATTTTTTTTTTTTTGTACATTGTCCAATCGAATATGAATATTTTTAATTTGACGCATAGATACGACCCTAACAGGTACCGCTACTCCGAGTCAATGAAAGTTACTTCACACTCCCCAGATTTCCAGAACTCAAGCCTCAGATGCAGTTTAGTGTCATACTCAGGAACCCCCCCCCACACACACACACACACCTTTTGGGGGAGGGTTCTTACCCTTATGCGGGGCTCATTTTTTTTAGATTAAGTATATAGTTCAACTATATTATCTATTTCTGGGTCTAAGTTATTTAGCTTACCTTCAATCATTAAGAACCTAGGTAAGCGGGTCATTTTTAGTGAGTTAGATTCTCACTGGGTGTTCTATATTCCTAGCCTTGAAGCTGAGTAAATAAGTACTTGAATTGACTCTTTTCTATTGGCAAGTTTTGGGATTTTGGTAAAGTCATCTTAAAGCGTAGACCTCCCATCCCGTGTACAAGTGGGCAATGTCGAAAGCAGCTCAGCTTCGCGACATTCCCATTTGCATAGGTTCCCCAGGCAATTGAACCTGACTACTGCCAGGGGCTGGGGACCGAAACCCACTGAAGGGTTGGGTTTACAGCTAGTTCAGTAATTCAAGGAGATTACCCTACATCTGACTCGCGACCTCATATAAAAGGTCCCTCGGTGTAATAATTTAAAGACTAGATTACTGACCGTTACTTTTTTTCAAATTATTATACCACTAGAAGCGGATATCCGGCGTTGCCTGTGTAGTGGGGGAGGTAAAAAAAGTTAGTCTCATAAGATTCATTAATATTGAATCGCGAGTTGGATCCTCGTAGTATGCCCCATTAAAATCCCTATGTAAAAACAGATCTTGCATTGATCCAACCACTCAAAAAGAAACATTAATGTCTACTATTTAGAATATTAAATGTAAAAAAAATTCTATGCTGTTATCGTTTAAATTCTATTTTTTAAATTATCTTCAAATATAAATCAAGCCATCATTATTTTTGTTAAAAAACAGGATCTGGTGATAGTGAATGTGTATATATATTTACTTTGTCGTTAATTGTTTTATTTCATAGTTTCCCCCGGATATACATACACACAAACTGTCCTTTATATATGTATAGATTACGTTCAATTTCTCCTTAATTCATTTATGGATTTTACGGCATGTCAACACTTTAGGATTATTTTATGCCGAAACGTTTTGTTTGATGGGTACTCAATTTTTTTAAACTCGTTTTTTCTATTTAACCTACAAAAGGACCGTAACATGTACTCCACATTCACCAGAGTTCCAGAATTGGAACTTCACTATTAGATAGAGTTTAGATTTGGTTTGGTTTGTTTTGTTTTACGGCATATCAACCTCAGTGGGTCATTTAATGCCGATAAAGTTTTGAAATAAATCAATTCTTAATGGATAATACAATTTTTTATAAATACATTTTTCTATTTAACCCATAGATGGGACCCTAACAAGTACTACCACTCCGGGTCAGAGTGGACCAGGGAGCAATGGTGATGAAGGGGTGCTCCACATTCCCCAAACCTCCAAAACTGGAACCTCACCATCAGATAGAGTTTAACGTCATACCCAAGGGGGGCTCTCCGACTGACGTAAGGGCCAAAGTGGAGTGTTGTATGTTGGAATAGTCAGCCATGATGCAATATTACGTAAGTGAACTTGGACATAAGGACACTTGTGGGTAATAATCAGTGCTCTTTTGTTTCTTTTGGGGGAGACGGTTGCTGTTGTTCTTTTGCGGGGCGGGGGGTTATTTGTTATTTTTTAAAGATGGTTGTCGCTAATTAAATAGAGTTTTTTTTTTATTTCCGGACTTTAAACTTTCTGAGAAAAAAAAAACTGTTTTTGGCGGGTTTTGACTGTTTTGGTGTGTGCGCGCGTTTTTTTTTGTTTGTTGTTTGTTGTTTGTGTTTGTGTTGTGTGTGTGTGTGTGTGTGTGTGTGTGTGTGTGTGTGTGTGTGTGTGTGTGTGTGTTCAAGGACACATGTCAAAATTTAATATTCTCATGAATCGACATCGGATAACAACCTTGGCCAGTTAAGCAGAAATGTTCCACTTGGCTGAGCGCTTTAATCTAATGTTTCATGAGAGAGAGAAAGAGAGAGACAAACAGACAGAGAAACAGAGAGACAGACAGACAGACAGACAGACAGACAGAGAGAGAGACAGAGAGAGGGGGATAATTAAATATGGTCTAACCTACACGCGCATGCGTTTGTCCACAACCACCGACCCACCCTATATATATATATATATATATATATATATATATATATATATATATGGACGGGGTACATCAATTAGACTGCAGCTGAATTATGAAAAAAGCATTTTTTACACAACTTATATTCATTTTTCAACACAATCTCCTGCCTGATAAGGCACTTAATTCAGTAGTTAGAATTCACGGCATGAATCAAATATTATAAATTGAAGAATTCAAATCGAAATTCAGCTAATAAATACCCATCAGGCTTCAGACTTATTAATGCATATACGTATATATATATATATATATATATATATATATATATATATATATATATATATATATATAATCTTTACCATCTGTTTTATTTTAGACAGCTCGCTATGGAATAGAACTGTTATTATACATATCGTGCTGTATGATTTAATATAATATAATGTTTCATATTTAGGTCGGGCTTATAGCATGTCACAAGGCAGACTAAGAAATATGATATTATATCATATTATACAATGTAATATATATATATATATATATATATATATATATATATATAATATATATACATTACGTTGTATAATATGATATAATATCATATTTCTTAGGCAGACTAAGAAATATGATATATATCATATTATACATATATACATATATAAATATATATATATATATATATATATATATATATATATATATATATATATATTATATTATCATACTAAAGCTGAGATTATCAACTTTCATTTCCTAAAGGATTTTTTTCTATATATGTTAAGGAGACAATATTTATACTAAGATATTCCTTAGTTTTAGGACTACTTAATGTTTTAAAAAATCAGTTTAATTGGTTTTAATTAGCGTAATTAGCAATTAAGTTAAAAACTGACCCGTCCTCACTATCATTCTGCATTACTCTCACCTCTCTATGTACGAGTAAGAATGAGAGAGTAAGTGACGGAGAGTTATTGTGTTAGACATTTAACTATGTTAAAATTAATTTTAATATAGGGGTGAACTGGTAAAAAAAATAGCTACCGTGGGCTAGCAGTGGACTCGGTCTTCCGAAAACCCGTCTCTTCAGTCAGCATAAAAAGGATTTTTTGTTTGTTTTGTTTATTGTTTGGGCGTCGGGGTAGGGGGAAGCAGTTTATACCTAGGTACCATTGTGTTGTGAAATCTGTCTTGTTCAGGATAACATTTTTTCGGTAAAAGAGTTTGTAAGTCGTTAATGCTATTGAGTGAAACATTATTTATTTCAATTTAAATTCAGTCAAACGTTTCCTTTTTTTAATCTTACAAAATGATTTTAATGTTTGTTTGTTTGTTTTTGTTGGGTTTTTTGTTTTGTTTTAACTCTCTGGTCGTATCTTTAACCAGTCCTTGCCAACTCAGCGTATGAGTAGAACGGGGATCTGTGTAGTAAATAGTGGAGCAGACGGTAGGTGTCGAGTCCTTGGTATAGTGTAAGTGGAAAGAGGATAGACTCTCTCACTGTATGACCGATACCAGCTCTATGCCTCCCCCGACGACTTTACTTATCTATTTTTTTTTTAATTTAATTCATTTGGCAAACTCTCTTTTTCTTCTAATTCCCGGGACTGCCAATATGTTGTCTCCTTTTCCTTTTAATAAGGCATTAAAGTTAATTAAATCGATTATTTTCGTCGGTGCATATCACATAAATGCGTCCTGGCCTCCAGCCCTAAAAACGCTATGCGGTACCTGCTGAAATCAACGGTACGCACTGGCGTGCCTATGTGATGGTTTCCATAGAAAAATGTTACTTCCAAGTAGTGCAGTAGCAATGATACAATTAGGGCTTGGAAGAAAACCTTTTTCACTTAAAGCTTGAGGGGGGGGGGGTCAACGTTTGCTCACTTGAAGAAAATTCCATAATTTTTAAATATCTAGAAAATACATTAACTACCTTTACTCGACACGAAATATTTTTAAAGATTCATCTAATGTATTAAAATAAAGAAAAAAGTTTAATAATCATGGTATATCAGACATGTTTTCCGAATTTTCATATTGAATTTTTTTTCTCATTCATTTACACGTGTAATTCATTTTTAATACATTTTATACTAGGCACTGCCAAAAGTTGCAAAAAATCCGTATTTTAAAAAATATATTCCTCCCTTTGAATAAAATTACCAAGAATCTGGATATTATCCGATTTTAATGAAATTTTCAATGTTGATTTATCAGTGAATGGATTTTATAATGCATCAGTTATTTTATTTCAGAACTTTGATTTTTTTTAATCATTCAATTTTGACCCCTCCCCTTAAATTTTTTGGGTGATGTAAAATATTGATGGGGTTATATACGTTGCTATTCGCTTTAAAGAAGTCTAGGTGGTGATGGAACAATCCCACCTACGGATATAGTCCCTATCTGATGCGGTGCCTACTGAACAAAACAGCACTCCAGTCTTTTTCCGACAAGTAAATGTAAATATTTAAACCCTCCTCCTTCTTTAAAATATTTTAAAGGGCAGGGGGGGGGGATATTTACAAAAAATTTTACATTTACTTGTCGATAAAAATTTGGCTTAATTTAACGCATTAAAACCACTAAAAAATAATTTGTCTATAAAAAGTGCCTTCAATCTGCTAAAAAATGCCTTCAATCTGCTAAGCTCTTTTCTTTTTTTTTTTTTTTTTTTCAGATTTTGATTTTATTTTACTATGTTCATTTCCAGCAAACAAATAAAAAAATATTTAGATATGCTTTTTTATTTTAACTAAAAACAAGACATTAAACAAACATAAATAAAAAAAAATCTGAAGACTTAAATATTTTTATATTTCAATCAAATAAATTTCAGGCCATTTTAAATTGTTTAAAATATTTGATTTTATGGTATCGCAATTGTACAATAGGTACCACAAAATACGTCACGTGATCAGTTTAGGCAATATTGAAGGAAGAAACGCAATGCCCTTTTTTAGGTTAAAAAAAAATTTACAGTTTATCCAAACAAAACAAAAATTCAATTCTATCCTTCCAAATTATCGAATAGTATTGTATCATAATAATTTCATTCACTTATATTTTTAAGAACATAAGTATTTACATTTTTTTTAATTATCAGGGCATATTTCTTTTATTAGACTAGTTTACTCACAATCCTATATATTCCTTTTCTTTTTGGTATTTCTGCAGCGATTCTTATATCCATATTAATTCCTAATTTAAGCACGCTATTTTTGTTTTTGTTTTGTTTTTTATTTTTTTTTTTTTTTTTTATCTGACGTCGCCTTTTTTTTTATTTGCTCCCAGTAATTTAAAAAAAAAGTAAAGTCGTCGTCCTCAAGTCGGTATAAACCAGACAGCGAGGGAGTCTATCCTCTTTTCACTAGCGCTAGACCAAGGAGATTGTTTTCTTGGCATCTGAGGTGGAGCGCCACACATACCTCCTCCTCACTTTACCATACAGATCCCTGAGCTACTCATATTCTTAGTTGGCGAGGGTCAGTATCGAATCAGGAACCGTGCGGCTTCTAGCCGAATACTCTACCGGGTCTACTGTAAATAAATGAGAGCAATTGTTTGTAAAAAAAAATTGAATAAATACAAATTCGGAAAACATGTCTGCTTTAACAAGATTAGTAAACTTGCTTTTTTTAATAATCTAAATCAGATAATTATTTCAAATCAACTTATTTGCGAAACTCTAGCCGAATACTCTACCGTAGTCTGATGTAAATAAATGAGAACAATCGTTAGTAAAAAAAAAAAAAAAAAAAAAAAAAAAGGAATATATATAAATTTGGAAAACATGTCTTATTTAACATGATTATTAAACTTACTTTTAAAGAATAGATTAGATAAATATGTCATTAAAAATATTTCATGTTGAGTAAAGGTAGTTACTGAGTTTTATTTAGAAATTATGGAATTTTATTAAAATGAGCAAACATTGACTCCCCCACCCTTTAAGTGAAACGGGTTTTCTTCTAAGCCATGGTTGTATTGTTGCTACTGCACGACTGCACCACTTGGATACTAACATAGCGCCTAGAGAATAAGCTAGATGGGTACTGCTCAAGAATGTAATATGTAATTTGAAACAAATTGTGAAAGCAACACCCCACGAGAAAGCAGCTATATGTCCACTTGCCACTTATCACACAAACCATCCGTGTAAGACATGCTAGACACTGCTGGAGGATTTAGGACAAACTCTTAAGAGACATTTTTTCTATGGAAACCAGCAGACAGGCATTCCAGTGTGGGCATGTGAGCAAAAACATGCATTGACCAACTCTGAGCAGACACTGAATCCTGTATAGAGGACCTCATGAGACCAATGAATGATAGGGTAAGGTTGGCGAGAGATTGTTATAGATATCCATGATTAAAATCTTAATTACCTGTAAATAGAAATTAACTAAGTGAAACTTCCCTAGTTTTTTTCCTTTGGTCAAATGAAAATGTTTACTCCAGTTTTAATAACTTATTGGACAGTTTGGGAAAACTTTAAATTAATGAAATTATTTTATCATATGATATTTCCAACAATCTAACCCGGGCTCAATGGGTGACCCAACGGGTCACGTATTTTCTAGATATATATATATATATATATATATATATATATATATATATATATATCAACTCAATAAGTGCCGGGCCTAACCATTAAAACAACAACTTTTTGGCAAAATTCGACTTTATTCATCAACATAGTCTCCTTCTAGGGTGATACACTGATTCCAACGCTTCTCTAACAATGCCTTTTTGTAGAACGAGTTGTCTTTGGCCTTAATTTCCGATATCGCTTCTTCATTGGAGCCAAAACTCTTTCCTTGGATCATTCTTTTGAAGTCTGCAAACAGCCAGTAGTCGCTAGGTGCCAGATCTGGAGAATAGGATGGGCGTGGAAGCAATTCGAAGTGGAATTCATGTAGATTTGCCATGATTGCGATCAACTTGTGACACGGTGCATTGTCTTGGTGAAAGAGTACTTTTTTTTTTGATTTGTAGCCGTTTTTTGGCAATTTCTTTCTTTCAAACGCACCAATAATGCTATATAATATTCGCTATTCATGGTTCTTCTTTCTCAAGAAAATCGGTGAACAAAATACCATGCGCATCCCAAAATACGGGGGCCAAAGTCTTGCCTGTTGATGTTTGCGTCTT
The DNA here is from genome assembly GCA_023376005.1 of Doryteuthis pealeii. Taxonomy (NCBI): domain Eukaryota; kingdom Metazoa; phylum Mollusca; class Cephalopoda; order Myopsida; family Loliginidae; genus Doryteuthis; species Doryteuthis pealeii. The sequence continues at coordinate 73,662,860 of CM042144.1, read as the reverse complement.
TGATCGCTTTGGACGGTTTTCACCTGCTGCTGTCGACTCAGCTGACTGCCGATTTGATTCCGGAGGAAAGTGGTGGATTCATGTTTTATCATTGTCACATATTAACGCAAAAACTCCTTTTTGTTGCGTTGAAACAGTTGCAAACAACGCTCTGAATCGTCGACGCGTTGTTGTTTTTGATCGACTGTGAGCAAACGCGGCACCCACTTTGAACACAGCTTTCTCATTAACAAATGTTCATGTAAATGGTGAATATACTGTCTTCTGATATCTTCAACTCCTCTGCTATCTCACACAACTTCAATTTACGATCCGCCAAAATGATTTTTTTTTGTGTGTGTGTGTTTTCCGGGACAACTGCCATTGATTTGCTTGAACGGTATTTTTCCCATCAGAAAGCAATGCTTTATCAACGAACGAAATTCAGATTTTTCTATTGTTTTGAAAATTTGCAACAGTAGCTTCACTTAAATAACTGTAATTTGTAAACTAATAATCCGATTGAGCTCAAATTTTGACACGTGCTATTTGAAGGTTAGTACTTTATAAAATTCATATAGATTTTTTTTATTAGTCATTTATATGTCAGGCCGATGACTTATTGAGTGATGTGTTATATATACATATATAAATTATAAAGATTATCCATCGTCTTTATGCCTTTGCTTTTCCTCCTACCTCTCCCGAGAGAAAAAAAAATAAGATAAATTTTCTTTTAATCCTTCGTATCCTTTTCTTTCACTCTTCGATTAATTCATTTCACGGAAATAACATTGGAGATTAATTGTTGTAGATTCCTATTGGTATTTAACAATTTCCGCCTCTCTTCGCGTAAGCTTCGTGACATAGTCGATGTTCTCCTGCTGTTCCTTGATTTCCTTCTTTCACGACGGGGCGTAACCCACGGAAATACAAGGGTATTGACATATAGATGATAAGCAGTTAATCATACGTGGAACAGTTAATCGCATAATAACTGAATGCAACAAACAAGACTGGCTAAAACCACCAGCCAATCAAAATAGAACTACCTGTTTGCCGGGCGTGACTAGACGGGCGGCCGGAGAAGACCCCTCGGATCAATCGGCTGGTCACGTCAAGCCCTAGCACCTATACGATTGTCACAACCCTATTGCCTTTATGGTAAGCCCTTAACCCTTTTTATAATATATGTGCTAGAAGTTGGTGGCTGGGAGTCTTCAGGTCCTGGGAATAACGTTAAACTCTATCTGATGGTGAGGTCTGGGGAATATGGAGCACCCCTTCATCACCATTGCTCCCTGGTCCACTCTGACCCGGAGTTGTAGTACCTGTTAGGGTCCCATCTATGGGTTGAATAGAAAAATGGGTTTATAAAAAAATTTGAGTTTCCATTAGGAATGAATTCATTTCAAAAGTTTGTTGGCATTAAATGACCCACCGAGGTTAATATGCCGTTAAACAAAGAACAAACAAAAACACAAAACAAATAAGATTATACATCAAACGAGTTGTTCGCCGAAATGCATTTCCTTACCGTTGCATCTATACTGAATATATTCACGGAGGTGCGTGGTCTAATGGTTAGAGTCGTAGGAAATGGACTCGTCGATCTGAGTTCAATTCCTGGACGAAGCTGTTTGAATTTCACATGGCGCTAATACAATTGGGGAAAGTATGAATCCAATTCTCCCTCCAGCTATGGGTAAATAGCAGGGCAGACTGGGCGCTTTAACCATGGCTAGGTAAACGGTCTAGAAGGAAAACTCTGAATTCAAACCTGTTAAACTCTGCTTCATAAATTGACCTTGTGTCGCATCCTGCTGGTGCGGTGTGGTTGGTAAATATATATATTCACGGAATGAAGACATGTGGTTTACAAAAAAAACCCGTATGTTCAAAGTGGTTCGTGAACCCATAGCTATTAAACTCTGTCATCAGCATGTGATCATCTCAGACTACGTCACGCTTAATAGATATGAGCGCGTTTTTTTTTGTTTTGTTTTTGCTTTGTTTTACTTTGTCTTTTTTTTATAATATAAATCCAGTACAACCAAGAAAATAATTAAATTCCATGTGTAGACAAACGCCCCCGCACACAGAGTCAAATACAAAAGCGTTTCTTTGTTTCTTGTTACATAATTGTACACACATAGTACTTGGTTGGTTTGTTGGTTGGTTGGTTGGTTGGTTGGCTGGTTGGTTGGTTGGCTGGATGTTTGTTTTTGATTTGTTTTTTTTTTTTCGTTTAATGGAATATCTAACCTTTTGAGCTGTTTAATGTCAAATCTTGTTTTATGAGGATGGGATTGTATATATGATTTCTTTGGAGGCGTGCGTTAAACTGTGTAACTGCGTGCAGAAGAATGATTCTAAAAGAAGAATTGTAACTTGAAACCATACATGTATTTACCCAACCTCTCCGCACGAGCAGAATGCTACACAAGGTAATTTTAAGTGGAGTTTAAAATGTTTGAATTAATAGTTTTTCCTTCTTCTAGACCGGTTGCCATACCAAGATTAGAGAGTCCAGTCTTCCTTCCCACTTACTGCAAGCTCGAGGGAGAATAGTTTGATTATAACTTTCCCAGGGGTCTTAGTACTACGTGAAATGCGAAATCATTGTCCAGGAATTGAACTTGGGTCACCGTGTCCATTTCCTGCTACAATAACCATTACGTCATAAGCGCCCACTTTATACGTCTTCAAGTAACCATTCCTCTTTTATAACTATTTGTTTGATCACATAATTTAAAGTATGGACCATATGACCTTTAGGCACCCCTTTTGCTTTGCTGATTCGTAAGTACATTTTTTTCATTAACACCGTCAACATCCGGTTGTTTGTTAACAGACGACTTTTAGAGATTCTTTTTTAAATTATAAAACTAACCCCTAACCCTAACCCCTAACAAACAACCAGATGTTGATGGTGTAAATGAAAAAAATGTACTTATGAATCAGCAAAGCAAAAGGTGTGCCTAAAGGTCATATGGTCCTAAAGTATTCTAATCTAATGATATTTGCAACAGTTAGGGTAGCTAGTGTTACATAAGTATTAGTCACCTAATATTTATGGCAATAGTGAAAAAATCATAATGGCGATTAGTGCAGCTGATGGCCTTGAGGGTGAGTGACGGCGCTTGGCCTCACTCTCACCTTGCCTTCCGGGGATAAATCATGAGAACCGGAAGGCATAGAAAACCCTGTCTTCCGGTTTAAGGATACTAAGTAACTCAGTAGTTAGAAGGTAGCAGCGAGCTCGAAGGGGTAAGTCGTGTTATACACGCGGTCCCTCATCTGCGCAGATTGTCTGGGTTGGGGATTTACCGAATAAAGTAACATTAAAAGAAAATCGAAGTCTTGTGTTTACTAAAAACTAACAATGACACAGGGCTTCTGATAAGGAGAAATCCCTAACAGAAACCAGACCCGAAATCCCCATAGAAGACCAGACCTTAGAAGATATACCAAGTCAACACCAGACGCGAGACCAGACCAAGATGTTAGACGATCAGAATAGCAAAGCCGGCCAGAAGAATAGATGTCCAAGATATAGAAGCAAGTAAGAAGTAAAGAAGTAAAGAAAGGGTTATACAACATTATATCGATTTGGTACGGTGAAAACCTCAGTACGCAACACTAGCTGATCTTAACAATGTTGTTGTTTGGATGATTTCCATTCTCCCTCTGATTTCTAATTCATCCAGACTCTTTTCCAAATCGTTGGGGGGGGGGTCGTTCCAAGGGCACCTATTACAATTGGCACGATCTTTACCTTCAGGTTACACAGTTTATTCATTTCTCTGGCAAGGTCCAAGTATTTGTCCATCTTTTCGTTTTCTTTCATTTTCACTCTGTGATCCGTCGGGATGGCAAAATCAACGAGATGACAAGTTCTCTTGTTAATTAACACTAGCTCTGGTCTCCTAGCCGGGATTTGCTGCAAAATCCACCAAATGACAAGTTCTCTTATTATTATTATTATTATTATTATTATTATTATTATTACACCGGGCGGTGTAAAAGTTAATTTCTGAAAGATATTGCCTGGTGGGGGTGGGATTTAAAAATTCAATGCCAGAAGGATTGTATCATAAGTAAGTAAAATTATCAAATTTAATAAAGTAGTAAAAAACAAAACAATTTAAAATGGAAACTTAGTTCTGTCCCCCGCTCTCAAAAAAAATGTTGCGTGCATCTATTAATTATTAATTAAATAATTATTTTGAATATTTTACTAAATTCAACACAAAATCGTAGGTATTCATTTATTTGTAAATTTTTTAGTTAGCCCCTTGATACTGAAAAAATGCGAGAGTAAAAATTTTTTTTTTAATTGCTTACTCAAATTTTTAATGTATATAACACGGGATTGTTTTTATTCTATCTTTTACTATAAATTAAATACTCATTAATAGACTAACGCAATCAGTGAGAATATTGTGACGTAAGCTGTCTCGTAGTTTTGGTTACAGACGAATACACCCAATCTCCATAATTAATAGATTTCCCTTGAGAAATTATCATAAGAGTAAACGCGATCGCACACAATTATTAAGTTGCAAATTAGACTAGAAATTGTTTCATCATTTAAGTTAGGTCGATTGCGCTATCAAAACTTTCGCTATGGTGTGCATTTTCTGTGCTCACTGCAACATAAAGATATTTTTTAAATCAAACTGTTATAGTTTCTTTTTCAAAAGTGTGTTTTGTATATTACTCTCGATTCTGAAAAAGAGTTTGAAGTGACAAAAAGACATATAGGGTAGGTAAATTTTGGAACTGTAATATCTACCATGTGGCGAAAGTTGCAAATTAATATAAAAAATTGCCACACAAAATTTTTCTCTTCAAAACTGCCTTCGTTTGAAGATATATATCTTAATCTTTTAAAATGTTATCACTGTTACAGCTTAATTATTACATAAAAGTAACATATCAGAGGTGTCAGTGGTGATGGGGAGCATATTTTCGATTTGAATTCTAATTATCATATTTCATTCGTTTCGTTATAAGTATCTGTTGTGAGGTTTTAAGGGGTCAAATAAGAACAAAACGACGGGTAAAAAATGTAGAAAAATATATTAATAGAAAGTAGACAAATACAATAGAGAGATGTGGAAATTACGTCCGACGAACAGAGTTATTGGCATACTCGCATTGGCTTACTGCTAAGCCACAATTATCCCAGTTACTTATAGTAACCTGTCGGCGCATTCCATTAGTCTTATAGGGTGTATCATCTATAACAGTATCAAAAGTACAAAATTTTCTAACCAATTTCTAGGCTTAATTTTGTGAAAACGAGGATTTTTGGTACATTTTAGCGCACGATTTTTGATGCTATTTCCTCAAACAATGGTACAAGTAAGAGGCCTATGTTTTGATATTAGTCTTTATTATACCAGCACACAACTTTTGCTGTCTGAGAGATTTTGATATTTCAAAAAGAAATGAAAAAAAATCAACCCACCCTAATGCACAATAATCCAATTAGGTGAATAACCTGTGTAACACCTGTTAACCTTCATATGACAAGTCAACGGATTAAAATTCAAATTTAGCACCTGCCATTCACATGTCACAAAAGTTATTTTGGATTTTAACTATTTCCTCTTTATTTAATCTATAACCTTGGTTATAGAAGCGCGTGGTGTAATGGTTAAAGTCATGGGAAATGGACTCGTCGCCCCGAGTTCAAATCCTGGACGTGGTAATTGCATTTCACTTAGCGCTAATACCCCTGGGAAAGGTATGAATCCTATTCTCCCTCCAGCTATGGGTAAATAGTAGAGCAGACTGGACTCTTTAACCATGGCTAGGTAACCAGTCTAGGAGAAGGAAAACTCTGAATTCAAATCTGTTGTACTCCGCTTAAGAAATTGATCTTGTGTCGCACCCTGATCATGCGGAGGGGTTGGTAAATATATATAACCTTGGTGCTCTTCTGCAAATCGTTATAGATACCCTGAGCAGTTTCTAAACCTCACCTATATGAGTTTGGGTTCCCATTATTTATGGTTAGTTTGTTGGTTGGTTGGTTGGATCTTACGATATGTCATGGTTATCATGGTTGGGTCACACCATCCGCATGCCTGCAGACAGACTCCCACGTAAATTACATTACAGTGAACTAACAGATGGCAAGCGGAGGTCAAGAGCTCCCCAAAAGCGGTTCAAAGACCATATCAAGACAATGCTGAAGAAATGTATCATCACACAGAAGAAACAGGGTTGGCGAGACGCCTGTCGCACATGAGCTAAGCAGCTCAATATCGAGATATCATGAACAACCAAATGTATATGGGAATTTCCCCTGCAATGTGTGTGACCGCATCTGCAAGTCTAGAATTGGACTAATGAGCCACCAGAGGGTCCAAACTGAAGATATGGGGTGGTGTCATCGACTTTCAAAAGAAAGAAAGAACGATATGTCAACCTTTGGGTTATGTTATGCCGGAGTTTTACTCTTGTTGGGTATGCAAATTTTTTAAAACTCATTTTTTAAATCTATTTAAAACCAAATATGGGACCCTAACAAGTACTGCCACTCCGGGTCAGAGTGGACCTGGAAGTAATGACAATGAAGGGGTACTCTACATTCCCCAGAGCCCCAGAATAGTAACCTCATCCCTAGAGGCACAATCAATACACTAACACCCTCAGCCACCGCCTTCTACACATATAAGGGTTGGTGTTTGCCATAAGAGCAATACGGCCAGGACAATCATATACGTGCTAGGGTTTGGCGTCACCAGCCGATTGATCGGAGGGGGCTACTCCGACCGTCCGTCTATCCTAATTAAGTAAAAGCCAAAGTAGATTATTGCATATCATGGACTGCTCAGCCATCAGGATTCCGTCCTTAAGCATCTTCCACGGTCCGCAGGTGACCCCATTGGAGTAGAAGTCTTACCCCTCTGCAGAGATGCATTTGCCATATTCTACAGCCCCAGCGGACAGGGCTAAACTCGAGTGTCCTAGATATGAAACTAAACTCCACCTGATGTTGAGGTTCCACTTATGGGGATCTGGGGAGTGTGGAATAACCCTTCATTGATATTACTCCCAGATTCACTTTGATAAAGTTTATGCTGCTGGTTAGTCAAAAAATGATTCTCTCGTCCATCTATATACCCGATATGCATAGGAGTATATAACAAGTGGTGGGAGAACCGCTGTGAGCAGTTTAAAGTAGGCAAAGGTTTAAATCAACCAATCAATCATTGAATCAATACCATCATTGACTGCAATGTTACAATTATTGTTTGAAAGCAGATTTGGTTAAACTCAGTTCTCCTCATGAAACATGACAGTAATTTTTATAACAGATTTTCCTTCAAAATCTTCTTCTAAAGATGTACATTATATGAAAACTAACGGGACCTGTGGATATACCACAGTATGATTAGCATACTATTATATTATTCTATACAGGGTGGACTATAATGATGAAATACATTTTAAATGCTATTTTCTCAGATAACAAAAGCAACACAGAGTACTAAGTATATTTATTACATAACTGGTACACAGGAGTTTTACATACAATCTAAGATTTGAATATTATGTCCTTGTGATGGTCACCACCATGACGAAAACATTCGTGATCTCGATTTCTCATATCATGTAAAGTGTGGTTTAGCATATCAACTGGAATAGCTGTTATCTCTCTACGGATGCTTTCTTTTGGTTCTGCTATCATGTGGGGTCTGCCTGCGTATAGCCGATCCTTCAGGTAATTCCACAGAAAATAGTCCACTGGGGTTAGATCAGGTGATCTGGGTGGCCAATGGATATTCGACTACATATGTAATTTCTTTTGGACTCCACGGCATCACGAGGACCACCAAAATCAATACCTGAAAGTAATAAAAACTTAATGTAATATTCAAATTTTAAATAACATATAAAACTCCTATGTGTCAGTTATATAATAAATATTTTTAATACTCTGTGTCATTTTTATAATCTGAGAAAATTGCATTTAAAATGTGTCCTATCATTATGGTCCACCCTATATATAAATATATATAAATATATATGTATATATATATATAGTCAACCACAGACACCGTGTTTCGACGTATCACATCTATTCAGTATGGCTAGACATTTGTAGGCTACCTCCAGCTGAGATGGAAACCCGATCGATTCATCATCAGTCAGATTGCTTAACCAATCGACCATCGTCACCTACAGAATGGGAAAAGGATTTTAACTGATAAATACACACATCTGTATGTAAAGGCCGCCAGAGAGTGATTGCAAAATAGTTCAATAAGTAAAAAGTATAATAATCGTGATTTAACTGTCTGTCTGTCTGTCTCTCTGTCTGTCTGTCTGTCTGTCTCTCTCTCTCTCTCTCTCTCTCTCTCTCTCTCTCTCTTTTCCATCTTTTCAGCTCTTTATTCCATTTATTGAAACAGATTAGCGTTATTGCCTCCGCTCTCTCACTCCCCCTCGCCATCATTCCTCAACTCATTTTCTTCCTTCCTTTCTTTCTTTCTTTCTTTCTTATTATATTTTTTCTTATGTATCGCAAGTTTGCTCTCTTTCTTCACAATAAAAACGGAACGGTCCATTATTTAGCTGAATCCACTAGGAGCGCTATACCACTGACTCTGGAAATGACTGCCATATAAGCAACTTCAATCTGAAACTAATTAAAACTACTAACCCGCCGGAATAAATTATAGAATTAGCACACTTAAATGATATTCACCTTGTTTTTGGTTTGTTTCTTGTTTGTTTTTGTTTTTTAATTATTTATTTATTTATTCATTTATTGAGCAATGCATAACCTCCTAACAAATAAGACGTAACACTTTTTTTTAGCCGAACATTTTGGTTTCATAAGATATCACTTAAAGGAACTACATTAAATTATTTAAATTAACTACAGAAAAAAACGCCCACTGGGCGGTATAAAAATAATTTTTGAAAGATATCGTCTGATATTTAAAAACTCAATGTCAAAGGGTTTGATACAAACCCTTTGACATTAAGTAAGTAAAATCATCAAATTTATTAAAGGAGTAAAAAAAAATTGAAATGATACTTAGTTCTGTTCCCTTCATATAAAATGTTGCGTGCATCTATTAATTATTAATTAAATAATTATTTTGAATATTTTTCTTCCTTATTTTTCTTTCTTATTTTTCTTTCCCCTTCTATTTTTCTTTCTTCTATTTTTCTTTCTTCTATTTTTCTCTCTTCTATTTTTCTTTCTTATTTTTCTTTTTCTATTTTTCTTCCTTATTGAATCATGTCAAATGGACGATACAAGGAAAAGCCTTGGAATACAAAATAAAATCGCCGTCATTATCTAGGTGATTGAAATGGTTTGACCATATGGAGTATACAAAAACAAGGCCAAAAGAAGACTCAAAGGGCAACCATCAACCAAGAATGGAGTGATATAATAAGAGAAAATAAAAACAAAATACCTCTGTTAACAGTGTAAACTGTGGCAAAATCCAGAATGAAATGGGGGGTGGACATACGTTATGGAGGCGCGTGGTGTAATGGTTAAAGCCGTAGGAAATGGACGCGTCGACCTGAATTCAAAAACTGGACGAGGCTATTTGCATTTCTCATAGCCCTAATACATATATATATATATATATATATATATATATATATATTCTCCCTTCAGTTATGGGTAAATAGTAGGGCAGGCTGGGCTCTTTAACCTTGGCTAGGTAACTAGTCTAAGAAATTAAAAACTTTGAATTCAAACCTGATAAATTCCTCTTAAAAAATTGACCTTTAGTCACATCCTGCTCGTGTACATGGGTTGTTAATTATGGAGGTGCGTGATGTAATGGTTACCTTTGTAAGAAATGGGCACGGTGAACAAAGTTAAATCATGGACGAGGCAGATGGCATTTAACATAACACTAATACCCTTGAGAAAGGTAAGCATTCAATTATTCTCTCTCTATCTATAGTAGCGAAGACTGGGCTCTTTAACTATGGTACGGTAGCAGGTATGGAGAAGTAAAAAAAAAAAAGGGTCCCATCTATGGGTTAAGTAGAAAAAAGGAGTTTTAAAAATGTGTTAAAATTTGAGTTTAAAATTTTGAATACCCATCGAGGCTGTCTGCATTTCACATAGCGCTAATACGATTGGGAAAAGTATGAATGAACTAGCCCCCTCCATCGAGCGGTAAATAGTAGGTTGGCTGGGCTCTTTAACTTTGGATAGGCCAACGGTCTAGGGGAAGGAAAACTGAATTAAAACCTGTTAAACTCCGCTTGAGAAATTGACCTTGTGTCGCATCCTGCTCATGCGGAGGAGTTGGTATATATATACATATATATATCCATTTTACCTTTCATACTGTCTACAGAAGAAAAAAAAATTGGAATTATTTAAATTATATCACCGGAGGCCCAAATTTCGAAGATAATAAGGATCCCGACACTACGAATTTGTCATCATTAAAGATTCCTGAAAATTTCCATTTTCATCTATTGTACTGTTGGACCTATTATATTTTTTAAACTTTCTTTTGTAGCCGGAACATTTTCCTAACTTTTTGATATTTATATACACTTTTACTTCAAACTCTTTTGAGCTTTTTTTTTAATGATAAAAATGCTTATAATTTTTAAAATAAAATTTCTTTTATTTTTAAGATAAA
>CM042144.1:73639729-73649729 GCA_023376005.1 Doryteuthis pealeii | reverse complement strand
TTCTTCCTTCTGTCTTTTCATATATATTTTTTTCTGTCTGTCTAACTTTTCTCCTCCCTCTTTTTTCTTTCTTTCTTTCTTTCTTTCTTTCTTTTGTATCCTCCCGTGCTCACTTTCCCGCTATTCGTTCCTGCGTCCCTTGATTTCCTCTATCTTTCTTTTCTTTTTTTTTTCTTTTCTTTTTTTTTTTTAATTCCTCCTCCACCACCTTTCTTTCATTGCACGCCCTCTTACCACATCGCCTCATTCTTACTCTCCACTCTTCCAATTTTGTCACAACCCACTTACGTCGTTTCCCGTTTCTACACCAGCAAAAAGAAAAAGAAAAAGAAAAGAGGAAAAAAATAACGAAAAAGGCGCACCAAGCTCGGCGACAAGTTAACTAACAAACCGACTGCTTCGGCTGGTTCGATAATAGGGTGCCGGCCAGAAAAGACGAACTTAATTATCAATCCAGCTGGGTACAATTAACATTTTTGCCATTTTGATACAGTTGCAATATGAAAAATAGTCATGCAGAAAACACTTTCCTAAAATACGACGTCAACTAAGACATGAGCATACATAATTATAATGCTGGAGAGCCAAACAGGTTTCTGTTTTAATATATATATATATATATATATATATATATATATATATATATATATATATAGTATCCAATTGCCGTTTTAACTTTTCCGTTGCAGTGGCATCAGTAAATAATCTAAAAGCAGTAATAATCAAAATAATAATAGTAGAGGTAAAATTAAGGGTCTACCATGCTTTCAATCATAATGATTTCATCAGGACTCTACCCTACGTTTAACTAAGTCGATGTAATTCCTTAAACTCAGATATTTATCGTATAATAACTGTATATATATATATATATATATATATATATATATATATATATGTGTGTGTGTGTGTGTGTGTGTGTGTGTGTGTGTGTGTAGAACTACGATAAAACTGAGTTCATGTGTTTTGAAAAATGAAGGAGGTATTTCCACACTCGATGGTAAACTCCTAAGCTCGGTGAAACAAAAGGTATTAATATATCATCCACAGAAAGCGATGTTAATGCACGTATCGGGAAGGCATGGTCTCCTATAAACAGATTATCAGTCATATGGAAATGCGATCTCACTGACAAGTTAAAGCGAAAAAATTTCCAGTCCGTAGTTGTTTCAGTGCTACTGTACGGCTGCACAACTTGGATCCTGGCAAAAGCTCATAGAGAATAAGCTAGATGGGAGCTGTTCAAGAATGATGCGTGCGATCTTAAACAAGTCGTGGAAACCACACTCCACGTGAAAGAAGCTGCACGGTGACTTGTTCCTATCACGTGACATGCTGGAAACTGCTGAAGAAGCAAGGAAGAACTCATGTCACGTTCTCCTGTGGATGCCAGCACATGGGCACGCCAGTGTGGGCCGTCCAGCAAAGACGTACATTGACCAGCTCTGTGCGGATACTGGATGCTGCACATAGGATCTTTCCGAGGGAAATGAGGGAAAGGGACGTATGGCAAGAGATTGTAATGGGTATCCGTTCTACTAGATGATGATGATGATGATGATGATGATGATGATATACAAGGTGACTGAAAAGTAACTCCCTTTTTTAATCTAGTTATTTATGCTGCAAGATGAAATCTCGACAGCTGTCAATAATTGGAAGAATATTGAAGACTTGATTTTTATGCAAGATGGTGCTCCTTCACATTTTGCTATTGTTGTTCGTGAATGGCTGAATTACCATTTTCCTGGGAGGTGGATGGGTAGACGCGGTCCGCATGAGTGGCAGGCCAGAAGCCCTGATTTAACACCCTGCGACATTTTACTTTGCGGTTGGTTGCAGGGGTAAGTTTACTCTACGAAACCAGCGACTTTGGAAGAACTTGGAGGACGAATACGAGAATTTATTTTTGCCACAAGAATTCCTAGGAATATAAGTTGATATGATTTGTAGCTTGACAGGCTGGAGATGAACGTTGGTGCCGATGTAGAATTTTAGATAAAACATTATATGTGTGTTCTTCACATATTCATTTTTTGTAAATGCTTCAGAAATAAATTATAAGATTTTTAAAATAGGGAGTTGCTTCACAACTACTTTGTATATTTACACCCTTGTGCAAATTAATTGAAATAAAACGAATTATTCCGTTATAATAATAATATCTGCGATCTCTCTGTAAGGCTTGTTAGTGTGTTCGTGCAGGGTAACAATTTTCGTACGCTTCCTTGGAGAAACGACCATCGCAGACAATGGATGTAGGCCAACTAATCGACAGCCGAGACAATAGTGTCTGGGCGTGATAAAAATCTGATACAATGTTTTTCAAGGCCAAACAAATTTCATATTATTGAAAATGACCTAATCTGAATAGAAATCGATGACTTCACGATGAGACGCCCTACCCTTCAGAGAGTTATGCATACAATTATTCTCACCCCAGTTATTGGTAAATAGTAGGGCAGACTCAGCTCTTTAACCTTGATATTGCAGTCAGTCTAAGAGACGGAAGATTCTGAATACAAACTAGTTAAACCTGTTTTTTAAAAAATGACCCTGTGTCGTATCCTACTCGTGCGGAAGGGGAGTAAATACATTAATTATGTATTCCAAAATAAATCTGGTCTAGAATCTCTCTCTCTCTCTCTCTCTCTCTCTCTCTCTCTCTCTCTCTCTCTCTCTGTGTGTGTGTGTGTGTGTGTGCATATATTTACACACGGAGAGACGAGTTCAAATCCTGGACGAGGTTATTGGCATTTCTCATAGCACTAATACTTTTGAGAAAGGCATGCATCGACGTATTCTCCCTCCAGCTATGGATAAATAGTAGCACAGACTGGTCTCTTTAACCCACTCGTATGGAGGGGTTTATAAATACACGCAAATACATACACACATAGAGGCGTGCATATATATATATATATATATATATATATATATATATATATATAATATATATAGGGTGACCAAAAAAACAAGTTTTTTTTTAAAAGTCAGGCCTGTTTTTTTGTTGGCTACCCTGACTTTTTTTTAAGTCTGTTTTTTATCACACACTATATATATATATATATATATATATATATATATATATATATATATATATATTTCTTTATGCAAAATCCAAAGAAAATGTCATCACCAGCGACATCAGATGGTGCTAGCTAAATTTCGTTTGATAAATTTCTCGTAAATTAGGTGATAATTTATAGAAAAACAAACACATATTCTCGTTTGATAGGATTTACAACAGAAATTAATTAGTCAATAAATAAACGTTATAGAAATATGATATATATATATATATATATATATATATATATATATATATATATATATATATATATATATATATATAGTATTACAGTGTGTATAGAAATAACCTACTAAATCCGCTCTAATAACTTATTGAGCACGTTATATTTTTATAACTGACTTATCCGAGTAATACTTATATCAACCAAATATTGAGTCGTTCCCCTATATATATTATATATATATATATATATATATATATATATATATATATGATTATATATATTATAATGGTATACACAGGAATAACGGTTAGTTACTAACCGTTATTGCCACAAAATACACGCGGGCAATCGGCTGTAATTAATCAATATCTTGATTAATTCGGGGGATTTAACCCTGAAGATCCTTATGGTGAAACTCGAGTAGGTTATTCCTGTGTATACCATTATAATAAATTTGCTCTACTCACGTATTGAGCACTTTATATTTGTTATATCGCTATCTTATCATTGGGAAACTTGCACCAACTAATGATTGTGACCAATTTCACCGGTAAGTCACCTTTTTCATACAAAATCACACACACACAGACACACACACACACATATATATATATATATATATATATATATATATATATATATTAGAAAGGAATAGAAGGTAACCTTGATCTTCCATCTGATGAGACTGAATTTTGGGGAGCTATATTAAATCAACTTAGATTTATATAGGCCCCAATTTTGGTCGAAATAAATTTATTATGGAATTACGGTGTTGAGTTTTTCCTTCCTTTCTAAGATAAATATTGCTTTGTATATAATCTAAAAAGTTTATTATACATTGAGCTCTCTTTAGTGATTTAAAGATTCACTGTATTTATACATACTGGATCATACAATAATAAGACAGTTTATCTTAGAAATCACATATAGAATCATCCCTTACTACCAAGTTTTGGATACATATATAATTTTCCGAAATAAAAATTCACCAACAAGCATATATCTTTAGAATTTTTTTTTTTTTGAGTGAATGGTTGCTGTTGTTACTGCTGGTACGGTTACGATGATTGCTGCATATATTTGTCGATGTAAAAAAAAGCTTTACCCTGATTGCATATCCAAATTTCGCTCACAGTGCGAAATCAGCAAAAATATTTTCCTAGACAAAACACATTCTCCCACCCACCCACCCCTCTCTCTTCTCTCTCTCTCTCTCTCTCTCTCTCTCTCTCTCTCTCTCTCTCTACACACACACACACACACACACACATATATATATATATGTATATATATATATTCACTTTTGATATCTGATATTCTTAAATAGTTTAATATTGACTGCCAGGAATCAGCTAAATTAGTCAACCATACTTCGTATATAAAACTGCTGACTGGATTCTTCGATACATATTCATTGGATCCCCACACACCATCTATGGCTGTCTGTCTGTCTGTCTGTCTGTCTGAGGTTGATATGTCGTAAAACAAAACAAACAAACAATAAACATATATTTTGTAAGACAAATAATCTATGTATTTACTAACTCATCCGTGCGAGCAGGATAAGACACAAGTCATTTTGATATTCGGTTTCTTACATTACCTGTTGTTGTTGTTTAAATGGTCACCCATCTAAGAATTGAACAGGATCATCTCTGTTTAACTTCGATGAACCGGTGCCTAACAAATGATAATAAGTAGGTTACCTGAGGCAATATTTAGAAGGTTGGTTTTGTTGATTATAACTATTGAGTAGTAGGATCGATCCCCACTAAAAGCCACGTACTTGTGTATAAAAACTATTCATCATCGTGTCAGGCTACCGTCATTCGCAGCATCCAGTATCCGCGCAAAGTTAGTCAATGTAGGTTTTTGCTGGGCGGCCGCACAGGCGTTCCCATGTGCTGGCTTCCACAAGAGAACGTCGCTTATGAGTTCGTCCTTGCTTCTCCAGCAGTGCCCAGTATATCGTGTTCGTCCTACACGGATGGTTTGTGTTATAGAGGGCAAGTGACCGTACAGCTGCTTTCTTGTGGGGTGCTGCTTCGCACGCATCATTCTTGAGCAGCTACCATCTTGCTTATTCTCTATGTGTTTTGTTAGGGTGCAGGTGGTGCAGCCATATAGTAGCACTGATACGACTACAGCTTGTTTTGTTGAAATGACTGACTAACCTTTATTATCAAAAAAACAAAAGTGTATATTGTATGAGATTTAAAGTCAAAACTATTACCCCCTTAATAAAACAGCGGTTACTTTTTCAAATCTTTAATTCTGAAACATTATTTTGCTGATCACCCTGTCGGTGGAACTTAGAATATACTGACTGTATATCCTGGAGAGGAGTAAGCCCCCGTCCCCCAAAAAGGGGGTCCATGTTATAGCCATACAGCCATTTTATAAATCGACGTATAATTATCTTCTTCTATAGCAGTTATTTTAATTTTAACTACACTACAGTACATAAATGATAGGCAACCCATCAATTGTGTAACACTTCTTCTTGATTAAAACTAAGTCTGGTCTTTCTGGTCGGGATTTGTTAATTTCATTCTATCACAAAATCCCAGATAATTCTGTGCATCTTATTTTCAAAGGCAGATTCTGATTTGTGCATATACCAGTTGTCAGTGTGGTCGAACTTTAGTGTCTTGCGGCATAGATAAATAGTTTAAAATAGGGAGTTACTCATGCGAGCCACTTCCATGAAAATTGTGATTCAGCCATTCATGAACAACAATAGCAAAATGTGGAGGAGCACCATCTTGCACAATACAGATTTAATTGGCATACATTAAGGAACATAATTTAAAGAACTGAGAAAAATGTAACTGCATATAAAAACATTATAGATAGTTTAAAATAGGGAGTTACTTTTTAATTACCCTGTATTTCAAAATCCCAGATAATTTTGTGCATCTTATTTTCATCTATTTTCTTTTGTGATATACTCGTTTTACTCGAGTATATAATTGGCGAGAGGAGAGAGGAGAGGTGGTGGATTCTTACTTGTTCTGCTTCGTCGGCGCCCATCTTCTTCTGCTGCAACTGGGCTGGGTGTCTGTGCTTATTTCTTGTTGTTGGTAATAATTAAGCAATACTTAATATTTTGTTTATTCTTTATTTAGTATAAGAGTTTTCAAGCGCGCGGTTAGAAGCTGGCATCTTAGGAGCAAATGACCCTTACGTTTGCTCCTTTCAGCTAACGGCCAAAATCTGACTAAACTTAACTTCCGCTCTCACGCCTTCCCATTGGCGGAAGCCGGGGGTTCAATTAAAGGTAATTACCTATATAACCCCCTCCGATTTTGAATTTCAGCTAATTTTAATTCAAAATCTAACTACACTCACAGATATAATTCGTAGGCCACCCACGAATTATGTAACGATTTGTCAGTATTGTCGAACTTTAGTCTTTTGCACGATTTTCAGTGGATCACCTTCCGCAGCGAATTTTCATTCAAAATCTAACTACACTCACAGATATAATTCGTAGGCCACCCACGAATTATGTAACAATTTGTCAGTATTGTCGAACTTTAGTCTTTTGCACGATTTTCAGTGGATCACCTTCCCCAACTATTTAGGCCTATTACTGCCTGTTTGCTGCATTTTCATATTGCGTGATTGACTGATTGGTTTATCTCTCCGCATAGCCTACCTTTGCTATTCTCCTGCGTATTATCGATTTTTACCTTTTTAGATAATTAGTTCTCATGGCATCATTTTGTGCTATTAATAGAAATTCAGTTTCTTTCTTCATGCTTTTTCCCGCGTATCAAATCACTTCTTCCTCCCCAGTTCTTCCAGTCTCTTTTCCGTGTTCTTGTTCCCTGTTCCAAATGCTCCAACTACGATTGGTACCACGGTCATTTTCATGCTCCACGGCCTTTTTGTTGTATATATATTTATCAAACCCTCCGAACGAGTAGGATGCGACACAAGGTCAATTTCTTAAGCGGGGTTTAACAGGTTTTAATTCAGAGTTTTCCTTCTCCTATACTGGTTACATATCCAAGGTTAAAGAGCCCAGTCTGTCCTACTATTTACCCATAGCTGGAAGGAAAATATATTGATTCATACCTTTCCCAAGCGTATTAGCACTAAAATGCAAACAGCCTCGTCCAGGATTTGAACTCGGATCGACGAGTCCATTTCCTAGAGACTTTAATCATTACACCACATACATCTAGTCTATTTTCCGTGCTCTTATGGACTGCTCCAAACACTCCACTTTGCTCTTAGATTTCATGGGCGGTTGGAGAAGCTTCCTCCGATCAATCGTCTAATCACGTCAAGCCCTAGCACCCATATGATTGTCCCAACACTTTTAGCTCTAGGCCAACCCCGACCCTTTTTATCATACATGTTCTAGAAGGCCATGGCTGAGGGTTTTGGTGTACTGGGTATGATGTTAAACTCTATCTGAAGTTAAAATTTGCAGCTCTGGGGAATGTGGAGTATCCCTTCATCACCATTACTCCCAGGTCCAATTTGACCCAGAGTGGTAGTACCTGTTAGGGTTCCATCTGTGAGTTAAATAGAAAAAAATGAGTTTTTAAAAAATTGGGTTTTAAAAAAATTGAGTACCATTAAGAATGAATAAAACAAAACGTCTTCGGCATAAAATAACCCAAAAAGTGTTGATATGCCTTAAAACCAATTAACAATCTATTTTGAAGGACAGATTCTGGTTTGGGTCAAGTTATTTACTAATCTAACCTTAGTAAAAAACTTCATACCTACCTTGAAATTAATACACCCAAGTACTTGTAAAATCCGGACTACCCTCTTAGTTTTTCATTTCATTCTTTCCGAACTCGTTTCTTTCTTTTCTTGTGTCGTTTTATTTTCATGTTTTTCCTTCACTTTTTGTCTTTCAATATTTTATTATCTCCCTTGAAAATTCTTCCTCTATATATCTGGGCATGTGCATTCACTCTTTTCACCATTCATTCGTTCTTAATTCGTTTTGTGAACTCCGAAATCCGGGTGTATTGATAAAAGAAAATTTCTGTTGCTTTTTTTTTTTTTTTTTAAATTTTGTGCTATTAATAGAAATTCGGTTTCCCTCTTCAGGTTTTTCCCGCGTAGCAAGGTCAAGGTCATATCGTGCGCAATTTCCTTGATCTGTCACTTGTCACTTGAAGTATCCATTTTGTTGGTTTTCTTGGCATTTTTGTTTTCTCGATTTTGTTATTTCTGGCTTCATCTTTGTCCTTATTTCAGTGGTTACTGCTATTACTAGCTTCTGTTATTAATATTTTAGCGTTGCTGGATTCGATCCAAAATAATTCCTTAGCGTGTTTGTTTATTGTTGGTTATAAACAGGACGAAGGAAGCTAAAGGAATTTAAATGGCCTATAGCACTACCATATTATAAGTATTATAAACCCGATAATATAAGCATTAACAATGGCTCAAACAAATTTAGCTGGGTGAAACAAAATCTTTAATTTGTGGGGATTAAAATAAGAATAAGATTAAAAAAATTAAAAATAGCAATCTCCCATGAGCCCTCAGACAGATCGACGATTCGAACTTGGGTAATCGATTCCATTTCCTACGACAATATTATTATTATTATTATTATTATTATTATTTGCTCTTCATCGTATCCGATGATGACACCACGCGAATCATTTTTCGCCAATTTATTCGGTCTATGGTTGCGTCTTACCAACTGTCTTTTGGGATGTTAAAGTCCTTTAGGTTTCTCTTGATGTTGTCTTTGTACCTGAGCTCTGGTCTACCGATTCCACATGATCCCTCTCTCAGTTGAGAGTACAAAATCTACTTTGGCAGTTTGTCATCCCCAGGTCTGTTTAAGAGGCCAGCTCATCTCAGGCTGCGTTGGACAAGTAAGTCGTACATGCCAGGGAGTCCAGTTCTCTTCAGGATGGTCCTGTTTGAAACATGTTGCCACCACTTGACATATAATATTTTCCATCACCTAGACTATAAACCCCAATCTGACCTACTATTTACCCATAGAAAAGGGGAAGAAGAGATAGATTCATACCTTTCCCGAGAGCATTAGCACGAAGTAAACACAAACAGATTCGCCTACGATTCGAACTCGGATCACTGATTCCATTTCATACGATAATAACCGTTACGTTAAGCATGTCTCATCTATTGTAGTTGATCTGGCGTCTAGGTAATTTCAATATATCCAAGTACTTGTAAGATCCTAATTACCCTCTTAGTTTTCCATTTCATTCTTTCGAACCTCGTTTCATTTTTGGAGCTCTGGGGAGTGTGGAGTACCCCTTCATTGCTATTACTTCCAGGTCTACCCTGACTCGCAGTGGTAGTACCTGTTAGGATCCCATCTATAGGTTAAATAGAAAAAGGAGGTTTAAGAAATATATTTTTTAAAAATTGAGTTACAAAAATTGAATACCTAACAAAAATGAATAAAACAAAACGACTTCGGCATAAAATAACTCTAGGGTAACATTTAACCATCCAAACAACCAATATCTGACACTTTATTTAAAAACAAAATATTTACCTGCAAACTGTTCCCTTAAAAGACATTTATACAAATAAAAAAAATGAGTTAAAATATTGAGTTTTAAAAAATCAATACCCATCAAGAATGAATGAAAAAAATGTATCCTTGCATAAATTAACCCAACGAGGGTTGACATGCCGTAAAAACCAACCAACCAACCTTCTTCTTCTTCTTCTTCTTCTTCTTCTTCTTCTTCTCTTCTTCTTCTTCTTCTTCACTTTTT
>CM042144.1:73609729-73637229 GCA_023376005.1 Doryteuthis pealeii | reverse complement strand
AATGTGGCCCGCCATTCTCTCACAGACATAGTTTCTGGTCCCTATGTTGTATAAGGTTGCCGACCCCTGGGTTAGTTAGTACCACTGTCGTTCTTCTACAAGTATGGCTTTAGCATTAAATAACCCACAAAGGTTGATATACCATTAAACAAAGAAACCAAAGTAAACAATAATCTGAATCATGTAATTAATTTGAATACATTTTATGAATCTCCTCATCCCCACAGCCGTAGGTTAAATAGTACTACTACTGTT
This sequence comes from Doryteuthis pealeii, assembly GCA_023376005.1. Classification (NCBI taxonomy): domain Eukaryota; kingdom Metazoa; phylum Mollusca; class Cephalopoda; order Myopsida; family Loliginidae; genus Doryteuthis; species Doryteuthis pealeii. The sequence goes on along the minus strand of CM042144.1, from coordinate 73,636,974 downwards.
CTTCTACAAGGATGGCTTTGGAATCACATAACCTACGAAGGTTGATATGCCATAAAGACAACGAAACCAAACCAAACCTTGGTTCAATTCAAGACTTGAATTTTCATTGATTTTACCGTTCAAATCTGTTGTTCATAAATACTGAAACTGGTTTCATTTTTTCAATTTTAATTTCAAATTGTCACTGACCCTCCATTTTGACTTTTAATCGCAGAGACCAAAAAGTGGATGAACCGATATTTCGCATAACCTAATTAGGCTTGTTATATAGTCATACTTATCTTGGCGTATTTTGTAGTATATTATAATATACCTGCATACTCTTGGTTGCATACAGATATATTGATCGCAACATCTTGTCAGGCGACTGCCACTCCTTCATCCATTGTCCATTTGAGAGCTCGTTCATGACTTTTCAATCCTGCCAAAGTCTTGGATAACTTAGAACATATCTGGCACACATAACGATCGGTGTTGACTGAGTCGACAGGTGTTGTATACGCATCACTATGAACTTTCATGTGAAGCTTGAGACCACCAGCTGTTCGGCACACTTTTGTGCCACAGGAACATAAAAAGTACTCGTGTTGATATACTTATCTTCTTTATACTTATCTTATGTATCTTCTTCCATAGTTCTGAGTAGATGCTTCATCTATCTGTTATCTTCTATCTTCCTATCTGGCCTGCTCTGGGCTGGTAGATGTTATTCTGAGAAGTGGTCTGTGTCCCGGCCATTTGTTTGTTTGTTCTTTGTAAACGAACCCAAGACGTTGTTCTAATTTTTTTTTTTGGGGGGGGGTCTTCTTAGAGCTCTTCTAAGATCCAGATTAACAAACACGCGTGTGAGAATTTACTTTCATCGCCATTGCGACCATCCTGTTCAGCACCCAACTAAAATCTTACTTCACTTAACTAACTTTCCCACGGCTCACTAGGACGAATCAGAAGAGAGGTCAAACGCAGGTCAAAATCAGTACATCATGTTTCCTGTGTTTTTCCAGAACCGTTAGTTTAAATTTAGTTTAAATTAAAGTACACTTATCGTACATAATCCATAGGCTACCTATTAATTATGCCAAACTGAATGATTCTAGTTCAGATGGTGATATCCATCTCCTCTCCACGTAAGCTGTTCTACCAGCCTATACTTTATTCTTTAGAAATTACGAAAGGACGTAAGATCGGTTGGATGCCCTGTCGGCTGTGGCAATAGTATACACTGACTTCACCTTTGTAGAGGGGTAAAATTCACCCAATGGGGCCACCTTTTGGTCATGGGTGGCGACCTGTGATACTTGAGGATGGGATCCTGGTGGCTGAGCAGTCAATGACAAGCAACAATCAAATTTGGCACTAGAGCTAGATGAAAGACCCCATCTGGTCACGTCAAGCCCTAGAACCTATATGATTGTCCCAACCCTATTGGCTTTATGGCAAATCCCAAAACTTTTTTTTATCGTATATGTGTTAGAAGGCGATGGCTGGGGGTCTTTAGTGTTCTGGGTATGACGTTAGACTGTATCTAATGGTGAAGTTTCAATATTGGAGCTCTGAAGACTGTGGAGTACCCTTTTATTACCCCCAGGTCCAATCTGACCCGGATTGGTAGTACCTGTTAAAGTACTATCTATGGGTTAAATAGAAAAAAAATGAGTTTTAAATTTTTTTTAAATACTCATCAAGCATGAATAGAACAAAACGTCTTCGGCATAAAATAATCCAACAAGGGTTGACATGCCGTAAAATCAAACAAACCAAACCAAAACTAAGTTAGGTTGATTGAATTAATATAGTTATTTATTAGGCTAAGCTTAGATGTGGCACAAAGCCAGAAGCAAGGGGCGCCCAGTGAGAATCTAATTCACTCACAATGAGGTGATTAAAATAGTATATCATCTAAACTAATCCTTTAAATTTTTCTATGAGAACTACCCCTTTGTCTCTCCCCCTCTCTTTCTATCTCTCTCGCACTCACACACACATGCACACACCTACCACACACCCAATTGGTTTAGTAAATTAATATATCATCTATATGTAAATTACAATTTTAACTCTCTCTGTGGGAACTTCCCCCCCCTCTCTCTCTCTCTCTCTCTCTCTCTCTCTCTCTCTCTCTCTCTCTCTCTCTTGTTATTTACACAACGTGTCGTCCAATGTGCCTTCCGGCCTTCTTCAGGTATTTCTTGTGGAACTCAGGAACCTTCTTGCAAAACTCGGGAGCACCCATGTCGTAATCGGGATCCATTCCGGGATTTCGAGGCGAACCTTTTAGTTAATCTACTGGGGTAGATTGTTCTCTAGTTAGACACATGGCGCAACGGGTGTAAGGGTTAATACAGTTCTAAGTGACAATTATCTGTAGTCCACAGATTTAATCCTGACTACGAGCACAAAATAACATAGAATACTTAATATTCATTTGTTTGAATTTTGGAGATGAAGCTTGATGTTTTGCATTATTTATGTTTTTCGGACTGTTATCCTCATCTTCATTGTTTATAAACAACATGATGGTAAAATTAATCGCATGGTCACAGAAGAAACATTTTCCCACTCGTCTAAAAGGGGCAGGACCGGGCTTATTGCGCAATGTCTGAGGCACCCTTCAAAAGGGGAATGCCGAATGTATCACTCACTTTTTGCACTAGCCACCACATGAGCTTCAGTTTGTACGTGGTTGCTCACATTAAAAATACCTTGTGTTTATTGGTTTAGGTGACAGGTCAGGAAAATAACTACACAACGTTTCGGTTGATGACCTCTCGGACCTTCTTCGTGTGTTTCTTGTCGAACTCTGGAGATTTCATGTCGCAATCAGGAGCCTTCACTGAACCGAACCCTTTTAATCCATTAGGGTAAATTGTTAACCATGGTTAATGGAATGAGAACAATCTACCCATAATGGATTAAATAAAGGGTCCGGTTTGAAATTTCGTAAAGGCCCCCGGTTACGATATTTTTTGGGGGAAGGGGCCTTTTTTTTCGTTAAAATCGTCATTCATTAATTACTGGATGGATGATGGACGAAACCCGAAGGACATCTTCTATGCAGAGCTTTCGTCTGGCAAGAGACAGATTGGTCGCCCCCAGCTGCGTTTCAAGGATGTCTGCAAGAATGACCTTAGGTGCTTTGGCATTGCCCCTTCCAGTTGGGAAAACTTGGCTCAGGACCGCACTCGGTGGCGGCAAGATCTCCGTAGCGGACTGTTCATGTCTGAAGCCACCCTGGCGCAACACCATGAAGCCATGAGGTCCAGAAGAAAGCAGTGGCAACAAAGCACCGGCACATCAACATCTTCAGGGACAGCCTTCACATGCAACATCTGTGGTCGAGAATGTTTTTCGAACATTGAACTTTACAGTCACATGAGGCGCTATAACTTCAGGGGCACAAAAATTACATTATAGTCTTCCGAGACTGAAATGCTAAATGAATTATTGGATATATTTTTGAAAAATGTTAATAAACTCCTGATCCCCTAGAACATTTATTTGTCTATGACTTGCAACACTCCACTTTGGCTCTATATTAGGCTACACGGGCAGTTGGAGAAGCCCCCTCTGATCAATCAGCTGGTCATGTCAAGCCCTAGCACCTTGATCCATCCGTATTGCCCTTATGGCAACCCAACAACACTTTTTATCATATATATGTTTCCAAGTCTGCTCCGACCTAGAATGGTAATACTTTTGGGGGTGCCATCTATGGGTTAAATAGAAAAAAATGAATTTGAAAAATTGTCTCTAAAAGGATTGAGTTAAAAAAAAAATGAGTACTCCTCAAGAATAAATAGAACAAAATGTCTTCGGCATAAAATAATCCAACAATGGTTGACATGCCGTAAAATCCAACCGACCAGCTAACTCATCAGAAAGATATGATCTAAACTGACTTGATATCAACATCTTCCCTGTTAGATTACGAACAAATCGAGAAAACTGGCCTATAGCGGGATTTGAACCTGAAAGTAAAACAATGCAAGAAATGGACCGTCCCGTGACCGTTTAAATAAAAATATATTTTCTATTCTCATCAAAAAGATACGATCTACACCGACTTGACACTAAAAACTTCTCTGTTAGATTAAGAACTAATCGAGAAACTGGCCTATAGCGAGATTTGAACCTGAAAATAGAATACTGCAAGAAGTGGACAGTAAACCAAATGACCGGTTAAATACGTTTTTTTTTCTTCTCATCAAAAGGATACAATCTAAACTAACTTGACACTAAAATCTTCCCTGTTAGATTAAGAGCAAATCGAGAAATAGAGAAAAAAATACGTAGAAAATATGAAAACTAGAAAAAAAAAGATTAAAAAAATGAACTCGCAAAAGACAAATAAAAATAATGATCACTCAGGAAATAAGGAGGAAAAAATTCTCTAAAATGTCAATCTAAGAGCGACAAGTTTCTTGCGCCCTAGGCCTGTTTGCATTTAATGGTGATTGCAATCTTTCAATTAACGTTAACTCTTTTTCTTTCTTTTTTTTCTGTTTTTTTTCTTTTTTGTTTCTTCTTTTTTCAGATGTTTATTTATTTTATTTTTTTGCAGGTATGGATTGTGGATTGTTGCCACAAATCTTCACTTATCGGTTTATGGAACAGCGTCTGCAATGAGGATTTACAGGAAGTGTTATTTACTTAGTTAAAAGCGCCAAGAAAAAATAAAAAAACGACGTCACTTTCTAGAAATTTTTACCGGGAAGCATTATTACTGATTAAATGCTTTGTCGATATCAGAGAAAGAAAGAAAGAAAGAAAGAAAGAAAGAAGAGAAGAAGAAGAGAGAGAGAGAGAAAGAGAGAGAGAGAGAAGAGAGAGAAAGAAAGAAAAGGAAGGAAGAAGAAGAAGGGAAGGAAGGAAAAAAGGAAGAAAGAAAGAAGAAAGAAAGAAAGAAGAAAGAAAGAAAGGAAGAAGGAAGAAAGGAAGGAAAGAAAGAAAAGAAAGAAAGAAGAAAGAAGAAGAAAGAAGAAAAGAAAGAGAAAGAAAGAAAGAAGAAAGAAAGAAGAAAAAGAAAGAAAAAAGAAAGAAAGAAAGAAAGAAAGAAGAAAGAAAGAAAAAGAAAGAAAGAAAGAAAGAAAAAAGAAAAGAAAGAAATAAAAAATAAATAAATAAAGAAAGAAAGAAAGAAAGATATTGCATGATTTTGCACACGATATTTCACATTGAGAATTTTCAACAGGAAGCATTATTACTGATTAAATGCTTTGTCGATTTAAAAGAAAGAAAGAAAGAAAGAAAGAAAGAAAGAAAGAAAATCAGGTTATTTCTACTCTGATTAAGCGATCAACTTTTTTTTTTTCCTGATGCAAAAAAAAAAAATTATCCAAGAATACCTTACAGATATTGCATGTTCAATTTCATTGATTGATTGATCGATCGATTTTAACGGTACGTTAACCCATCTAGGGCCATTTCATGCCCGGCGGTTAGTGAACTGCGTTCTTTGTATTATGAAGTGAAACTGTCCTGGAAACATATTATCTTAGATAAGTGTAATAACCGACTGTTTATTACTGAGGCAGTCCTGCTTTAATAACTCATCTACACATGATACTTCACTTTGTACATTTACGAGGGGGGAGTAAAAAAATAATGCCATTTTCTTTATTCCAAGTGAACCCTTTTTTTTTTTATAAAACTAAGTCCTACATAGAGACCCTAAACGTAGCTCAGAGTAAGAATCTGAGGAGTGAGACCTAACTTGCCCATCGACAATGTCCTCTTTCTGCATGACAATGCTCGACCACACACAAGCATCAGGACAAGGGAGAAAATCGCCTCATTCGGATGGACAACATTACCGCATCCTCCATACACACCAGATTTAGCGCCTTCAGACTACTATCTCTTCGGTCCCATGAAAGAGGGTTTGAGAGGCAAACATTATTCCAGTGACGAGGAAGTGAAATCTGTAGTGAAGAAGTGTCTCAAAGAACAGTCAACAGAATTCTACGGTTCGGGATACATGCTCTCCTTCGAAGGTGGAACATTGCTATTGAGAGAATCGGTGACTATGCGGATAAGTAGGGATGTGATCCAAGAGGACCAGCTTCATTTTGATGTATGATACATGTTCCTGTGTAGGTGATTATACCCGTCCTAAACAAAATGGTATTACTTTTTAACTCACACTCGTATATTTATATTTTTTGTGGAATTGTTTCTTAAGGGTTTTTTTTGGGGGGTGTACACGATATTGCACGATTTTGCACAGGATAATTCACATTGATTGATCATTTTAACGGTATGTCAACCCGTCTAGGTGTATTTTATGCCTGGAACGCGTTCTTTGTAGAATTGTATTCATGGAGGCGCGTGGTGTAATGGTTAGAGTCGTGAGAAATGGACTCGTGAGTTTAAATCCTAGACTCGTCTGCATTTCACATAGCGCTTATACCCTTGAAGAAAGGTATGAATCCATCTATTCTCCCTTCAGCTATGGGTAAATAGTAGGGGAAACTGGGCTCTTTAACCTTGATTAGGTAACCAGTCTAGGAGTAGGAAAACTCTCAATTCAAACATGCTAAACTCTGCTTAATAAATTGACATTGTGTCACATCCTGCTCGTGCGGAGGGGTTGGTATATATATATATATATATATATATTATTATATATATATATATACAGGGTGATCCAAAAAACAGACTTTTCTTTTGAAAGTCAGATCTGTTTTTTGGGTCACCCTATATATATATATATATATATATATATATATATATATATATATCAGGGGGACCCCCAAAAAACAGACTGACTTTTTTTTTTAAGTCTGTTTTTGGGGGTCACCCATATATATATATATTAACATTTTTTTAAATTGTTTCTTAATAGTTTATTTTTGCACACGGTATTGCACGATTTTCTACACGATATTACGCACTGATTGATCGGTTTTTACTGTATGTCAAACCGTCTAGGACTATTTTATGTCTGGAAGTAGGTAACTGCGTTTTGTGTATATTCTTATTTTCATTTTTTGTGTAATTGTTTCTTAAGGTTCTTTTTCTTTTTCCTTTTTTTTTTTTTTTTGCTTGTTATATGATATAAAATATCCCTATTCATTACAAATAATTTTTGCGTGGTTTCAAGTGTTCCTATCTAATACTAATAATTATAGAGTTTCAAGTAATTATTTCTAATATTCCTATTTTCGCATTTCATCTTGGACTATTTGGACGGGCTCATTTTTTAACCAGAGGGTGTTGAAAAGATGGTAACGGTCGTACGATTAATGAACATGAGTATTAAGAAGCTTAATACGCTGCTGCTGCTGCTGCTGCTGTGGCTGCTGCTGCTGGGAACCCATCATGGTGTAATGATTAACGAGATAGTCTCGTGGATCTATTAGTACTGAATAGTGTGTTCGATCCTCGCTGGATACTGCATACCTGCTGGCTTGTGCCGCTGCCTACCTGCTGCTGCTGCTGTTGCTACTGCTGCTGCTGCTGAAAGAGTATGGAAGAGACGAAAGACAAATTACCAAGTTTGAGGGAAATACAAGCTTAGAAATTGTTCTACCGCGTGTCACAGTTTTGTGGACCGCGTGTTTGACAGACTTGACATAAAGGACAAAAATAGAGGCGCAAAGTTTTGCTTTATAGTCACTACAGTGTTAGTGATCTGCTAAACCATAAAAATACTAAATCACCTATTTTTTGTGTAGCCGTGTTACAATTTAGTAACACAATATGACATAGTGAGGTCTATTGCTGTGGTGTTATTTTGTTAGTTTCTAGTTTCATTTTGTAATTTTTGCTTTTGTTTCTTTTTGCTTCTTTTTGTATGTTTATGTTTCTTGTTGTTGAGGAGTGCCTTTTAAGGTAGGCTGTGGTTATATCACTATTGCTGTATGGCTGCACCACCTGGAAGCGCCTTGAGAATAAGCTAGATGGGACCTGCACAAGAGGCTGCGTGCAGTCTTGAACATGTCGTGGAAACAGCACCCCACAAGGAGGCAGCTGTATGGCCACTTGCCCCCATCTCCCAAACCGTAAAGTAAGACTGACTAGCATGCAGGATACTGCTGGAGAAACAAGGACGAGCTCATAAGTGACATACTCCTGTGGAAAGCAACACATAGGCATGCTAATGTGGGCCGCCCAGACAGGACCTACATTGACCAACTATGTGAGGATGCTGGATGCTGCACAGAAGAACTCCAGAGGCAATGAATGATAGGGAAGGTTGGCGAAAGATTGTCATGGATATCCGTGCTACTTGCGTGACATGATGATGATGATAGCATTTAATTCTAAGGCTAACAGCAACAAATAAATGAATTAAAACTTAGTTTAATTTTAGCAATTTATTAACGATCAAACAAAACAATGAGTAACAATATAAAGTCCTTCCTGTGTATAAAGTTGAGTTTAAGGGACTTACCGGTGTGATCGAGAAATATATCTGGTATCTTAGGGTGATTTCTTGGGAGGATTTAAAGTCGCTGCCTCATCAGATCTGGTCCGTAGACTCTCTGTGATTTTTCGTATTTTGCGCCAAAACTTCTGGGCTCGTCACGTGGTTGGTATATCCAATCACAGAAAGCCTCTCCCTCACTTAACTCTATATACAGGAATTACCATTTTACTGGCCCAATAGTAAGATCATATATATATATATATATATATATATATATATATATCTTATATCTATTCTCTATCTATCTATCGTCTCATTCTGTTCATATCAGTCTATCTATCTATCTATCCCAGTCTGTTCATATCTATCTATCTATCTATCCCGAAAAGACAATAAAATTCATAAATTGTGACTTTTACATTTTCATTGTCTTTCTTTATTCTCATAGTAAAAAAAAAAAACTGTGCAAGACGCCTGAAGATATCACTAGTCCCTACAATACAGGCTTAAGAAACTGATCATGTGTTACATCCTACTTAAGCTGAGCTAATGAATCTTATAATGGATATTCGGTGTCTGTCTGTCTGTCTCTCTGTAACCGAATACGTCACTGCTTGACGTGGTCAGACTATCAATCGGAAGGGCCTCTCCGACCGACCGTCTAGCCTAAGTAAGGGTCAAAGTGGAGTGCTGCATGTCATGGACTGCTCAGTCGCAGGGTTCCATCCTTAAGCATTACGGGTCGCCACCAACGGCTCACAGGTAGCCCCATTGGGGGAATTTTGCCCCTCTGCTGAGGTGCAGTCGGTTTTCTAAAGTCCCAGTCGACAGGGATGAAATCCTTTTAGTTCTCGTTGTAAAAGCAGTCCATGATGATATCGATACTTCTGTTTAGAAAGAGCAAAGGAATCTGATTAGCAATTCATATCGGTAATCTTAAACTTGTTCCTCGTTAATTCCTACTATAAGATAACTGAACCCTCATTTTATGTCCGTGTTTTTGCAATAAATGTTTTATTTTTCTTGCACCCGTTATTTTACAATACTAAATATATTTTATTTATTTATTTTAATATTCACTTCAATGTGTATATTCTAAAAGTTTTTATTTTGTGAGAATGGTTAGTTTTAATTTTTGCCACCATTCAATATATCTATTTAGTTTGATTCGGTTTGTTTGTTTAACGGCATATCAATTTCTTATGGGTTACTTAATGCCGACTAAGCAGTCCATGACATGCAACACTCCACTTTGTCCTTACTTAGACTAGACGGACGGTCGGAGATGTCCCCTCCGATTAATCAGCTAGTCACGTCAAACCCTAGCACCTATAGGATTGTCCCAAACCTATTGACCTTATGGCAACCCCACCCTTTTTATCATATATGTGCTAGAAGTCAATGGTTGAGGATCTTCATGTCCTGGGTATGACGTTAAAATCATATGGTGAGGTTCCAGTTCTGGAGGTCTGGGGAATGTGGAGCACCCATTCATCAACATGGCTCCCTGGTTCACTCTGACCCGGAGTGGTAGTACCTGTTAGGGTCCCAAATATGGGTTAAATAGAAAAAAATGTGTTCATAAAAAATGAGTACCTATTAAGAATTAATTTATTTCAAAACTTTGTTGGCATTACATGACCCATCGAGGTTGATATGTCGTAAAACAAAACAAAAAAACTTAATGCCGAACTTTGTTTCATTTTTAAATATTTGATTGTGATCTTGTCAATGTTTCGTTGTATTTTTATGGTACCTTTTTTATTTGTTTATAATCATTTATTTTCCCACAGTTATATGGTGGGTTGGATGGTTGGTTGGTTGGATGGTTGGATGGTTGGTTGGTTGGTTGGTTGGTTTTTACAGCATGCCAACCCTTATTGGGTTATTTTATATCGAAGATATTTGTGTTTTATTCTTTCTTGTTGAGTATATAGTTTTCTTCTACTAATTTTTTAACCTCATTTTTAAACACATTTTTAAGACACATTTTTTTATCTACTTTACCCATAGACAATACCCTAACAGGTACTACTATTCCAGGTCAGAGAGATCCTTGGAGTAATGGCGATGAAGTACTCCACGCTCCTCGGAGCTCCAAAATTGGAACTTCCCCATTAGATGCAGTTTAACGTCTACCCAGGACATTAAGACCTTCAGTCACCACCTCCTAGCATATATATGATAAACAGGGTCGTTTTTTTCAAAAAGGCAATCAAAAGGTTTTCAAGTCATTTTTCTTTTAGATTCATTTTTAAACACGTTTTTAAAACCCTTTTTATCTATTCAACCCATTGCCTAACAGGTACTACCGCTCCGGGTCAGAGTAGATCTGGGAGTAAGGGCGACAAAGGAGTACTCCACACTCCTCAGTGTTCCAGAATTGAAACCTCACCACTAGATACAGTTAGACGTACCATTAATTGGAATTATAAAAAAAGAATCGAGTTTCTTGTGGCGCCCACGGGAGGTAAACGCGGCGCCCCTGGGAGCTGTGGCCCACACATTGGAAATTATCGTTTTGAGCTTTCTTTCAGCGAATTCATTCACCACCAAATCCGTTCCATCTCTGCTGTATTTAGAAACGGTTTAGTAATAGGTTTATCGCTAATAATAGAATTTTGCGTTGTACGTTTGATAAAATAGTATTTTAGAATGATCTGATTTGCAATAGTTTATTCTAAGTATAATTGATTAATATCCTAAATGGTATCCAACTTACGACGCCATTCTCTCTATACACGTTCTCTTCTCTTTTCTTTCTCGTATTCGTATTTCCCGCTTTTTTCCTTCTTCGTTTTTTCGCCTTTTATATTTCTTTATTTTTTCTTGTTAATTCATTTTTTTTTCCTCTCGCTTCCTTCTGCGTTCGTTCGTACTTTCTAATTGCCGTATATTCTCGTGCATAAGTCGATCCGCTGGATGCAGATTTACCAACGCCTCCAGTTTCTTAAGCGGAGTTTAACAGGTTTGAATTCAGAGTTTTCCTTCTCCTACATTGGTTGCTTGATCAAGATTAAAGATCCAGTCTGATCTACTATTTACACAACCGAAGAGAGAATATACACAATTTATCTTAATATCTTGACTTATCAGCGTATATAAATATGATCCCAAAACCCGGTAGAGCTCTCTGGGAGCGACTTTAATTGACTTTCACCGTTAGCGTAATGAAGCAAGTCTCGTCTTTTGTTTACAGATGTGAACTCTTTGGTGATTGTAAAATATATACACCGATGTATGTATTTTTCAGTTAAAACACCGCTCCTTATTGGCAGCTGCCGAGAGGTTAAGGAACCGGACTGATGAAAAGTCAGTCGGGTTCACTCCCGGCTAGAAGTAGTTGATGGGTCAGCCACACTAAAGAGACGTGAAACGTCGAAACATAGTGTCTATGTATGACTATACACACACACACACACACACACACACACACACATATATATATATATATATATATATATATATATATATTCGCACGAGTATTAGCGCTATGTGATATATATATATATATATATATATATATATATATATATATATATGAACTGCTGCACGAGCAGGATATGACACAGGGCCAATTTCTTATGTAGAGTTTGAATTCGTTTTCTTTCTACGAGACTGGTTGTCTGACCAAGGTTAAAGAGTCCAGTGTGTCCAACTATTTTTCAGTAGCTGGAAGGAAATTAGCCGGATTCATACCTTTACCAAGGGTATTAGTAGTAGGTGAAATGCAAACAGTGTCGTCCAGGATTTGAATTCGTCTGACCGTGTCTACGAAGATAACCCTCGCACCAGGCGCCTCCATATGTATGAATTGGACTTTGATTTAGGGTCAGGAAATTTACAATTAAATTTAAGTATAGGTTAGGGAATTGTTTTCATAGTACATTTATACTTAATTTTTGTGTAGTTGTTCCTTAAGAGTTTTAATTTTTTCTACACAGTTAACGGCATGTCAACCCGTTCAGAGTTATTTTATGTTCAGAGTTTAGAGAATCACGTTTAATCAGTCATATGGGAAATCCGATCTCACTGACAAGTTAAAGCGACAATTCTTCCAAGCCATATCTGTATCAGTGCTACTGTATGGCTGTACGATTTGAACCCTAACAAAACGCCAAGAGAATAAGCTCGACGGTAGCTGCACAAAAATGCTGCGTGTGATCTTAAATAAATCGTGGAAACACACCCCAGAAGAAAGCAGCTATATGGCCGCTTGCCCCCTATCACACAAACCATCGGAGTGAAACGAACAAGACATGCCGAACACCGCAGGAGAAGCAAAGATGAACTCATAGGCGACGTTCTCCTGTGGAAGCCAGCACATGGGAACGCCAGTGCAGGCCGTCCAGCAAAAACCTACATTAACCAGCTCTGCGCGGATACTGGATGCTGCGCAGTGGACATGCCAGAGACAATGGATGATAGGGACGGTTGGCGAGTGATTGTGATGGGCATCCGTGCTGTTGGACCGACATCATGATGATAATGATGATGATGATGATATTTACATTTTGTAGTTGTTTCTTAAGATTTTTTTTGTACGCAGTTATATGGTATCAAATGTGTTTTTGTTTAATTTCTAATTGGTTTTATTGCTTTAATTTTAGAAGAACAGTAGTGATACTACTTAACCCATAGCTGGAGGGAGGAGGGTGTTGATATATTTCCCAAGGGTATCAGTCTGAAAGTGAGTATGATAGCACGACTGGAATTCGAATTCGCTTACTACGATGTATGATATCAACCAAATATCAATTGGTTTGGAGGTTGATTTTGAAGGCTATCACAATGCAGGTGTAAAGAATAAGGTAACAATGGTGTTGTGTGTTAACCTGTATTTTATTCTTGAATTTTTGAGATAAAATCTCTTTTTCAAATGATCACTGGAACTGAAGTCGTCTTGTTATGGCATTTCTAGTTTAAATGATTTTTTTTTTTAATGATGGTATTTTTTTATAACTGTATTCTCGTGTTGCGTGTTTACGTGAATTTTTTTTTTTTTGTACGTGTGCGTATGTTGTCATGCGCGTGTGTATGATATATATATATATATATATATTATATATATATATATATATATATGTGTGTGTGTGTGTGTGTGTGTGTGTGTATGTATATAATATTTTTTGTTTGTACGTGTGCGTATGAATATATATATATATATGTGTGTGTGTATACATGTATATATATATATATATATATATATATATATGTGTGTATATGTGTGTGTGTGTGTGTGTGTGTGTGTATATATTATTTTATGCTGTCATTGATAATCTCTACTAGTGTAAATAAAATAAGCTTGACTGTTAATGTCTGTAAAAATAAAAAATAAAAACGAATCTATTTTTGATACACCAACGTAGATATAAGCACAACTACAGCGGTTAATAAGCCCTAGATGTACGAAGATAAGAACCTTTTTTTTTTTTTTTTTTTTTTTTTCAAAAGATCACGTACATCGTTCCATTTATGCCATTGAAAAATAAACATCTTAATGTTGCTTATCAACCTTTAAAGCTTTTGACCTAGAATAACACTGACACCAACAAGGTTATACTTACGCCGATTGACTCTCTAAATGTCTTTATTTCACAAAGCAAAAAGAAAAGAAAGATTTAGTGACAGCAGCTGAAGATATGACGAACACCCAGAGACTAACTATATTTGAAAAAAAAAAATCACATGCAAATTTACTACGTGTTCTTGACGAAGAAAACCACAGTTATAGTTAGAAATATCGGACACGTGTATCGTCAACTCTTTATTAAAATAAAAAGAAAGTTCGGTGGTAGAAAGGAGGGTTTTTTAAAAGAATTATTTAAAAAAAGTAAAAGTATCGTCAACTCTATTTAAATATTTACATTATATTCTCAGTAATATTTACATTATATTCTCAGTGATATCGTAAATAATCGTTTAGTTATCTTGATTAGCATTTTATTTGGTAACAATATCTCTACTAAAGTCAAATACAAAACAATTCATGTTATTAATGCGTTTAAAGTCCTGCAATGTGTGTTATATATCATTTAGGAAAAAAAAGTTTAGACAGTTATATGGAGTGTATAATTTGCATACTGGTTTTAACAAAACCGGGTTTAATAAATAATTACTTCGTCTTATTGATATTTAACAAAGCAATCATATGTATAATATATTTTTATGTATAATAATATTTTATATAAAAAGATCAATTCAAACGAATTATAAATAAGTAAAAGTAAAGATAGATAAGAATAAACTAAGATATATATATATATATATATATATATATATATATATATATATAATTTCCCTGGCCCACCTTAAAAAACAGTTATTTCATGCCTATAAGTTAGGGAATTGCATTCATTGTGCATTTATATGTACATTTCTGTGTTGTTCCTTTGTACACGATTATATGATATCAAGGAGGCGCGTGGTGTAATGGTTAGAGTCGTAGGAAATGGATTCGTCGAACCGATTTCAAATCCTGGACGAGGCTGTATACATTTTACATAGCGCTAATACTTTTCTCTCTCTAGTTATGAGTAAATACTAGGGCAAATTGGGTTCTTTAAACTTGGTTAGGCAACCAGTCTAAGAGAAGGAAAACTCTGAATTCAGATTTTTTAAACTCCGCTTAAGAATTTGCAGAGGGGCTGGTAAATATATATATTTGAAAAATGACAAACAAGCTTACAATGTGTGTTCTTGATTAAGTTAACCACAGTTATTGTCCGAAATGTCACACACGTGTATCATCATCATCATCATCATTATCATCATCATGTCGCGCTAGTAACACTATGGGTTAAATAGTTGGGCAGACTGGGCTCTTTAACCTTGTGTATGTAACCAGTCTAGGAGAGGGATAACTCTGAATTCAAAATTCCTGAGGTCAGTCGTTGATTGGGTTCGTGGCATTCCTTGATGCACCAATTCTTTCCTATCGACTGTGCCAAAAAAGTGTGGAATGGTCCAACACAAGCCTTCACCACTATAAACAAATCACTGTGTTGGTTGTTCATTGGATGAACACTCATGCGTCGAAAATCGACGAGAGAGTCCATATATATATATATATATATATATATATATATATATATATATATATAAGCTGAGGTAGCGTAAGGCATAAAGTCTAGAGCACTTGATAACTGTCAGTTTCCCGCCTATGTGATTATCAAACCATGTTATTTGACGCACGTGCGTCTTTCTTCTTATATACAGTTGTGTGGTGCATCATGGAAGGGTGCTTACTTTTTTCTATGAATTGGCACTTCTACTCTAGGTTTAAGAAAGGGGTACAAGACGATTGACTTAACTTCTTTAAAATCACTCGATAAAACCAAAGAAAGAAACACCATATTCAACTCAATATAAATGTCACTAATTGCATAAAACTTTCAATATACTGATTCATTATTAAATACAAAATCCTTTCACAGAGTGAGAGCAGCAGTCGAAATTCAAATGGAAAAAAAGAACTAGTAAAAATCACCAAATGCAAAATGTTTATATATATATATATATAAATTATATTTATTTATATATATATATATATATATATATATATATATATATATATATATATATATATATAGACTTTTCTCGGTCACTAGAGTATTCTATTACAAAGACATGGGCGAACTGAGTAATGAGAAAATCCGTTGTTATAGTAATATGAGGCATGCTTGGCGTCACTCGAATCGAGCAAGTGTAGTATTACCATAGCAGCAAAAATATAGTAATGAAATAACTCTTACATGAAATATATGTAAATACATGTATATATATATATATATATATATATATATATATATATATATATATATAAACCATGCCATAGAAATGCAAATGTGTTTTAATTTTTTAATTTTTTACAAATAAGGATGGCATCACGATTACCGTGGTAGGAAGTGAATTCGATGAGCCCAGTTCAATTTCTGGACAAGGCATATTGCGTTTCACTTCCGGCTAATGCTCTTGCAAAAAAGGTATGGATCACTCTTTTTTAGAAGCCCACCCCAACTATCGATGGTCAAATAGAAAGACAGACTGAGCCCTCTCTCTCTCTCTCTCTCTCTCTCTCTCTCTCTCTCTCTCTCTCTCTCTCTCTCTCTCTCTCTCATATATATATATATATTGTGTGTGTGTGTGTGTGTGTGTGTGTGAGAGAGAGAAAATGGAAATTAATCCAACAGATCTGTAGAAAAGATAAATGGAAAAATATATACATATATTGGTATGGATTAAATTTATTATATGCTGACACGTGTTTCGACAGGAATTTGTTTAACATATACAGTATTCTATTTAAATCAATTTAATAAGCAATCAATTTCGAATATTGCTCCTGTATCACCCGTTTTTCTTTTAAAAAAACATTTTGCTCTGAAGAAGACAGACTGTTTACATATGTTTTTCTCTTATTATTTTATTTTATATTCAAAGTTATTTTAAATAGAATACTGTATCTGCAAATAAATTCCTGTCGAAACATGTGTCAGCATATAATAAATTTCATCCATACAAATATATGCATATATTTTTCCATTTATCTTTTCAACGTATATATATATATATATATATATACCAACCCCTCCGCACGAGCAGGATGTGACACAAGGTCAATTTTTTAGGCGGAGTTTAACAGATTTGAATTCAGAGTTTTTCTTCTCCTAGACTGGTTACCTAACCAAGGTTAAAGAGCCTAGGTTGCCATAGCTGGAGGAAGAGCAGAAGGATACATACCTTTCCCAAGTGTATTAGCGCTATGGGGAATGTAGACAGCCTCGTCTAGGATTTGAACTCGGATAGACTAGTCCATTTCCTACGACTCTAGCCATTACACTACGGGCCACTATCTCTCTCTCTCTCTCTCTCTCTATATATATATATATATATATATATATATATATATATATATATATATATATATATATATATATATATATATATATATATATATATATATATATATATATATATTGAAAGGATAAATAAATAAAGGAAAGAAAATGTTGAATTGGTAAAATTAGTTTAATGAATAACCAACACGTGTTTCGACCAGGAGTTTGTTCATGTACACATTGTATTCTATTTATTATCATTTTAGATATGAAATAAAATAATCATAGAAAATCATGAAATATTTAAGTATATTGAAGTTGAAATGGTCAAAATACAGAGAATTTTGAAGTGATCGAAAAAAAAAAATTGGTGGGCGCTTACGGTTGGAGAAATAGAGTGATGATTGGTGACTGTTACGGTTAGAGAATAAAAGAATATTTGGTGAAGGGTGACGTTTGAAAAAAGGCGGAATTTTTAATTTCGCAAGTAATTGTATTTACTTGTGCAAAAGAAAAGTTAAGATTCTGTTGTTAATATATAATTAAAATTTGCTTTTTAAATTAGTGAATACGTGTATTTATATTGGTAATTTATTTGTTTGTTTGTTTTTAATATAATCTTAGTGATCATTGTAAACTTTCCATTTTTCAACTTACACACACACACACACACACACACACACACATATATATATATATATATATATATATATATATATATATATATATATATATATATAATTGAATTTTTAATGTTTTAACCTTCCAAATCTGTGGTTCATTAATATTGAAATTGGTTTCTTTTTTTCTTTTTTTTTAATTTTAATTTTAAATTGGCACTGACCGATCTTGACTTTTAACCAAAGAAACCAAACAATGGATGAATTGATATTTCGCATAATGTAATTAGCTTGTCCGAATGCCAAACTGGATGATTCTAGTTTAGGACAGCTCTCAAAGAGGTTCAGATGGTGATGCCCATCTCCTCTCAACGTAAACTGTCTTACCAGCAGCAGGTAACGATCCTTGATCTAACTTATACTTCATTCTTTAGAACTTACGAACTGACATGATATTGAATGATAGTCTAGTAGATAAAAAGGTGGACCGAGAAATTTGGTATTTTTTGATAACTTAGGGTATCCTGTTTTTAACCCCTAGGGAAAAAAATTTATTGAGGGGGAGTATGCAACCCATAGCTGTAGGGAGAATAATCGTTTAAAGTTCACTATGAGAACTAATCTCTCGCTCTCTCTCTCTCTCTCTCTCTCTATATATATATATATATATATATATATATATATATATATATATATATATGTGTGTGTGTGTGTGTGTGTGTGTAGAAAGTTTTGTAGAAAAAACAAGATGTTAAAAATTTTGCTGACAGAAATCTGTTTCGACATTATGAAGATGTCTTTATCAAAGCAACATTGTAAACGGAAAGACAAAATTCCGGTACTGATCGAGAGCGTTCTGTGCCTCGTGGTTAATGATATATTTATTTTGTCTTTCCGATTACAATGTTGCTTTGATAAAGACATCTTCATTTAACTTTTAACATCTTGTTGTTTTTTCTACAAAACTTTCTACACATATTGTCGGATTCAATATCCATTTTACCTTTCTATATATATATATATATATATATATATATATATATATCGCACTCACAATGGGCGCAGTGAGACGAGTTCGAATCCTGAATGAGGCTGTTTGCATTTCACATAGCGCTAATATCCTTGAGAAAGGTATGAATCCATCTATTCTCCTTCCAGTTATGGGTTAAATCATAAGGCAATATAGGCTATCTAACCTTGATTAGACGACCAGTCTAGGAGAAGGAATACTCTGAATTCAAACCTGTCAAACCCGGCTTAAGAAATTGACCATGAACATGCCAACGCGGAGTGTTTACCAAAAACCTACAATGACCAGCACGCGTGGATTCTGGATGGTGCGCGGAGGACATTACCGGGGAAAATGAATGACAGGGACGGTTTGCGAGTAAATTGTCACGAATATCCATGCTACTAGTGTGACATAATGATGATGATGATGAGGAGGAGGAGGAGGAGACGGAGGAGGAGTGGGCAGAGGAGGAAATCGACCTAGTGTCAACATCCTCCTCATGCGGAGGGGTTGGTAAATATTTTGGGGTGACAAGATATGTGACAACGAAAATTAAGTCCAGAGACAACGAATGATTAATAAGCAAATTTACAATACATATTAGACACACAAAAATTGCCCCCATTGTACCAGCAAAGGATGGGGGGGTTGGGCATAATTTTTAATCCCCTGACCCACACACACACCCCACACAGGGGCGTTCAAAATATATAACACTCGCCCAAAAGTTTTCGCTTGTAATTAATAGCTTAATCCAAATTTAATTAACATGTAACACTTAAAAAGAAAGTTAAAGAAAAAAACTTTTTGAGATTTACTTTTTTTGCGCAAAAGAATTAGGATATAAATTTTCAAGACCAGGTGCTTGATTCTAATTAATCTTTCAAAACCACCGTAGGCGGTTTTCAAACTAGGGGTCCCGAATCGTCAGTGGGTCGCGAAATAAATAAATTGGGTCGAAAAATAAGTGTTTGTCTTTGATCTCTCTCTCTCTCTCTCTCTCTCTCTATATATATATATATATATATATATATATATATATATGTGTGTGTGTGTATATATGTGTGTGTGTGTGTGTGTGTGTGTGTGTGTGTGTGTGTATTAATACTCTTGTTCCTTAATCTTCCAACCGTTATCATCTTACAACACTTTGGAGTCCATAATGCGGATATAATTTGAACAGGAAAAGTGAATCGCTTAACTCGTATCAAAATGAAACAATACGTGTTTTATATTAATTTTCCGACCGTTATCTGGTGTCGCTTATCTGCCGAATTCTTATTTCTTATGAGTTTGTCATCTCAGCTAAATGATGGCCCATTCCGTTTTTATCATAAAGAAAGATAAGAAATAGGATAAGCTACACAGAAAAAATATAGTAAGAAAGAGAAGAAAAAATATAAGAAAGAAAGAAAGAGAGAGAGAGGGAAATATAGCAGGAGGTGAGAGTGCACGGGGTGATAATGCTAATCAGTTTCAATTGAACGAAGAAGGAAGAGAAAGAGAAAGAGAGAGAGAGAGGGGAGGAGGAGAGAGAGAGAGAGAGAGAGAGAGAGAAGAGAGAGAGAGCTAAATCAAGATTATTATAATTTTTACATATTGGACTATTTAATAATAGCTCTTAAGTAAACATATCAAACCGTGTAATAATTGAATTATCATACTGTGATATACCACAGGTCCTGCTAGTTTTACATCATTAACTCAGTCGGTAGAGCATTCGCTTAATGAATCACAAGGTTCTGGAATCGATATCGACACTCACCAAGTGCATGTGTAGCATGGCTTGGATCTGTGCGGTAAAGGGGAGAGCTAATGCTAGGTTTGGCGATTCACCTCAGAAGCAAAAAGAATCTCCCTGGTCTAGTGCTAGCGAAAAGAGGATAGACTCCCTTGCTGTCCAGCCGATACCAACAATAGGCCACTACATCGACGTACACTTAGCTTTACTAGGTCACAATTCAAATTCTTGTTTTGGCAGTAGGATGGGTTGCGTAAATACCAAGGGATTTCCATTTTGGTCTAATGCTTAGTAAGCTAGTTCTCGCAGATCCACTGTAATGGGTATAGCCTACTCCCCCCCCCCGACGTAAGCGGCAACGAATCGCCTGTGCCGTGTACGAGAGACCCGGATGGGACGAGACGTAATTTGCATGGGAACTGGGGGAGCCGTAATAAATAAATTAAAATTTAAAAAAACAGGCGGTCGCTGAGACTGGTAGAATGAACCAAGCGAGGGAAGGTGAGAGTGGTGAAATTCAGTACGAAGGACGACTACTGTGATTGTTGCGAGAGAAAAGGACGGTCAGAGGAGAGAGATTACCGTAGTGGCAGACAGATTGTTGCAGGAAAGGGATTACTGTTATTGATTGAACAGATTCAAGTTCAAAAACCTTTTCATCCATTACTACTGAATGGCAAGTTCCATCCTCACTGGATGGCCCATACTTGCGACCTTGTGTCCTATCATTCCCCGGCAAGCCAGTTAAGTAAATAGTATTGAGCTTTTTGAGATGTATTATTTTGATTTTTCGGACTGTTATCCTCATCTTTATTGTGGTATGACAACATTTTGGCCACTGTATCCTCCGGCCTTTTTCAGGTATTTCCTGTTTATCCGACCATACCAATAACCCAAACAAAATAATTTCCCATGTTGGTTCATTGCTATGCTCGGATAGACAGGGAACAACTGAAGACCGGAGGAGATAGCGTCCGAAACGTTGTGTTTTTACCTACTGCAATAAAGATGAGAACAACAGTCCGAAAAATCAAAATGATTCATATAACTTATGATCATCAGTCTAATACTTTGATGATGCCGTTGAAGAATTTTGCCAATGTCTTTTACAATGTCTATAAAAGGTCATTAATCTATAAAGATTTCTCGCTCGTGTGTAACTCTAAAATGCCGACACAGCTCAGTCGGTAGAGCGTCAATCAAGTAACCACAAGGTTCCAGGTTCGATACCGGCCCTCGCCAACTCAGCGTATGAGTAGCATAGGGATCTGTGTGGTAAGGAGCTGATGGTAGGTGTGGCGCTCCACCTCAGATGCAAAAAAATCTCCCTAGTCTAGCTCTAATGAAAAGTGGATAGACTCCCTCGCTGTCTGGCTGATACCGACTTTAGGCCACCCGACGACTTAAAATAGAGTTCAAATTAAACACTTACCCAGAATTATCACTCTGGTATTTATATCTATTTGAGTTTAATTTTATCAACAGCAGGTACTGTAGGCAATCTGATTCCTTTTTCTCAGAATTTTTACAATGAAGATGAGGACAATAGACCGAATAATCCAAATAATACATGAATCCTTTGTTTATCAAAGTGGTTCGCTGGTCAGTCGGTCGGTTGGTTGGTTGGTTGGGTTTTACGGCATGTCAAGGTCATTTTATGGCGGAAACATTTTGTTTTATTCATTCTTGATGGGTACTCACTTTTATAAAACACATTTTTATAACTCTTTGTTCTATTTAACACATAAATGGAACCTTAACAGGTACTACCATTTCGGGTCAGAGTGAACCAGAGTAATGATAATGAAGGGGTACTCCGCATTCCCCAAGCTCCAGGACTGCAGCTTCAGCATCAGATAGTTTAACGTTCTAACCAGGACACTAAGAATCATCAAAATGTTTTGAGTCGGCATTAAATGATCTGGAAAGGGTTGATATGCCATAACAGTCTGAAAAATTAAAATACGAGGGTGTGGTAAAAAGTAATGCCATTTTGTTTAGGACAGGTATAATTACCAACACAGGACTGTGTATCATACATCAAAATAAAGCTGGCCCGCTGTTGATCACATCCCTACTTCTCCACATAGTCACCGTTTCTCTCTATAGCAATGTTCTACTTTCGAAGGAGAGTGTGTATCCCTGCCCCGTAAAAGTATGTTGACTGTTCTATGAGCCACTTCCTCGTCACTGGAATAATGTTAGCCTCTCAAACCTTCTTTCTTCGGTCCCATGAAAGAGGGTTTGTGAGGCGCACAGCTTCATTTTGATGTGATACATGTTCCTGTGTTGGTAATTATACCCGTCCTAAACAAAATGGCATTACTTTTTGACTCACCCTCGTAATACCCAATGTTTCCGGTTAGAAAGTTCAAATGGGAAAGTTTTGATTTGAGGAAGAATTGGTTGTATGAAAAGCTCGGGTTTCTCTGTGTGCATCTTGGATATGTCTCTGGTGGTTCATGTCTACGAAAGTTGGGAGTTGGGGCTAGTGAATGAATAAATGAATGAATGAATGAAAAAGAAGAAAAAAAATTCAGAATTAAATAGAATCCCAAATCTGCGATTTTTTTTTCTTATTAAAGCCTGTCTTTCCGACTCAGATCGATTCGTGAAGTAATGTGGCTTTTCATTTACTTCTGTTAGAACCTTGGCAAATCGCCATCTTTGATTACTCTTAATCCGGTCTGTCAGCCTGCAGGCGATTCGCTTTTACTTGCAGTGTAATTTAAAGAAAGTTATAGGGACCCACCATTTTTTTTTTATGAATTGAACTATACGAAAAGTAGAGGATTTGTTTAGGGCCAGAGATGTTCAGCAAATAATTATCTCCTGTGCTTAGACAGACGCCTTTATTCTATTCTTTTTTTTTCTTTTTTTCTTTTTTTCACGAATTTATTTTTTTTAATCTATTTATTTTTTTGTTTTGGCATACTTGACCACTACTTAAGGTCCCTTGGATAGCGGCGTGGTCACGTGTTCTCCTTGGCTTTTTTCAGGGTTTTTTTTCTCTCTTTTGTTCGCTAAGATATAGATAAACTCTTTGCCTCATTGTTCTAAGAAAAAACTTCTTTTTTTTTTCCCCTTCTTTTCTTTCAATCTTTTGTGATAAACAATGAAAGTCAATATATCTAAGGGAATTTTAGGAATTCAGAATATGTTTGTAAAAGCCTTTTTCTTTCGAACTTCATTTCGAAGCTTAAGTTATTTATCAAGTACTAACAGGAACAGTGGATATACCACAGTATGATAATTTGATTACTACAACGTTTGATATCCTGACTTAGAGCTATTTCAAAATCGTTCAATGTGTAAAAACTATAATAATCTTGATTTACCCCCCCTCTCTCTCTCTCTCTCTCTCTCTCTCTCTCTCTCTCTCTCTCTCTCTCTCTCTCTTCTTTCTTTCCTTCTATTCATCTTTTTTATTATCGATTGAAACAGATTAGCGCTATCACTTCCGCGCGTGCTCATCCCCTCTCTATGTCTTTAACCCTACTCTCTTTCTTTCTTATTGTATTTTAGCATGTAGTATAGCATGTCCTTTTCCTTCCCTTTATCTCTTTATGATAAAACGCAATGGTCCACTATTTAGCTGAAGTGACGACACTCATGGGAAATAAAAATTCAGCTGATAAGTAACACCAGATAATCAGGATTTACAATTTTTCTTTTCATCTTGGACGATTAGGTCGGTCTCATGTGTTAACCAGAGGATGTTGCAAGATGATAACGGTCATACAAAATAGGAGTATTAATATACAGTTGCTTGGTTGGATTCTACGGCATGTCAACCCTCGTTGGGTTATTTATATCGTTTTGCTTTATTCATTCTTGATGGGTATTCCAATTTTTTTCAAACTCAATATTTTTAACACATTTTTAAAAACTCATTTTTTGATCAATTTAACCCATAGATGAGACCCTAAAAGGCACCACCCCTCCGGGTCAGGGTGGACTTGGGAGTAATGACAATTAAATGGTACTATTTCCATAGATTTCAAGAATTGAAACTTCAGGACAAAATGTTAACGTCATACCTAAGATACTAAGACCCTCAGCCAAAGCTTTCTAGCCCATATATGATGAAAAGGTTTAGTGTGTTGCCATAAGAGTAATTCAGTTGGGCCAATCATATGTGTGCTAGAGCTTGATTGATCGGAGGGGTTTGGTTATTTTGTGAATTTGCAAACCTATAGAATTAACAAGGATTGTTTTAAATCCTTAAGAGAGCTCAATGTATGATAATTAATAAATTAATTATATAGAGAGCAATATCTATATATACATATATATATGTGTGTGTGTGTGTGTGTGCATATATGTACACACACACACACACACACATATATATATATTTATATATGTATGTATGTATGTGTATGTATGTGTGTGTGTGTGTGTGTGTGTGTATAGGGTAGACTGGGCTCTTTAACCTTGGTTTGAAAACCACTGTAGGTAAAGGAAAACATTGAATTCAAACCTGCTACCCTCTGCTTAAAATTGGCAATGTGTTACATCGTGGGGAGGGATTGGGTATATATATATATATATATATATATAGAGAGAGAGAGAGAGAAGAGAGAGAGAGAGAGAGGGGGTTCGTAATTTGCTTTTATCACACGGACTACTTTTGAATAAAAATGAAGAAATCATTAAATTTCTTCACATTCCTGTGTAACATTGAGAAGAGTTTTACGCCCTGATAATTTTGCAGAAAAAAAAGTCAATTTTAATACGATGCAATGATGAAAAGATTTTTAAAGGTGCGCCATTTCAGCAGTCCCATTTGCGTAAGGCGGGTTAGGTTTAAAAAGAACCCCACAAGACAACAACAAAACATTTCTTGTCAAATGTTGTTCTGATACCCGAAATGTATTTAATATTTTACTGTGTCAGTCAGAGAAGCTAAATAAACAAAACTATCAGGACCTGTGGATATGCCACAGTATGATACTAATTTAATTATTAGAACTTTTAATATAATTACTTAAGAGCTATAGCTAAATAGTTCAATACGTAAAATGTATAATAATCTTCATTTAACTCTTTCTCACTCTTTTCTTTTCTTTCTTTCCTTCTTTTCATTATGTTCAAGGTGACGATACTCATAAGATATAAGAATTCGGTGGATAAGCAACACCAGATAATCAAGATTTACATTTGTGCGTTGCATCTTAGACGATTCGGACGGTCTCATTTTTAACGAGAGTGTTTTGCAAATGGAACGGTCGTACTTTTAAGGAACTGTTATTAATATATATTAATATTTGACCATTACTTAGGCTAGACGGAGAAGCTCCCTTCGATCAATCGGCTGGTCACGTCAAGCCCTAGTAGCTATATCATTATAATTTCAAGCCGTGATTGTATCAGTGCTACTGTACAGCTGCACCATCTGGACCATAACGAATCGACTGGAGAATAAACTAGACGGTAGCTGCACCAAAATGCTGCGTGCTATCTTAAACAAGACCTGGAAACAACACCCCACGAGAAAACAGCTGTACGGCCACCTGCCCCATATCACACAAACCATCCGTGTAAGGTGAATAAGACACGCCGGACACTGCTGGAGAAGCAAGGATGAACTCATAAGTGACGTTGTTCTGTGGAAGCCAGAACATGGGCACGCCAGCGTGGGTCGTCCAGCAAAGACTTACATTAACCAGCTCTGCACGGATACTGGATGCCGCGCAGATGATCTCCTGAGTGCAATGAATGATAGACAGGGTTGGCGAGAGATTGTCCTGAACATCCGTGCTACCAGTGCGACATGATGATGATGATAATGATGATGATGATGATGATGATTATATAATATAAGTATAAATATGATATAAGTATTAATATATAGATATTTTAAAACAGAAGAAAATATATAAATCTTGTTTATCATCATCATCATCAACATCATCATTACCATCAGGTCGCGCTGGTAGCATGGATTTCCATGACTCTTCATTTATCGGTCATCGCTCCCGCACATAGCTGGTTGGACACCTACACATGGACATACCAATGTAGAACCTGGTTTATAGACCGGCCCAGCCGGGGTCCACTGGCTTCGGCCCTGGACCTTACAAGCTAACATCATTGATCTCAGGGAATCCATACCCCAGGCAATACCTGCCCCTCGATTTAAAGGGGAAGGGCTGGGTTTATTGCCCGGTGCCTGAGGCGCCCCTTGAGGGGAAATGCCGACGAGATCAGCGCTTTTTTTGCACCCGCCTCCCATGAGTTTCGGTTCGTGGGTGGTCTCGCATTAATAGGGCTTTGTGCCTAACCCGTACACGTGGGATACGTGGTAAATATCCACCTACACATGGACATACCAATGTAGAACCTGGTTTATAGTGTGACTTTAACCCGGTTAGACATGATTCGAACAGAACTGGTTGCCTAGTCAAGGTTAAAGAGCCCACTCTGCCTAAGTAGGTAGGGTAAATATATAAGAGAGAGTGTAAGCGCGATAACGCTAATCTGTTTCAATCGAACATAATTAAAAAAAGGAAAGATAAAAAAAAGAGTGAGAGAGTGTTATGACTGGTTTAGCTCAGTCGGTAGAGCATCAGGCTCGGAACCACAAGGTTCCGGGTTCAATACAGGCCCTCGCTAACTCAGGATCTGTGCGGTAAAGTGAGAAGCTGATGATAGGTGT